>CM056609.1:11493894-11538894 GCA_029721355.1 Tegillarca granosa
TCAAATTTACACTGAAATATTTCCTAAATTGAGTTGAGTGTACTCAAAATTGAGTAAATGATTGTGAAACTGGAGCCTGGACTGCTGTCATAACCATCAAACGTGTTGGTGTTGTGTATAGGAATTACCATAATGGAACTCGCCAGCGTACCACGTGATCAATACCTCTTAAGATTTGTGCGGAGTGAAATGGATCACGTTTACGTCAAATATTCCCGAAAAACGTCGTTATTAACGGAAAATGTCACTTTATGCGATTCCATTGCCAATAGAAATATTTGTCCCGCACAAAAGCTATGGGGTGTCACGTGCAGCTCTAGGGGAATTCCATTGTCTGTTCATTTGTCTGTCCGTGTAAAATCTCAGGAGACAATTATTATATCGTTCACGGTATAGGTCAAAGGTAAAGGTCAACGGAAGGATACATGAAAATGATTAGTGCGGGTGACAATCGACTCTTCAGATACCTTGGCAACACCTTGAACTCTTTAACAATTACAGTTCAAGTTATAATTAAATTTAATCTTTTTTTTTTTTACAATTGTGAGATTAAAAGGATCGAACCCTATTGTGGAACGGGATAGATTTATCTGAACCTAAGGATTGAAAATTTCTTCCCAAGCGAACCCAACGGAACATCGCTCTTCGTACCTCAGAAAAAACTAGTCAAATTAATTTAATTCATCACTCAATAGTTATACAATATAAATTACAAATTATTAATGTCAACGATTTATGAACCCTGAGCCCGCAGAGTTATTTCCCTTATGTCGTTAAATATCGCGTGAGTTTATGTACCCCAGCAGATTTACGAACATATTCCTATCACGGTACAACGGTAAGTTAACCAGTCGGTATGAGAGAAATTTCTTTGAAGGGTGACAATATAAGTTATACAGGTTTTTTGGCAGGTCACACGGTCCATGTACCCTGTCAAAGATTTATGTACCCTGAGCCCGCAGTTACTTCCCTTATGTCGCTAAATGTCGCGTGTTTATGTACCCCGGCAGATTTACGAATATATTTCCATGTACCCTGGCAAGTTAACCAATCGCTATGCGAGAAATTTCTTTGAAGGTAACAAAGTACTTATCGTCATGTACAACCATCAAAGTAAAAAAAAAACAAAAAAAAAAACAGTTTTTTATGGACAATGCACAAGCGATAATAGAGTTTCGAAGAAATCACGTAATGGTCAAGTTAATAATGAAAGCATAGATCTATGTATCAATTAATGTAATTAAGATCAACTGAGATTATACACTGGCCGGCTATATGTATTATCCCATGTTATCTAATCAAAACCTGCTGTATGTTAAACACCATACAGTAAATGGTTGTTAAAGCAGCGTTACATAATTAACCATACTACTCAATAATTGACACATTACAAGATAACTAATGACCTTTGTCCGAATTATCCAGAACAAAAGATTTATAAAACCATCCAAATTGTTTAAATTTCTAAAACAGTATATATACATATATTGTTACATGGTCTCTTTCATTAAACTGGGAATCGCAAATTCACTCTAATATGATCAGACTCTCAAAACCCTTTTAAGTGATTTAATTTTTTTTTTTTTTTTTTTTTTTTTTTTTTTTTTTTTTTTGCAATTAGTACATATATAGAACAAAAACTGTTTACTTCTACAATTCAAATTTTATCATTAATAATAAATAACATACATTCATATAAAGATATGGATCTACAGATATATATCGACCAACTTTAATCTTTACTTATTACTTCTATTTTACTATAAAAATGTGTTCAATTTGTGACAATCTCGTCTATGTATCTACATTTATATTTCAATATAGCTTACACTACAAAATAATTTCATTTCTTTAAAGAATAAAAAAATTCATGAAAAAGTCAAAATTACACTTGTACGATTTTTGCGTATGTTGTAAGAATGCCTTGCATGTCATTGTAACACACAAATACATGAGTATGCAAATAAACATGTACATAAAGGTATGCAAACACCCAAACATGCTCTCTCTCTCTCTCATGAACCAGTGTGAAGAAGCAAATAATTCATTTCTTATACCATTTATTTCCATATCATCTGTACAATTAACTTCAATATCATCTGTACTTTCAATTTCCATATCATCTGTTCCACTTTCATTTCCATATCATCTGTTCAACTTTCATTTCCATATCATCTGTACTATTAATTTCCATATCATCTGTTCCACTTTCATTTCCATAAATCTGTTCCACTTTCATTTCCACATTATCTATTCCACTTTCATTTCCATATTATCTGTACTATTATCATTTTTTCCTCATTTATTTCTACATGTACATTATCAAATGTATCATTTTTTCCATATCAACTTTTCCACACATTAGCAATAAAAGTGATAAATATAACAAATAATGCAATACACAAATTTACTTATAAATTCTTAGTATAAATATATGCTGCCTTTAACACTAAACAGTAAATAATTCATTTTATTTTTAATTTGTCCCGTTCATAAAGGGGATAGGATTATAGAGGATAAATTCAGTTCTAAATAAACACCTGATTACATTTGTAAGGATGTGAAGTTGTGTTTGTCAAAGTGGTAAATGTTTACAGACTTCATGGTTTACGGGAAATGTATTCAAGCCCTGTAAGAGTATGTTCTTAAGCAAGGCAGTTAGTTTTTCAATGCTCAAATCCACTCGACTGATAAATGCTAAGGGTTAGTTAGCATTGTAATTAACCTGATTAGAGTCTAGTCAAGTTCAGTCCCATCCAGTCTAGCAGAGTTCAAGTTTGGAGTCTAGTCCAGTCCAGTCCTGTCCAGTCTAGCAGAGTTCAAGTTTGGAGTCTAGTCCAGTCCAGTCCCATCCAGTCTAGCAGAGTTCAAGTTTGGAGTCTAGTCCAGTCCAGTCCCATCCAGTCTAGCAGAGTTCAAGTTTGGAGTCTTGTCCAGTCCAGTCCAGTCTAGCAGAGTTCAAGTTTGGAGTCCAGTCCAGTCCAGTCCCATCAGTCTAGCAGAGTTCAAGTTTGGAGTCAGTCCAGTCCATCCTGTCCAGTCTAGCAGAGTTCAAGTTTGGAGTCTAGTCAGTCCAGTCCAGTCCTGTCCAGTCTAGCAGAGTTCAAGTTTGGAGTCTAGTCCAGTCCAGTCCAGTCCTGTCCAGTCTGGCAGAGTTCAAGTTTGGAGTCTAGTCCAGTCCAGTCCTGTCCAGTCTAGCAGAGTTCAAGTTTGGAGTCTAGTCCAGTCCAGTCCAGTCCTGTCCAGTCTAGCAGAGTTCAAGTTTGGAGTCTAGTCCAGTCCAGTCCAGTCCTGTCCAGTCTGGCAGAGTTCAAGTTTGGAGTCTAGTCCAGTCCAGTCCTGTCCAGTCTAGCAGAGTTCAAGTTTGGAGTCTAGTCCAGTCCAGTCCTGTCCAGTCTAGCAGACTTTAAGTTTGGTAGTTTTCTTAATTTTTCCTTATTACTAATGGAAAAAAATTCTTGATTTACAGTAATGGATTCAGTAACCACAGTAACTGATTAACAATAATTTAATCTCTTAAATGAGTCAATGTCTCAGATCAGAGTCACTAAGTACAAGCTAAAATATGTGATTACATATTAAAAAGCTATTTTCTTTTTCTTTTTTGCTTTTTCTTGTTTCTTTAAGTCTTCTTGTTCAAGTCGTCTTTCTAGAGCTTGACGTCTCAACAACTCGGAATCCTGAAATTAATAACCAAGTTTTAAAATCAACTTAATGAACTCAATTACCATTATACTATAAAAATTCAATATGAGTATGCAATGAGGAAATTGCCTCTATTACATTGGAGGAAGAGGCTTTGTTTCCAGTTGCAAATCCACTATTACTGGTTGAATATCTAGTTACCGGCCACATACCAGCTGTTAATCTTCTTGCACCCTCTATTACCCTTTTTGTACCCTCTCTTGGCTGATGTATACCCACTGTTACTTGTTGTGTTCCCACAATAACAAATTGCATACCAATTGGTACCTGTTGTATACCCATTGTTACCTTATATTTACATGTTGTATACCCACTGTAAACTGTTGCCTACCAATTGTAACATGCTGTAAACCAACTATTACCTGTTGTATACCCACTGTTATATTTGTATACACACTGTTACCTGTTGTGTTCCTATAGTTACCAGTTGCATACCCACTGTTAACTATTGCATACTTTTACATGTTGTAAACCAACTGTTTCATGCTGTGTTTGTTACCAGTTGCATACCCATTTCATCAGTTGCATACTTCTGTTACCAGTTGTATACCTACTGTTATCTGTTAAGTTTCCGCAATTACCAGTTGCATTCACAATGGTACCTGCTGATACCCAATATTACCTTTGTATACCCACTGTTGCCTAATGGATACCCATTGTACCTGTTGTACATCCATTGATACCAGTTTTCAATGCTACTGGTTACATTACCATTTCTTACTTGATTTGATATACACACAGTTTATTGTTTTGTTTTTCTGTTCAAAATTTAAAAAAATAGTCATGTATTACAAACATTTTTCTGTGTACTTATTTAATGTTTGAACATGTACATTTGTGTATTTCATTTGCATACATGTCTACTGTTAATAATTTTATGGAAAAGGTGTTTGTAATATTGCTAAACTCAGGTCAATTTTCTTCACCAGGTAGTATTAACATACCTCTTTAGTTTGACTAATCAAATACATGAAAATTTACATACCATCCCTAGTAGCCAATCAAAGATCTGAGATTGTTTTGCAATTTTTATTTTGAAAAATTTACTGAATATGATGAATGATACCCAACTTTAGATATAATGGAAAATTTTCATGTTAGTTTTATTTACCGGTACGCATAAATTTGCAAATATAACTAGATGTGAAAATTAAAGTATTGTTAATATAAAAAGTCAATAAATTTTGTACTGACGATCACTAGATTTCACGAAATTAAAAGTATGTTAATAGATGTCCATATTGTCTTTCTTGAATATTAACTGACGTAAAAAATTTCCCAATTTACAGTACAATACTTGGATTTAAAAATCTAGCATTGGCTCCAAACAACTGTTTCATTATTTTATAAATGTATATTACCTTAACAGGTGAAACATCGGGGGTATTTGATGCAGATGAACGAGGTGATTTAGCTGGACTTTTCTTGGGACTTTTTTCAGGTGACAAACTTTTTGAACCAGCTATTGATGGAGGTAATCTACTCGTTCCCCAGGATGGCTCTGACGATGATTTTCGATTATTTTCTTCTAAACTCCCATCATCTACATCATCATTGTTTTCATTATCTGTAAAAGAAAAATCTTAAATATTTATTTATCTATTAGGCTTTCACTGACCCTTGACCCTTATTCCTGAAAAAAAAATCTACATTTCACACTTGACTTTTAAAAAAATGTAATTATTAATTAATCAAGTTCTGGTTTCACAATCATTCCTTAGCTACAATTTTCCTCAACTTAAATTTAGTAAATTTTGGCAATCTCTTTTTGAAAAACAAATAAACATTTGTGATAAAACTAAATACAGATGTTACAAGCTTGCAATGATCTTAAAAATGACTCCCTAAATTCTCCAATATCTACATTAGTAAGTAAATTAATGGGATTTCAAATTTGCCAGATTTATTTAATTTTTCTTTCATCTTATTGGACTAAAAAGGTCATTAAGAATATAAAAAAAAAAAAAAAAAAAAAAAAAAAAAAAAAAAAAAAAAAAATCATTATCATTTAGGTTCTGGTGAGACATAGAAATCTTTAAAATACCAAAAACCACCTTCTGTCGATACCTTAGATCTCCATATTGGTCCTAAGTATGATGACAAAAATTGACCAAATTTAGACTCGAGTGTAATTGTGAATAATCTCTGATTCTTCGTAAAACAAAATACATAATTTTTTTTACCCAATTATGAAATGCATTTTCACTTTTTGTTTCTTTTTTTTTTTTTTTTTTGATTTTTAATCTAATTTTGTAAAAAAAAAAAAAAAAATTATTATTTATTTATTTATTTATTTTTTTGTGAATTGGTAGTTCTAAAAGCCCACAACTAAGGTTCAATTCCTATCCTGATACATCATAGTGTGAAAAAATATATCAGTCTGTTTGTCAAAGCTTGGTGGCTTGGTTGTGTTCTCTGTATACACCTGTTTCTTCCAACATGCCTGAACTAACAACCATAATACAAGTGATATACTCTTGATTGGAACATAAAATCCCATTCAACCTGACCAAAAATATACAAGGCCTGCTCAATATGATATGTAATGTGTATTACACCACAGTGCAATAACACTTTGCATGATTTCGTTGATGATGATATGCATAAATATGGTAGCTCTACTTAATACCTTTCCAACAGAATAAACATGCATTTTTGTCTACTTCATGATATTGTTCAATCACATACATCACAGCTTGTGAAGCAATTTATGAAGTCAGAGATGGTAACTATCTTGCCACACACACCATCCTCTCCAGATCTAGCCCCATTCGACTTTTTCCTATTTCAAAAACTTAAAAAGTTCTTATCTGGTTGCTGTTACATGTCACAACAAGCTCTTGGCTCAGCTATCAGTCAGTGCCTCAGAGGTCTACCTAAACCAGCGTACCATCATACATTTCAAAAATGGATTTAGAGATTGAAATTATGTATTTCAAACCATGGACAATACTTTAAAGGGATGTAACATTCATTTCACTATCAGGCAAGAATGTGTGGATTGATATGTGACTAGGTAAGATATTCAATTCCACACTGTATTCAGTGAGCCAACAAAAAATAAATAGGCACAGACAGCAGTGATTTTGCTATGGTTTTTAAAAACTACCTTATACCTTTCAGATTGGGAAAATTTGGACCCTTTTTATGTAACATATTACGCTCAGAATTTTGAAATTCCCTGCAAAGATCTTACAATATCTAACATTTTTTGTCTGTCAGAACAATTTTAGACAACTGGATTTAACTTAAACTATGTTATTGTGTGTCACCGTTGCCTTTTGGGGAATTTTAGTTGTCAAATTGGGAAATTTCAGTCTTATTTCTCAAGGGAAAACTACCTTTATTCTGTAGTAATTTTAGGCAAACAAAACCACTGGACAGAAATGACAGGTTAACTTTTTTGCCTCCTTTGGTGTGGGACCCCAGTGGCCACATAGTCTAAAGAGCTTACTTTTAAATCACAGTGCCTCTTATAATATAGATGTTGAAGTCTATTAAGGTAGAGTTTAGTATAAAAAAGTTTAGCTGCTTGTGTATTGTTTCAAGTGCACATCAGTTTCTTCCCTGTACTAAGCACTCAGCATTACGAAATGAAAGTCACGGTTCTTTTGGATGGGAACTTAAAATAAATGAGGTCCCGTGTCATGGCAGGCATGGCACGATAAAGAACCCTGCTGTATAATGCCATCAGCGCAATGCACAGGCAAAATTTCTGCACTTTCGCCTATAACTGGCGAGATCTCGATATAAGTGAAATATTCTTGACTGGGATGTTAAACACCATTACTCAACTCGACTCTCTTCCCTGTACTGAGAGTCTCTATAAAATGCAAGAGTCTTGGATTGAGGCATAAAAAACCATAACTACATTCCACTCTTCACACAATTTATGCCACATACTTTAGACATTTGTTACAATTATTTAACTTATCTTGGTGTATAGACCTCACAGCCAAAAGGCTTTTAGAACATAACCATATCTGGTACATAGATCAGTTAGCCTATAGCCTATAGGTCTTCATATCAGGACTGTCTGTACAGGCCTGATCAGCTGCCTATGGATTTCAATTTGGGACTTGGATTTTAGCACAAGTCTAATCAACTTAAAGGCTTTGGCAATGTTATCAGACCTTGGATGTCAGCACATGTTTAATCAGGCTTTGATAATAATATTATACCTAGGATGTCGGCATAAGCAGTAATAAGCCATTCAACTTTGGAAACATCTTAATATTTGGGATCTTAGCATAAGCTTGCTCAATCTATAGACTTTCCTAATATAAAAATATCTGGGTTCAATATCAAATTTTAAAATGAATTTTAAGATGTTAGCACAGGTATGATTGGTATATATTATTGTATATCATCTGAGTACAAATATCAGTCTCTACTGTGCTAAGTACATATTTAACTGACCATTAGACGGCTGTCTGTGTAACCATGCATGTTTGGTCATTATCTGTCTGTACAAATCCTGCCCTGGTTCCTGAAACGCTGTTGAACTTAAACTTCTTACTTGTTCCTCAAAACCCTAAAATATTAAAAATCAAATCAAATAAAGGCAGTGAACCTAAATTTCTAACTTGTTCCGTAAAATCCTGAAATCATCAAAGATAGAATAACAAATAGGCAGAAATTTCCGCACAACAGTAAAGAACTTTCTGGATTTTTGTGGTGATCCAAATGATTTTTAATTTATTTTTGTAGTCTTTTGTACAACTACAAAGTTCGTATCTATCATCTAGTATTAATACTGTGAATCAGAAAATTTCCATGTGCGTTTTATTATCATGTAAATTAGTGAGACATAAAAATAAAACTTTATTTATTTTATTATGATATGTTTTACTTGCATTTGCATGGACCATTATCTGGCGATGGTTATATGAAAATGCATGAATATATTTAAACGTCGACACACGGAAATTAAGTGATGTGAAAATTTCCAGATTTTTATTAATCCTCTAATACAAGTTCTTTTATTATCAACAAAAGTATCTCTTTCTAGCAAAACTTGTGAACTGCTGATCTCTAGTTGTCATTGGTTTATTTAATCACATATACATGTACCTGTCAAGTCGCACATATTGCACATGTGTCACATGCATTTTTGATGTAACTACACTCACGTGCTAAGCTTTCTCAAACACAAACAATATCAAATCTTACCTTGTCCATCAGCATTCGGTTTTCAAAAGCTGTTTCAACAAAAACTGTTGTTTCTAAATGTTCTGAAAGAAAATAATCAGGATTTAGAAAAGAAATGGTTCAACATAACATCTTACAACAAATACAAAATTAATTCACATGTAAAACCTGTTACAGCAACCACTTGTACATAGATACATGTAAATATCCATTATACACTTTTTTATCAATAAATATGACTTTCTTTTGATGATATTGTTTATGACATAACTTTTAATCTTGGTTTTCCAATGTTTAAAGCCCTGGCTTGGGCTGACCAAGACTCGGAAATTGGTAGTGACTGTTTTTTCGCCAATAACTCAGCATTTCGAATGAAAGTCACAGGGTCCTTCTTCGTGGGAAGCTAAGAACCCTCCTAGCACATTGCCCTAAGCACACTGCAAAGGTCAAAATTTCTGCCACTTCATCTATAGCCAGTGATGTCTTGATATAAGTGAAATATTCTTGACTGGCAATGCCAGGTTCGACAAAAACAATGACCTATGACCCATACAGTAAATTACAACAGAAATGTTAATCAATTAATAAACATGGTGGTTCCTAGATATAATATATCTTACTATATCCAACAATATTGTTAAACATTTAACTCTGTTTACTTACTTCTTGACGTTTTTACACCCTGTGATTTGTAATCTTCTATTTCTCTATCTTTAGTTTCCAACACTTTTACAAGTTCACCTTGGCGTCGCATTAGTTCTCCGACCATTGCCATCAAAGGAATTATCAAATGTTGTGAAGTCTGTTCATAAAAAATGATATTTAAAATGGAGATAAATAACCCACATGACAATGGGTTACAAATTTAATTATTTTGGCTTGAAGCATCCAGTAGCATGCAAAAACAATAATGGTAGCAAGTTTGTTTTTAGCATAAGCAAATCAATCTGTGACAGTATGTGAAAAGCTGGTGTCCTCATTGGGAATAATTAAATATCACAATAAAATGGGCTTTACTGATGACTAACATTGTTAGACTTACAAGTGACAATCATATACTTATTAATAAAACAATTCTTATAAAGTCCAGTGAAGTTATAGGGTTTTAATCATAAGTCAAAGTTACTTATCTCAATTCACTCAGTTCTGGAATTGTGGAGGAAACCAGAGTGTCCAAAGAAAACAACCAATCTTTAGCAATCACACTGACAAACTTTTTCCTACCAAGATTTGTCCTAAGTGGGATCCATATCTTAGTAGTAATAGGCACCATGATATGTAAACAAATTACCTTGGCAACAGCCAATAAAAACCAACAATATAACACAATACAAGTTTAAGACTTACAATGTTTGCTGATAATTGTCTTTTGGAATCAGAGAAACAAACATTTTAGCACTCAGCAAAATCAAGTGGTGCATTCTAGAAACCTACTGATTCTAATGTAACAGTGGGTTTTACTTTTGGTACCAGGTTAGTGGAAGTTTTGTGTAAGTTCCAACTCAGGGGTTCAAAATTCCCCAGGTCTGAGGTCCGGGACCTTTAAGACTCTGAATTTTTTTTTTTTTTTTTTTTTTTGGGGTCTGGACAATTTTTAGAATAAACTTTCTTTGTATATTAAAACAATTTTTGAATACTCTTTCTTTGTGTATTAAAAAAGTCTCAAAATTACTTAGTTTATTGCAATTTGCCAAAGTTGTTGTTGTCCAATCATTTCCTTAAAAGGAAAATATAATGTGCAGCTGCTTTGACAACAGTATCGCTTGAGTGTTTGTAAGTTGTATATGATATATATTTGTTTTTAAACAAGAATATAAACAAAGTAGATCAACATGAGTTTATTTGATTTTTTTCGATGGGACCTCCTAATCTTTATTTGGGACCTACAAAAAATAAAAACAAAAAGTCCTGGACTTATCATTGTTTAATATAATTTTGAACCCCTGGAACTGCCCTAAACTTCAAAATTTAAATGATTCTTATTAGAACATATTACAAAATAAATGTTTTTTTATGATCAGAATGTTGAAAAAAAGTCATTATCTTGGGCTTTTGTTTAAGCAAAAATCTAAAAAAAAAAAAAAAAAAAAAAAAAAAAAAAAAACCCTGTGTAGGTCGATAGATTACAAAAAGTTACTGGCTTAAAACAGTTATTATTATTATTATTATTAATTACCATTTCTTTTTCAGCTGGCTTCCCTATAAAATGCCATGTAAATGGCATGCCAGCTAACTGTGAATTCAGTTTTAACATCATTTTATCTTCTTCTGTGTCTGTTTCAGCTTTAAATCCTATGGAAAGATTTGTTTCAGCATTATCAGGACTCTCAAGACAATTTCTTATCTGGTCCAGAATTCTGGATACTGAAGCTTCAATACTTGGATTTAATTTCTGAAAATACAGAACAATTACAATGTAAACATAAAAAGGAGTGCAAGACTTTCTTGTGCAGATCTTTTAGCAGACCTGAAATACATGGCTCCGAAACGGCAACAGCAGTATAATAAAAAAGCCGGTCAGAGCCATGTATTTCAGGTCTAATCTTTTAGCATTGTGGTAGAGCTCATCATCTGGATTGGCCGCGTTCCATCCTTAGCCAATGCACTCTGTGACAATTTTTTTTAGGCTAGCTATTCATTGTTACACTTTCTTCCTTGCCCAGATGGGACTCTCTTTTTTGAGTAAATTATATTTGGTGCTTATGCCAGGCATATCACACTTCAGGTTTATTGTCATAAAAAAACAAGTATGTTTGATATATTTTACTTATTTGATCTTGGCTGTTACAGAAATCACCATTATGTTCAACGGGAAATGTTGCCACTATGGGGATCTTAAATTCTGAAAATGGTGGCGTCTTTACTGTTCAACATTGATGTCCTTAGTAATGTATCAGTCATGCTATTGTCATGTGGAAAATTTTGAATTTGTACAAAAAGAAATATTCAAAATTTTGCACATGACAAGTGCAAAATTTTGAAAAATTCTTTTTGTAAAAATTCAAAATTTTCCACATGACACCATGTATGCAAACACACAGTGACTGATGATAATCCTATAAAAATTGATGTCACTAGTAGCAGTTTTTAATTGAATATTTATTTATATTCATTTACCATGATACATGTGTATAGTACATGATATGTAACATTAGAAAGGTTGTCAGCAAATTATATCCAAACTTGTTGGACTGTTCTACAGTCTCAGTGTAGAGGGAAGAGTGAATAAACAACCCAAACTTTGTCAAGATCCTCATTGAACAATATAGGGAGGTGGGGGTAAGGGAGAGGTAGACCCCTCCCCCCCCCCCAACTGCATACATACATGTACTTTTTGTCTAAAGATTGTCCTCAATAATAATCTCTGACTAATCTCATCTTACTGTTTTGAGAGAGAGAGAGAGAGAGAGAGAGAGAGAGAGAGAGAGAGAGAGTTCTTATTATTACCTGGACCCTTTTCTTCAAATTTTTTTCATCCAGTTCTTCATACCAAAAATTAGTGAGATCCGTTACTAAGATTTCATACGAATCCTGAGTGAATTTGGTCTTAATTAAGTAACTTTCTCCATCTATAGTTATAGGTTGCCATGGACATGACCTTAAATCTGGTTTCCATTGCCTTCTCCATTGAATTTCAGTAGTCATATTTTCATTGCTTTGAGCTTTCGCTTTCAAATATAGGACGATGTTAAGCGCCAACCGAATGTTAACTTATATTTTCATTGGTTATAATTTAAAGAATTCCGGTTGATGTTGACCTATTTACGTCCATTGTCAGCTCGGCCTATAATTCCTCCAGTATTGACACTTCGTCCCCGAAAACCACAGGCGCTTGTTTCGATATATATATATATATATATATATATATATATATATATATATATATATATATATATATATATATATATATATATTTTAAATAAAATCCCTTGACCCTAACATAAGACAACGACGGCAGTTTCGGTATGCCCCATTTTGTACAGCAATGCATGAAGGTTTGAGGGATATTCATTTATTATTTTCATTGTCCACCAATAAATAGAAAAAAACGACCGAACCAAGGTAGGTCAAAACTTAGGATAGCGAAAGTTGAACACCTTGTCTTATGTTTGGGTCAAGGGATTTTATTTATTTATTTAATTTTAAATATCGAAACAAGGCGGCCTGTGCCGAACACGAATAATGTTATTACTTATTATATCTGCAAGTGGAATTCCTTTTTTATATAAATATGTAGGAAGATGTTGAAAATTTTTGATGGATCAAATCGTAAAATGAAAACCATAATTAACAGCTTATTAATTATTTCAGGTTTAATTAAGACGCTATACTAAGAGTATTTTTAAAGATGACGCCAGTTTTTCGATACGTCTTTGTTCTAACGGTAAATATAGGAATAAAAATACCGTAGCACAATTAACAGATTAAAATTTTTATAAAGATTTACATTCTTAAAAACCAACAAAAAATTCTGAAGTTCGGCACTAAAATTTTTTGACATCATTTTTTCTGTGTGCATCACAATTCACATAGGGGTTGTGTTTCTAATGTCACTTTTCATCTGCTCAAGGCTATTGGAGGCCGTTTTAACATATATTCAATTTATATTTATACCTATATTCAAATAATTGAACCTAGGTACAATTCATATGAAGATAGGTATAATTCAGTTATACATATATCTATTTACAATTCATTTAAAGATAGGAATAACTGAATTATACCTAGGTTCAGTCAAATAATTAAATTATACCTATCTTTAAATGAATTGATCATTAATGCTTTGAAATTTCAACGTAGTAAAATTCCATTTAAACCTATCTTCAAATCAATAATGTGACGTATCAATTATACCTAGGTACAAATGAATTATACATAGAATGAATTCACAGGCGCTTGTTTCGATATTTTAAAAAATAAAATCCCTGGACCCTAACATAAGACTTATGGTAGGGTCAAGGGATTTTATTTTTTTTTAAAATATCGAAACAAGCGCCTGTGGTCTAATTCTATTGAAGATAGGTTCAAATGAATTATACCTAGGTACAATTGGATTATTCCTAGGAACAATTATTTGTTCCTAGATACAAATATTTGAACCTAGGTATAATTCAATAGAACCTAGGTATAATTCAACTGAACCCATAGGTATAATTCAATTATTATAATATTGGACATAAATGTAATTAACGTTCAAGGCTGAATCTAGGTACAATTATTTGTAGATAGATATAAATAATTGAATATATGTTAAAATGGCGTTCCATACAAGACCACAGCAAATTTATTAACCTCTAATGATTAATCTTAGAACAATTAGTGTATGCGCATGTGCTAGTTGCGCGAATCACGGTATATTACAGTCCGTCCGTCTTGTACCTGCCAACCTCGGCGCACCCAAGCATAGCAAAGTCTTTAAGAGTCATGATTTTCAGGACTACAAGTATACCAGTCTCCTATTCATATTACCCTGGCCCCGGATGAACCCGTCAAAACCCTGTCAATATCCTCCTAATGCTGAGCGCCAGACGATGAAACAGTTTACCAAATTTAAAGCCCTATTTAAAGTATATGATCGGACCGGGGTTTAAACTTGTAACCTCGCGTGCTCGAGGCGTTTCCTCTCGACGAGTCTATTTGGTAACATTGTCATTAAAAAAAATCGTTTAGGCCGAATTGACTTAGCTAAGAACACACCGCGGTCGAGCTGTTGAGGTGAAAAAGTGTCCTAGTTTGTGTATACATGTCCAAAATGCATTTAGTCTTTGTGTACGGAACGCTTAAAACAGGACAACCCAATAATTACTTACTTGATAATCCAGAAAATGGTTACAAAAAATATATTGGAAAAGGGGTTACTGAAGAAAAATTCCCTTTGGTGATTGCGAGTCAATATAATATTCCTTTTATGTTACCTGCAGCTGGTAACGAGAAGGGTCAAGTAAGTACGGCTACGTATAAATGTCATAAGTGTGACTACGTATAAATGTTATAGGTATGGCTACGTATAAATGTCAATTTTTTACTCACGAGAAGAGTCAGTCTAATGCCATAAGTACGGCTACGTATAAATGACATAACGTACTCACGAGAAGGGGTTAAGTAAGTACGGCTACGTATATATGACATAAGCATGGCTACGTATAAATGCAATTACGTTTTAAACACGATATGTAACTTTAATTTTTGTTATGTAGTTTTTTTCTTATACACGAGGTCAGTGAGGAATTAACTGGATAAATTACAAATTGCATAATTAAAATAGATAAATACATGTATGTAAAACTAATAATTACAATTAGTGTTCGGAAGTTGAGAATGGTTTGCAACAAATTTAAACATTGTTCTTTAACGTGAACTTAAAACATTATACGTGTATATAAATAACTCATTTTTAAAAACTTAATTGACGAAATACTTTTTTTTTCTCTGACCAATAAAAATTAAATATAAAAATTATGTACGCTATTTTCATTGGTCGTTAAGATTAATGAATTAACGATTCAATATACATGTACTTGAAGTAAAAACTGAAGAGAGTTTGCTAAAGGGAAGGATGATAAGAATTGGATCAATTAGTATAGTTTCGAAAGAGTTTTTTTTGGCGTATGATTTGGAATCGAAAAAGTTCCAAAAAGGGATATTTTGGTTTGATTGGGAATCGTATCAAGAGGCTGTTCGAAAGTGGGATATCGAGGTTTGATTAGAAATCGGACCAGTAAGGAGAGTGTTCGAAAAAGGGGTGTCGGAGTGTGATTGGAAATCAGATTAGTTAGTAGACTGTTCAAAAGTTGAATGTCGGGGTTTAACTTGTTAATCGAATCAGTTTTGAGAATGTTCGAAAGTAAGGATGTCGGGGTTTAATTGAGAATCGGAGAAAGTAGAATGTTCGAAAGTAGGATGTCGGGGTTTAATTGGGAAACGGAGAAAGTAGAATGTTCGAAAGTAGGATGTCGGGGTTTAATTGGGAATCGGAGAAAGTAGAATGTTTGAAAGTAGGATGTCGGGGTTTAATTGGGAATCGGAGAAAGTAGAATGTTTGAAAGTAGGATGTCGGGGTTTAATTGGGAATCGGAGAAAGTAGAATGTTTGAAAGTAGGATGTCGGGGTTTAATTGGGAATCGGAGAAAGTGGAATGTTTCAAAGTAGGATGTCGGGGTTAATTGGGAATCGGAGAAAGTCGAATGTTTAAAAGTAGGAAGTCGGGGTTTAATTGGGAATCGGAGAAAGTAGAATGTTCAAAAGTTGAATGTCGGGGTTTAATTTGGAATCGGAGAAAGTAGAATGTTCAAAAGTTGAATGTCGGGGTTTAACTTGTTAATTGAATCAGTTTTTTAGAATGTTCGAAAGTATGATGTCGGAGTTTAATTGGAAATCGGAGAAAGTAGAATGTTCGATAGTAGGATGTCGGGGTTTAATTGGGAATCGTAGAAAGTAGAATGTTCGAAAGTAGGATGTCGGTTTAATTGGGAATCGGAGAAAGTAGAATGTTCGAAAGTAGGATGTCGGGGTTTAATTGGGAATCGGAGAAAGTAGAATGTTCGAAAGTAGGATGTCATGGTTTAATTGGGAATCGGAGAAAGTAGAATGTTCGAAAGTAGGATGTCGGGGTTTAATTGGGAATCGGAGAAAGTAGAATGTTCGAAAGTTGGATGTCAGGGTTTGACTTGTTAATCGAATCAGTTAGTAGAATGTTCGAAAGTTGGATGTCAGGTTTTGACTTGTTAATCGAATCAGTTAGTAGAATGTTCGAAAGTTGGATGTCAGGGTTTGACTTGTTAATCGAATCAGTTAGTAGAATGTTCGAAAGTTGGATGTCAGGGTTTGACTTGTTAATCGAATCAGTTAGTAGAATGTTCGAAAGTATGATGTTAGTGTTCGACTTGTTAATCGAATCAATTAGTAGAATTTTCGAAAGTAGGACGTCGGGGTTTGATTGGGAATCGTAGCAGAAAGTAGAATGTTCGAAAGTTGGATGTCGGGGTTTGACTTGGGAATTGGAACAGTAAGTAGAATGTTTGAAAGTTGGATGTCGGGGTTTGGTTGGGAATCGGGACTGATTGAGAATCAGATCAGTTGGTAGAGTAGTCACAAGAGGAATAACGGGGTTTAATTGGGAATCATTCAGTAAGTAGCGTTTGATTGGCGATTTGTTACTCTACTCCAATTCAATAATTTGAATATTTAAATAAATGAAAGCAGTGCAAAAATATAATGTTTTGTCGTTTATATAAATGTATGCCTCTTGATATAAGTGAAATAATATTGACGGGGGCATACAACGTATTTTTTTTATCATAAATTAACGTTTTATTTTGTAGAATGTTGAAGGAGAAATCTTTGAGGTGGATGATAAGATGTTGTCAGTTTTAGACAAGCTGGAAAACCATCCACATTGGTATCAGCGAATCAAAACACAAATAATTCGATCAGAATCAGAATCAACCAATCAAAACGTTGAATGTTGGTGCTATTTCCTAACCGATTTCATACCTGATTTGTTAAAACTGCAATGTCATTCGTCTTACGATTATAAAGGTAATCACGGATTAGCCTACATTGCACCCAAAGACAGAGATTTAACTGCAGATGGAGTTCGGAAAATATTAATGTCTGTTAAATCCAATGTATCTTAATGACGTAAGCTGATAGGGTATTGATCATCAAAATTATGAACTTTAGTTAATATTATTACATCTGAACTATAACGTAAGCTGAAAGTAACATATCGGGCAAAATTATGGTGTACAAGCTAGTAAAAAAAAAAAATTACACACACACAATAATCTACACAATCTAGATCAATTTCAAATTCTGGCTTCAGTTCAAATACATTTTGTCTGCACCACTTCCATTCACGGGAAATTTCAATGTTTCAGGAAATTGCTCCATCCAATATATTAATTGTCGAAATTATTATCCAAACACTGAATCCAACACTGATACACAACACCATTTCAAATACATCTGGATATTAGTGAAGGACAATTAATGCAATCTGTCATGTTTCACCTTCGATTCTATGGTTTTTCCGTACATCCGTGCGCATGCTCCAAGCTCATAATTACCATCGTAAAACACTGACCAACCGGTCAGAGGATTCCGTTTATTTACAGCTAAAAGAAATGAAATTTTAGAAAATGAATGTCACGGATCGTGGTTAGAAAATATCTTTTTTTCAAAAATATATTTTAGAAAATCAAAAAAAAAAAAAAAAAAAAAAAAAAAAAAAAAAAAAAAAAAAAAAAAAAAAAATTCAGAAAATTGAAAAACGTAATGCAGCTTTAAAAGAATCTTGAGTTAGAGAATCATTAGCCAAGACCAATAAGCCTGTTTAATATGGATACTTTATAATCCGGACACTATCTAATCTATGTACAAACTCAAATACATCCATTATAATAATTTCTTAAGATTTGCTGAAAATGAAATTATAGTTGTGATTTCGTTTCTATCGGACATATTATTTTCTATCCTTTGGTGATACACAGAATCAGCGCAGTATTGTTTTAAATTAAGCAGAATGATTATGGATTTTTAACAGACAATATTTTTTTAAATAATATTATATCTATATTCGATTTTGAAATTTAAATGTACGTCGTATATTATTACTATTATTATTATTATTATTATAGCAGTGTTGCATCTAAATCAGAATTAAGCCAAAAAGTTCTATTATAGATTTTAAAAAAAAAAATAAATAAATAAATAAATAAATAAAAATCATTATAGCCAGTTTACCGTTCAAACTCTAACGTTAAACATCAACCCCTTAGTAACTTATAAACATATTTCCATCATTACTTTTGGCCTTTAGTATTCAGACCCCAAAACTAAACATAAGTGGTTTTTTATAGTCAACAGTACCTGTGTACTGTAAAATAATTTTTTTATGTATATGTATGCACATATACATGTGTGTATTTTTATTTTATACAGCTCAAACATGTAATTCGTATAAATGATTAATGAAAAATGAATAGTCTACATTTTTATGTGCAACATATGGTGCTTTTTAATAAGTTTATAAATGCAGTATTCAAGGATTTCGAATTCTGTAAGTCACATATTGCCTTGCTTAGTTAGAGGTTGCTGTTGTAGTGTAATAAAAACTTGACGAAAGTTACCTTTTTTGTCGTTTTTATAAGCTCACCTGGCTAAAAGGCGTCGCGATGGCCGAATGGGTCATGGGTAATTTATGACATCGGCACTAGCTTTCAAACTAAATGCATTTTGACACCTTGAGTTGGATCCCGTCGACCGCAAATAAGAACGGTTTTTTCTTTTTAGGCCCTGACTCGATGGCTATAATATTGTACCAGGATACTGAACTGAGAGCTCTGAGTTTTATCTGCGACATTGCGGACGAGTGAATCAGCACTATAAAGATAACAACAAATGCGCACTATACAATGCAGATCAGAAACACTTGCACCCTCATGCATCATATGAACTTTTTCTAGAGTAATCCTCGAGATTTATAAAAAATGTCTCGTCAGATATATCTGAAAAATTGCTGATGTGACGTAAAACAATATTCAACCAACCAACCAACCAACCAAATGCCTGGCTAAAAGGTAAATAAGTCCAAAGGTAACGTATACATGTATTTACGTCCTTAGCAACTAACTTAATTGTGCAAGCCATATATTTTGATATACTGTTTTCCCAACTTTAATTTGATGCTATAAGTATATGTCAAGTCATGTCCATAACAAACACAAAAGATTGCCTTCTTAGCAACCACATGTATTTTAATTGATTTTGATGAAGGCAGGAAGTTTGTTTGTAATAACTTAAAAGTTCATTACAAATTTATTCAATTTCAGAAGTGTTTAAAAAATACTATAAAATATTTCATTTTGAATTTATTTACATTGTATTTATTTATTAATTTAAAATTTTTTAACTGATTTGAGATGATCGGAATCAACATTACTATTTATGAAAATGTTCACAGCATCTACAAGTCTTGTACTTTGTTAAGTTGCAAATACGAGGGCTGTTGGTGATTCAGTATTTATGTTGGAAACCAAAGTGTACCTCAAATACCGTTTAAATGTATCGATTTCATTATGAGTTTATACAGTTAATTCATTATTTAGTTTGTTCATTTTTAAATTAGTTCATAATACTTATGAACTAAGTCACTTATAACAAAATTCAACATCAGACAGACACTACTAAGGAATGAAAAACGTAATTAATTTATCTGGGGGAAAAGGGGAATCATTGATAACAAATCTACAATGTCATATCTCATTATATCTATTCGTGTTCTTGTTGCATTATTTTAAAATGTATGTACACTATTATATATCCAAGGGACTTCGACTAAATATTCGAGCCATCGGGGGGTTCGAGCGATCGAACATCGAGATATGATTGGAGGTTCACGTTCTCCTGTTTACCGACCGTTAAAGAATCTTTAATTTTTTTTAACATGTTAATAAACTATTAAGTCAAATTATGAAAAGTCCGAATAAAAATTCATTATTTATCACGAAATATTTAAAAAAAATAAATAAAAAAGAATAACATGTCCCTATTAAAATACAAAATCCATTTCAAATTACATGTTGACCTGCAATCTGCCGTATGATGTTATATGGCTACGGGGTTAGAATATGGCACTTTATTTTAATTTCAACGGGTGATGATACAAAATAAACTTACTTTATTTTTTGTTGCACATGTAATACTTAAAAGAAAAACCATACAAAACACAATCATTACCGGTCTTTTCAATCACGGAAAATAACGATAATACATTCCAAGGGCATGTAAATTACAGAATCCTGATGTGCAATTATAAGGCACGAGTGACTGAAGTGTTTTAAAAATAGCGATCAAACACTTCCGCGTGTCGTAATCGGATTAAGAGATTAAAGAACTGAGCACATCGACATTCTCTTAGTAGGTTAATTTATAATTAATTAATTTTAGGTAACTGTCTAGATTAATCATTTCGTTCCACTCTATTACTTTTGATGAAATCTGTAATATGGCTTCAGCTTGTGTTTTGTTTACCATGATCAGGACCACATGTACTTCTGGCAAAAACTGTATTCGAGCGAAAGAAGTTGAATTTTTATACTTTTGAAAATATTTATTGTTCGAGCGAGCGGGGGTATTCGAGTTAACGAAGTTCGAGCCATCGAGGTTTATTTACATAGGATATAATAGGAAATTGGTCGGGACCAACAGATGACTTCGGGTTATCCGGGGTATTCGAGGCAACGACGTTCGAGCGATCGAAGTTTTACTGTATATATTTACTTATAACGTCAACATAGTGTTAAAATGTAAATCATGATCATTTTGTTGCATATTTTTTTCTCACTGTAATCAAAGCTCTTAACGCACACGTCCGCTCCTTTTCTTTCTATCGTATTTTTTTCGGGCTTTATTAGACCTCCGTGCTTTTTCTATATTCTCCTGGCACTTGGCCAGGTAAGCAGTGTGTTCGAACAGATGAATCTCATCCAGTGTCTTCCCCAAGATCTTTAAACCATTGTATTCCAGTCCATCTTTAACCATCGTTTACACATGGCTGGTGATTCAAATCTCGCTATCCATCGGTTGCTGTTGTTGAAACTGCTCTGACTGCTACCGGGTCAAATTGAACAGCCTTGACCTTTAACCCTGTCTGTGATTGGACCATATCTATAACCTCTTTGTGTGATATTTCTTCGTCAATACTGAAGCTTAAGCAGACAGCTGTTGGATCACTCTTGGGAAGTGTTTTGCGCATGTGTATGGAAGGTAACCAACTTTCTCTTTTAGTTCATCAAGGAGAGACATCTGTTTTTGGTTTCGGAGTTTCCTCTACCTTTCTGTAATAAATGAATAATAAAAAATAGTTAATTGAGAAAAAAAAAAAAAAAAAAACAACAACAACAAACAAACAGTCTTATATATTGAGCCATGCTTACTCTTCCGAAACATTTAGTCCCATACGTCTAGTTTTCTTGTAACTAAAAGTTAAGTGGCCAACGCAATGGTGATTCCAAATTGGTTAGATTCAATATACAAATTAATTAATAAATTAACTTATCTATTTATTAATTAATTAATTTATTTATTTATTTACTTTTGTTTATTTATTATCATTTACTTTTATAATTTTTTTTTTCCAAAATGGCAAAGAATATTTCTTCTTCATTGGAATTTAAAAGGCAAGGTATGAAAACATGTCTGCGTGTTGTAGGTTTCATCTGATAGTAATTTACTAGTTAGAACCTCTCCCGTGGGCTTTACTGTGGCATAGCGGTTCAAAACGCGTAAACACGAATCGCAGTACTTTTACCACCAAGACTCGAATCCCACTCGGTCAGGTCGGGCAGTTTGTTGCCTTGTTTGTCTAAGGTATGTAGTTTTCTTAGGATATCTACCAAGAATGAATCGCTTTGATTTATGTGAAAAAATATTTAGTAAAGCGTTAAATAACAAAATAATAACTCTTCTCTCTCTCTCTCTCTCTCTCTCTCTCTCTCTCTCTCTCTCTCTCTCTCTCTCTCTTTAAGATTTTAAACATTAAGGTGAAAGTGGGGTCTTATAAATTTTATTAAAACTGTTGTTTCTTTAAGACAAAGTTTTTAGCTCACCTGAGCCTTGGCTCAGGTGAGCTATTGCGTTCCGAAATCGTCTGTCGTCCGTGTGCCCGTCCGTCCGGCTCTAAACTTTTACATTTTCGACCTGTTCTCTGAAACGAGGGTAGATTTCAATGAATCTTGGTCAGATGCATATATAGGCCGGTGTAATTCAGATTTGTTCGTGACATTGTCATGGCTCCCAAAACTAAGTCAATGCGACCTATGGGTGCAAAAATCTTAAAAAATTTTCTTCTCCGAAACCGATGATGGGAGAAAAAATCCAATGTGATATTTGGCTTCTTTAGGGTCTTAAGCCTACAGCTTGTTCATTTTGTGAAATTTGGTCGAAAAATGGGTTATATAATATCAAAACATTGTTAAAAATGTTCAGCATAACAAAATTTGAAAAGGTACCAAGTTTTGTAACTATATGATAATGCAAGTAGGAGTTGTTGCCCCTGAAATGTTTTTTTTTCTTATAAAAACTAAGATTGTGCATTAGCTTGAAAACTATTAACTTTTTGCATAGGCATATATATATATATTAGAATATTGTAGGTAGATCATGTTGATATATGGCTCAAGTCATACGTTCAAAGGTCAAGGTCATAGGTGCATTAAAAGACTAAAATTATTTATTATCTTGGAAACTATTAACTTTTTGTATAGACATGTATATTAGAATTTTATATGTATTTTTGCAAATACTTTTGGCCATATCCTCAGGTGAGCTTTAAGGCCCAAGAGCATTCTTGTTTGAGTTATTTTAATTAATAAATTACCTGGTTATGTTGACTTGTTTGTGTATTGATCACCGCCTCTTTCTTTTTGTTCAACCTTAAGCAAATTGCCCTGTGGTATAGATTGAACTTTATGTCTGGAAGCAAGACTGTTTATCGGAATAGGTCTGTGTCCAGGTGGTGTAGGAATATAATGAGCCTCTTATATAATTCCTAATAAATAAATAAATAAATAAATAAATAAATAAATAAATAAATAAATGAAACAAGAGGCCCAATGGGCCTTACATGCTCACCTGATAAATTATGTCTTACTCAAATGCTTTAATTTCAAAATGAAAATGACTGTTTGTATTATAACGATTTTTTTCACAAATTCATAAAATTACATATTCTGTTACGACAATTCAAAAATAGCCAAAAACATATAAATTCTCAAAACATGAATAATTCTGTGGCAACAATTTTATTGTTTGAACTAAGATAGTTTTCATAATAATCATCAAAGAAGGTCAGATTCACGAAAAATTACATTTCAACTCTTATATGGAATATAATATAGTTTTAAAAAATTGCTAGATTTTATCATGTTAATAATTTTTGCAATTTATTGTTATCATCTACCAATACAAATATAATTGTTTGCAAGAAAATGGTCAAAAACAGCAAAATCTGTGAAAAAATTAGTATTTTAGAGGCAACAACTCTTACATGGATTAATATATAGCTGCCGTGTAAGCTAAAGGTCATGCTGAACACTTTTGCAATTTATTGTTAATATTTATCTTTTAAGTTTTTAAGAAAATGCTCAAGAACAGAAAAAAAAGTATTGCAGGGGCAACAACTCTTACATAGATTATGTAAAATAGGTCGTGACCTTGACCTTTGACCTTGATCTCATTTTAAAGAACATTTCAACTTGACATAACAATTGAAGACCCCAAGCTATTATCTTTGCAAATAATCGAGATAAAGCAATGTTAAGATAATTTCGAAATTTTAAAAATTTTAACGCAAAAACGCGTAACCCATTTTCGACCGAATTTCACGAAATAAACAAACTATAAGCTTAAGAATCTAGAGAAGCCAAATATCACATCAGATTTTTTCTCCCATCATTGGTTTCGGAGAAGAAGATTTTTAAATATTTTTGCACCCCTAGGTCACCTTGACCTAGTTTTGGTAGCCATGGCAACGCAACGAACAATTCTGAATTGCACCGACCCAGACATGCTTCTGACCAAGTCTCATTAAAATCTGTCTAGTACTTTAGGAGGAGAAGTCGAAATGTGTGTTAACGACGCACACACGCACATGCACACGCTATACCATAAATGAGTTAATGAATGAATAAATAAATGATAGAATGAATGAATGATTAAATAAGTAATAAAATAAATGAATGAGTGAAATAAATAAATAAATAAATAAATAAATAAATAAATAAATTAATAATTAAATTATTACACGTGTTGTAAACCTCTTACCGACCGTTTCGATCGATTAGGTTTTTAGTATTTTGTAATTACTTTGATATATTCATTACTCAAACAACGTTGCGCAAGTAAAAAAATCAATGGAATTATGCATTAGGGTTATGAATAATCATAATGATAACTGCTATATCAAAATGATCAACTGGTATAAAAATTAAAACTTTTTAAGGTCTTGAAATATTTTCCAATTCAGCGTCAAATCTAATTATGCTACAAATGCCATCTCCGGTTTATGTCGTCAGTAACCATGGAAACTTCAATGATCAAGCCAATAAATAGCTGATATTCATCGAGTCTAGTAATCACTAGTTGATATTCATAGAGCCCAGTCAGTCAATGCGGGGTGGGGGTGGGGTATTCATTGAACTTAGCCGGTCACTAGGAGATATACAATGAGTCTAGTCATTGGCTAAGAGATATTTATTGAGTCAAGTTAGCTCTAGTTGATATACATTAAGCCTAGTCAATCCCTAGGGAATATTCAATGAGTCTAGTCATTCGCTAAAGGATATTTAAGGGCCGAGTCAGCTCTTTGTGATATACATTAAACCTAGTCAATCCCTAGGGAATATTCAATGAGTCTAGTCATTGGCTAAAGGATATTTTAGGGCCGAGTCAGCTCTAGTTGATATACATTAAGCCTAGTCAATCCCTAGGGAATATTCAATGAGTCTAGTCATTCGCTAAAGGATATTTTAGGGCCGAGTCAGCTCTAGTTGATATACATTAAGCCTAGTCAATCCCTAGGAATATTCAATGAGTCTAGTCATTCGCTAAAGGATATTTTAGGGCCGAGTCAGCTCTAGTTGATATACATTAAGCCTAGTCAATCCCTAGGAATATTCAATGAGTCTAGTCATTCGCTAAAGGATATTTTAGGGCCGAGTCAGTCAATCCCTAGGGATATTCAATGAGTCTAGTCATTGGCTAAAGGATATTTTAGGGCCGAGTGAGCTCTAGTTGATATACATTAAACCTAGTCAATCCCTAGGGAATATTCAATGAGTCTAGTCATTGGCTAAAGGATATTTTAGGGCCGAGTCAGCTCTAGTTGATATACATTAAGCCTAGTCAATCCCTAGGGAATATTCAATGAGTCTAGTCATTCGCTAAAGGATATTTTAGGGCCGAGTCAGCTCTAGTTGATATACATTAAGCCTAGTCAATCCCTAGGAATATTCAATGAGTCTAGTCATTCGCTAAAGGATATTTTAGGGCCGAGTCAGTTCCAGTTGATATACATTAAGCCTAGTCAATCCCTAGGGATATTCAATGAGTCTAGTCATTGGCTAAAGGATATTTTAGGGCCGAGTGAGCTCTAGTTGATATACATTAAGCCTAGTCAATCCCTAGGGAATATTCAATGAGTCTTGTCATTGGCTAAAGGATATTTTAGGGCCGAGTCAGCTCTAGTTGATATACATTAAGCCTAGTCAATCCCTAAGGAATATTCAATGAGTCTAGTCATTGGCTAAAGGATATTTTAGGGCCGAGTCAGCTCTAGTTGATATACATTAAGCCTAGTCAATCCCTAGGGAATATTCAATGAGTCTAGTCATTCGCTAAAGGATATTTTAGGGCCGAGTCAGCTCTAGTTGATATACATTAAGCCTAGTCAATCCCTAGGGAATATTTAATGAGTCTAGTCATTGGCTAAAGGATATTTTAGGGCCGAGTCAGCTCTAGTTGATATACATTAAGCCTAGTCAATCCCTAGGGATATTCAATGAGTCTAGTCATTGACTAAAGGATATTTTAGGGCCGAGTCAGCTCTAGTTGATATACATTAAGCCTAGTCAATCCCTAGGGAATATTCCATGAGTCTAGTCTTTCGGTAAAGGATATTTTAGGTCCGAGTTAGCTCTAGGTTATATACATTAAGCCCAGTCAGTCTCTAGGGGATATACAATGAGTCTAGTCAATAACTCCGGGTCCCAGTTTCACAATCATTCACTCAACTGAGTGTACACTCAACTCAAATTTGCGAATATTTCAATGTCAACTTCTAAGACATTACACAGTTAAAATTGAATACCTTATGTTATATTTAAATTGTTTAGTGAAGGTTTGTTGATCAAAACAGAACATTGTCTAATAAAAACCTAAATTTTTAAGATATTGATGAGAGAAAAATGGGGAAAATTTGAGTTGAGTGTGCACTCAGCTGAGTGAATGATTGTGAAACTGGGGCCGAAGGTTTGATTTTAGTTGTAGAAAAATACACATATCGAAGAAAAATCTTCTTCTGAAACGGACAACAATTTAGGTCGCCAATTACAAGCATGTATATGAAGATTTTTTTTAAATGCCTCTAAAAAAAGTTGTTTCCACTCATATTAAATTTGTATCTACCTGTCAGTAGCTGGTTGTCACTGGGGTCAATCTCCTTTACAGCGATGGTTCGTCTCTTTGTCTGTTTCTTTCTAAAATCAAGTTCTTCTAAACGGCCATAAGATTTGTCATTTATGTCATTGCTATACGGTTGTTTCACTGCTTCCTCGGAGTCATTGGTCTCACTATCCATAGACCATGGTGTTGGAGGAGAAATACAGCCATCAATATCAGTGGTAAATTGGTGTGGTTGTTATCTCGAAGTTTGAGCCTAGATTCTTTTGGTATCTGGTCAAACCTCCTGTCTGGCTGTATGCAAGCTTTGCATCACCTATTCCATTTACTTTCATATCATGAAGACAAGGAAATCTTTGACCTTCCTGTTTAGTTAGAAAACCTGGTCTTTTTTCACTGCTGTTGAAGGTGTGGTACCCACAGCTGAGTGGTCTTCCTGTTGGCTGTTTGAGAACACCAGTGTTTGACACTGAAACATAAGCACTAACGCCAGTATAACGTCTCATCGACATCATCGTCTGTCATCAGTGTCACAGGTTGTTTAATCCGGTTAAACAATTATTTGTTTAATTAAATTAAACAGTTATTTAATTATACATGTATTTAATTAAGTAATTTATCTAGTCAGTTTTATAAAACACTTTTATCATTTAGCTTTATATACTAGTATATAATAAATAACAATCTTTAATATGTGATTTTCACTCACTACCTTAGAGCATGCTTACTAATGGTTTCACGCCAATGCACACAGCCCAGCGCGCCAAATTAAACATATCATATTATTACTCTTATCTACACCGTCAAGGAGTTAGGATTGGGTCTATATAATATATATATTATAAGGATTTTATTATTCACAAAAAGCAGGTATGTTCATTTATGTATTATTTTTTTATATGCAACTTACTTTAATAAATTCTGTATTAAATTTGGTCGTAATTTATTCTTATAAAATATTTCACATATATTGAATGATTAGTTATTGTACACGTATCTATAAACCTATTTATAATACTTTTATTAAAGCTTATACACGTGTAGATCGTCAGGTCCGCTATACTGTACTATTTATAGTTGTATTATGTAAAATGGGTCAAATTGATATAATATGCGTACATTAGAGTGAATGCAGTGTGTGTGTGTGTGTGTGTGTGTGTGTTTCTGTGTGTGTGTGTGTGTGTTTTATATTTGTACTGTAAGAAAAATTATTTAATATATTTACAGGACTAACTTCGGATAGTCAAAGTGTTGGAGAAAATAAATATTCATAAAAATGTAATTGAGTTCTTTATTGTTACGAACCCTGTGACAAAATGGCGCCCACGTAGGGACTTTGACTATCACTGGAGACCTTTGTGCTTGGTTTAGCGGGAAAATCCTTGTTGCATTTGGCGGGAAAACACAGGCGGAAATAAGGCCAGTGACGGAAGTGAAGCCGGTACCGGATGTCCGGTGATGAGTTGGAACGGAAGTAACCGAGGTATTCCAAATGACGAAAGTCCTTGTTTTGATAGATGAATTTGGAAATTGATTTTCAATGTTCAGTTTCGTTTTTTTTCTGGATTGTACAGTTAATGGATTCACAATAATTTTAAATGGTGCACCGTATTAATTATTTCAAATTATCGAGGAACAATTCGCATTTTTCTGGACATAAATGTTGGATTAGCGCTCGAGATTTTGAACTTTTATTTTTGATATCCATGGATGGACTTCTTTGACTTGTTGTGTTGTCAGCTATTCATCAGCTCACAGGAGGACAAGGATCAAGGACTCTATTTGACATTTTATTTACATTGACATTTTTTTTGTGTATGTGTGAGTATGAATTTATTTTATTTTGCTTGTAAATTTTCAATTATAAATTGAATTGTAATTAATGGACCTGCATATTTATTTTTTTTTGCGGTAGTTTTTGATTTGCATATTTAGCTCACCTGGTCAAAAGGTAAAACTAGTCAGGTTTTGGTAAAAGTATTTGGTAACTTGTATTGCCAAATATTCAGTTTTTTTTAAAAAAAGAAAAAAATATTTATTATCTTTATTTTGCAAAAATAGATAAAATCCATACATTAAGGTTGGTAAGGTCAGGGTTATATCTAGCACTGCATGTCACGTGATAGCAAGTCTGCAACTTAACAAATTATTGACATTACTCTATACTTAACAACAATACATTGGTTGTATATGCAATTAATTTCAGGTTAAAACAAAATGTAGATAGCACATAACAAGTTAGTAGTCATTAAAAGAGTTTTAGTTTAATTAAAATAAATTAGTTAAATTAATTAAGTACAGGTAAGTATAATCAGTCATTGGTATTTACATAGTTGTTCATTATACTTATTAATAACAATCGATACAGTGTTTAGTATTGAAAGCTAAGAACCTGTGGTCATATTACATACACTATATATACACGAGTGTATTTCAGTTAATTTAAGATTAATTGGGTTATAATTAACAAAGGTAGTGTTTAATTAGCAATTTAGTTACATAGTTTGATTCGTTAATAGACATAGTGCTGCGAACTAGTAGCATCCCAAACACACATTTTACAGTTATTTTTACACATGCTCAAAGCGTATGTATACTGTATTTAATAATAACTTTTAATAGTGTACTTTATCTTTGATATGTAAACCTTCTATATCTGTACATGCTATCTAGATTTATTTTATGTGTTTAAATCATATAGAATATTGAGGATAGACATATTTACACACCAATTGTTTTAAATTTGAAAAAAAAATTAGCCTGATCAACTAATTTACTGTTGTTTGGTTGTTAATTTAGTTTCCGGTCTAATAAAAATCTCCGTTTCCGGTATAATTATTACGATTATTATTATTTTATTTTATTTATTTATTTTATTTATTTATTTATTTATTTATTTTTTTTAATTTTTTTTTTTCACACGGTATTTCCGTCGTATTTTCGTGTTATTTTCGACGACGATTTACGTGTATTTTTGCGAAACATTCGTGATATTTTTGCTGTATTTTAGGCAGTTTTTCTGTTTACTTTTATGTTATTTTAATTGTAGGCAAAATGAATGGTAAGGAAATGAAAGAAAATGTTACGGTTGATGACGCTGAGTTATTAAATAAAGTGAAACAAGAACCATCTGCTTATAAAGTGTTAACAAAAGAAGAATATGAACTTTTACTTAGTATGACACACCGGAAGGACCAAAATGTATCAAATGTACCACAGTATCCCAGTACACCACGGTTTACTCATCCACAGAAGTATGTTAATGTTCCACGGTATTCAACCCCAACTGGAATTGGTCCAGCGTCACCAATGAATAGTTTGCTTTGTGCATTGCGTCCGAATACATCATTTTTACAACCTACTTACAACCCATCCAGGTTGCCAGTGTTTAGTGGGGCAGAAGACAATCAATCTACAAGTTATGAAGTTTGGAATTTTGAAGTCAAATGTTTAATCAACAGTCAACAATACCCAGAATACCTTATTGCTCAAGCAATACGTAATTCTCTTCGTGGTACCGCCAGGAATATGCTTGTATCGCTAGGAGAAAACGCAACTGTTCGTGATATTTTGAATAAACTTGATGGTTTTTATGGTAACGTTAATACTAGTGAAACATTAATGCAGTCATTTTATAATGATGAACAAGGTGGTGAAACTGTTGTAGTGTATGGATCAAGGTTAGAAGATAAATTATCAAAGGCTATACAAGGTCGAAGTGAACTGTTGCCAGCAAGAGATATAATGCTGAAGAGTAAGTTTTGGAATGGTTTGCGCAAGAATTTGAAAGAAGCCACTAGGCATTTGCATGACAGTACCAGTGATTTCCAAACATTGTTACGAGAGGTTAGAAAGGTAGAACAAGAAGTCAGTTCAGTTAAAGAGAGATCTGGAAGCGCAAGCAGTGTAACACAACAGATACAGGTTGGAAATAGTGAAATGCAGCAGGTGTTGAAAGCTGTTAAAGAATTAAGTGTACGAATGGAAACCATGGAGTCCAAAATTGTAACATTACAACACGAGATGAAGAATAAATTGATACACAGAGATGGAAGTTATGAGAATATGCAATCCAGGTTCAATGGTCAGAACAGAAGGGGGCAGAATTTAAATTTTAGAGGATCAAGTTTTCGAGGTAGAAGTTTTGGTAGAGGTAGAGGTACGAATATAGAGAATGGGAATAGACAGAACAGACCATATGAAAACAACAATAATTCTAGCGGTCAGCAGCCGTCAAACCAGTAACTTCTTCCGTTGCTGGGCGAATGGAAGAAGTAACTACAGAAGATAGTAAAATAAGCCCAAATCCACAGTTTTGTAATGACAGTTTAATGAGCAGGCTTGTTGGCAGAGCTAATGAAGCAGAAATTTATGTTTGTGATAAGAAGGCTATTGGTTTAATTGATTCTGGTTCGATGGTTACCACTTTATCAGAAAGTTTTTATAATAGTTTGAATCCAAAGCCAGATGTTCGAAAGATTGAAGATTTTGGTTTCACAGTTTATGGTGCCAGCGGAAAAATTTTACCATATATCGGTTACATTGAAGCAGATGTTCGTATACCATTTCTCAATTGTGAAAGTGTTTGCTTGCCAGTTTTAATAGTTCAATCAACAGAATACAACGAAAGAGTACCAATTATTGTCGGGACTAATTTGATACGTCAGTGTAAAAATTTAAGTATAGGTGCAAGTGTTCCTAAGGAATGGCAGCTAGCATTTGACTGTATAGATGATGAAGGGTTACTAGTGAAGTCTACCAACAAATACGCTATAACTGTACAGCCTAATGAGATCAGAACTATTAAGGGTGTGGTTAGAAGGAAAGAGACTATGAAGTTTGGTGTAACAGAGCACATAGATACTTTTCTATCAGGTGGTTTAACTATTTGTCCAAGAGTAGTAACCATTAGTTCTAATAAGAAGGCTGTTAATATACCAGTACGGATATGTAACCTGTCAGCTCGTGCAGTACGTATACCTCCAAGATCGAGATTATGCTGTGTGAATTCCGTTTCGGTCGTGGACGATTTGACAGCTAGCAGTTTACAGTCATGTGGTAAAAAAAAGAACATAACATTAAAGGAATTAGAAGAGATGGGATTAAAGATTGAGCTAGAGAATTTGACAGATCGGGAGATAGAACAAGCAGAAAAAGCCTTATCAAAGTGGACTCATGTTTTCTCCCAGGAATTACAGATCTCGGGAGGACAAATCTAATACAACATGAGATTAAGTTATCAGATGAGACACCATTCAAAGAGCCGTATAGACGAATTCCCCCAGGAATGATGGAAGAAGTAAAGCAACATCTGAAAGAAATGCTCGAAGCTGATGCTATTAGGCCGTCACAGAGTCCCTATTCATCTAATGTTGTTTTGGTACGGAAGAAAGACGGTACTTTGCGGTTTTGCATTGATTTTCGAAAGCTGAATGCAAGAACGATTAAGGACGCTTACCATCTACCAAGAACAGACGATACGATAGATAGATTAATAGGTTCGAAGTTTTTCACGAAGCTAGATATGGGTAGTGGGTATTGGCAAGTCGAGGTGAAGGAAGAGGATCGATGTAAAACAGCATTCACAGTTAATGGATTTGGTTTTTATGAATGTAACCGTATGGCGTTCGGTTTAACAAATGCTCCGGGTACTTTTCAGCGTCTGATGGAACGATGTATGGGAGAGTTAAATTTACACCATTGTTTGATTTTTCTGGATGATGTCTTGATTTTTTCCAATAGTTTTGAAGAACATCTGAAAAGGTTAGATGCAGTTTTAAGTCGTTTTGAAGAGCACAATCTGGAGTTGAAACCATCCAAGTGCGAGTTCTTCAAGAAAAAGGTAACATATTTAGGCCATGTTGTTAGTGAAGATGGAGTAGAGACCGATCCCGAGAAGATATCAGCGTTATCCAAATGGCCGGTTCCACAGAATGTTAAGGAACTCAGATCGTTTTTAGGGTTTACAGGATATTATAGGCGATTTATCAAGGACTATGCAAAGATAGTAAGACCACTGAATGATATGTTAGTTGGACAGCCCACTCATAAGAAGAAAACATCTGAAAAGAAGAAACAGAAGATTGGTTGGCATTGGGGAGAAGAACAGCAACAGGCTTTTGACTTATTGAAACAAAAGTTGGCCAGTCCACCTATCTTAGCCTACGCCGATTTTTCAAAACCATTTATAGTAAATACAGATGCTTCAATGGATGGTTTGGGTGCTGTCCTGTATCAACGACAAGATGGTGTCGAAAGGGTTATCGCTTATGCCAGTAGAGGTCTCAGAAACAGCGAAAGGCATTACCCTGTACATAAGTTGGAATTCCTGTGTTTAAAGTGGGCTATAAGTGAGAAATTCCACGATTATTTGTATGCCAACACATTTGAGGTACGTACGGACAACAATCCATTAACATACGTTCTTTCTAGTGCTAAGTTAGACGCAACGGGTCATAGATGGGTAGCGGCTCTGAGTAACTATAATTTCAAGATCATTTACAGAAGTGGAAAAAGAAATGGCGACGCTGATGGTTTGTCGAGACAGCCAAGAGAATCTATATTTCCTGAAGTAATAGATGCGGTATGCCAGTCGTATACAGTGCAGAGATTCGTGTCCTTATATTGAAACACTCATTGTTTCAGATAGTTCACATGGTGAAGATATGTCGAGTTTTGATCAGGAAAGTGTTATAGAAGCTACAGATATACGATGTATAGATTGGGTGCTATAAAGGTCCGCTATACTGTACTATTTATAGTTGTATTATGTAAAATGGGTCAAATTGATATAATATGCGTACATTAGAGTGAATGCAGTGTGTGTGTGTGTGTGTGTGTGTGTGTGTGTGTGTGTGTGTTTCTGTGTGTGTGTGTGTGTGTGTGTGTGTGTGTGTTTTTATATTTGTACTGTATTTAATATATTTACAGGACTAACTTCGGATAGTCAAAGTGTTGGAGAAAATAAATATTCATAAAAATGTAATTGAGTTCTTTATTGTTACGAACCCTGTGACATCAGTATTAAACACTGACTCGCAGTAGGCATCTTAGAATGCTATCTAGATCCAGTATTTTAGCGGCAGATTTGTTACAGATTTGAGGAGTGAATTTCCGAAATGTGCACATCTGGCACATCTAAATTCAACTGGTATTTGTGTTATATATTTACAATGTTCAGCATCTGAATCACGTTGCTGTGCTCAAATGCATAGCAATGGTGCATTTGTGGATAGCATCTATGACGTCACGTGTCCTAAGTGGCAACTAATTGAGTCGTGCATGTGATCATTCTCGCTTTCCACACCGTACTCAGGGAAAATACCACGCAAAATAAAAAGCAGAAAAACAAACTACAGTGGACTTAAATTTATTTATTTATTTATTTATTTATTTATTTATTTATTTATTCAGAATCTCACCACGTGAACCACCCGGGGCAATACAGTCATCAGTAAACGATCTTTTAGTTTTACTGCTATATTTATTGTCATGTGTTTATTTTCATATATTAAAAGATATAAATTTGATTGGAAATTTGCTAAAATTGTTTTATACTAAATTGTATTTTTTTAAAAATAAAATTTAAAAATAAGTTAGCAATTTTTTTTTTTAATTAAAGCAGCGACCAACGAGAAAGACAACAAGCATGGTAGTCTTATTTGACAAAATAGATCTTGCATATCGTTAACGAATGTCATAAACAATAATTGGTCTAGAACACTTAATGCAAACAGTGCAGCTTTTTGTTGATGCAAAATTAGTAACTATAACAACCAACCTGTTGGTGCTCCGAAAATTAGAAAGGAACTACGTCTAGATCTATTTTACTACTCTTCTGAAAAAGAGTCGTTTAAATCATTAGTGTCGCAGAAGAACGAAGAGCATGGTTAATAAACATGTGAAAATAGTTTTGGTGAGTTAGGTCATATCCCACCGACAAATTAACACTTCGATTACAGTGTGTTAAATTACTGAAAAGTATGATCATTTATTATTGCGGAAACATTCCATGGCCTTGACGAGGGTGGAAACGTAGGCCGAGATTGCTCTGCCGTCGAATAAATTTTAACTGTTTAATATTTGGATATTGTCAGTCAAATTGACAATATCCAAATATTAAAATTTATTCGACGGCAAAGCAATCTCGGCCTAGTGGAAACCGAAAACAGTGACTGATATTTTTTTCTGCCGTTTGTCCACAGGGGCTCGGGGAATATTATTTTATTATATCTATATTGGTCAGTGGTTTTGTTTGCCTAAAATTACTACCGAATAAAGGTAGTTTCCCCTTGAAAAATTAGACTAAAATTTCCCAATTTGACAACTAAAATTCCCCAAAAGGCAACAGTGACACACAATTAAATAGTTTAAGTTAAATCCAGTTGTCCAAAACTGTTCTGACAGACAAAAAATGTTAGATATTGTCACAATATAAAATCTTTGCAATGAATTTTAAAATTCTGAGCGTAATATGTGACATAAAAAGGGTCGAAATTTTCCCAATCTGAAAGGTAGAAGGTAGTTTTTAAAAACCATAGCAAAATCACTGATTGGTGTCAGAATTGAATAATTCCCCTTAAAATACACAAGGGGATGAATGAGTAGCAGAGCATTTGTCCCAAACTAAGGCTTTCCATCATTTATTTCTTTGACTTTTGGCTTATTGGGCACCAACTAGACCTGAAATACATGGCTCCGAACGGCTTTTGTTTATAATACTGATGTTGCCGTTTCGGAGCCATGATGCCATCCTATATAAAAACGGGGGAAATTACATTGACCTACATGCAGGTTATAAATTTCTCATAATCACAGGATTTTAGCGTGTCTGAATGATCTCATTATATATTGCCTTACCAGAAACATCAATGAATCGATCCGCGATGTAGGGCTGTCACGGTTAGTGATTTTCGTTACCATTTACCCGACAAGCATTACCCGAACCGTAACCGGTTAACTGATATTTGGAATAGGTGATGCGAAATACAATAACATTATTCATAAATGGATTGAACAAACATTTATAGTTTATAAAAAAAAACTTACCATAAAATTAAATCTACATGTTTACCATTCTGTTCCAGTTTTACTTCCGTATTTCATATATGTTTGTTCGGGCGCTTTCATTTCTAAATTTTAATGTTTAAAAATAAAACCAAACAGATCATATTAATTTCACACTCAACTGTATGACAGATTTTCTGACCAGGCCTTCACAAATGCCAATTTTTAGAAAAAAAAACATGCCGATTCAAACTTAAAACAGTCGATTGAAAAATATCCGAATCAGCTTTTCCCCCCATAATAGTAAGACAAAATCTGATAAAAAAACTCTTTAATGCCGGCTTGCTAACAATTAAAATTACTCAGCACAGTGTCGGATTCACTGAACTTCCCTATTCACTGGTAATTACCTAATACCTTACAAGTTAATTGATTTCTAGTGGCTTCACCTGTTCACATCGTTTCTACTAGAGTATACAAATACACACACGTGCCTGATCGACCTAGTTTATATAGTTAATAACCTCCCCTGAATTCTATATACTAGAGCAGACTAGATTGATAACAACAGTTTTTCGGGTTACCAACAACAAGATCACGGCATTACACATGGTTTTTGTATCTGTTATATGTAGATTAGTGATGGGATTGTTATAAGATATTAATAAGCGGTATTTATAAACATTTATCTATATATCATCGGTTACCCGGTTAATGATTTTGTAACCGGTTACAGCATCTAACCTACCCGTATATAGGGTACCCGGGTAATCGTGACAGCCCTACCGCGATAGGTTATTCAACCAAGTTAGTAAAAATATCTAAGTTTTAAATCCATTTGTATAAGCTTCCGGCGCAAATATTTTTTGCGGGTCACCATGTTTTAGATATGTATAACTAGGCTGTCAATGCTTGCAATTATATTTTTCAACGGGACATCGAGTACTTATTTGTTTAAGCAATATTTCGATGACTTTTTAACCTGGATTTGACACCAGCTTCCAATAAAAATAAAATATGTTCACAATTATTGCAATTTAAGCCATTTGATTGAAAATACCTCATTTTCGTGCATGCCCGAAGCCTAGTAATTCATATTTAAAACATGGCGACGAGCAAAAATATTTGCGCCAGTAGCGTATACAAATGGATTTAAAACTTGGATATTTTTACTAACTTGGTTGAATAAACATCGCAGATCAGTTCATTTATGTTTCTGGTAAGGCAATATATAATGAGATTGTTCGGACACCCTAAAATCCTGTGATTATGAGAAATTTATAACCTGCATGTAGGTCAATGAATTTTCCCCTGTTTTTATATAGGATGACATCATGGCTCCGAAACGGCAACATCAGTATTATAAAAAAGCCATTCGGAGCCATGTATTTCAGGTCTAGGCACCAACGTGTCGAGAATTGAATAAGTTTCATAATCAAGACACCTTTCAGTCTGCCACCCGAAAATAATGATGAGAGGGAACATGTTTTAAACTTATTTCACAAAACGAACCACATCTCCACTTTTCTAAGACTAGGTTTGAATCCCACTGGAGCAAACAATGTGACAAAATTTGTTTTTTCACTTGCCAAAGGCCAGCCACCATCTCAGAGCTTACTGCAAGAATTTTCGGACATAAAACATTTTATTCCTCTCAGCTCTATCGCACATTATTGGAGACTATTTTCTGCTCCAACAAACTAGAGCCTTAGATTGATGACAGGCTAATTTTCAGACAATATGCTGTTGTTTGACCCTCTTCAATCTCGGGCTCTAATAAGTTGTAGTTAACTATTTTCTGGCTATTTTTATACGCCCGTCATATGACGGGACGTATTATGTTACGGTGCTGTCCGTCCGGGCGGGCAGGCGGGCGGGCGGGCGGGCGTCTGTTCACAATTTGTATTCCGTTCAATAGAGACCACAAACATTTATGGATTTAAATGAAATTTGGTATACAGCTTTACCATGGTAATACCTTGTGCAAGTTCGAATTACAACTTTTTCGGATTATTTTTGGAGGAGTTATGCCCCTTTTTTAACTTAGAAATTTTTGTATGTATGACCATGTGGTTTCCGATCATCAGAGCCTACAACTTTTTATGGATTCAAATGAAATTTGGTATACACATTTACGATGTTATTATCTGGTGCAAGTTCGAATTACAACTTTTTCAGATTATTTTTGGAGGAGTTATGCCCCTTTTTTAACTTAAAACACCTTTTTATCATACTGCACAGATCACGACAACAGTTCAAATTATAATTAAGCTTTATAGATATAAATTATTTCAGGTTGGTTAAAAAAAGGTTCTCAAAACATTTCAGACAAAAAATGTATTTGTTTCCTAAAATCTTCCTGCATGCAATGCTTAGCACATGAAAACACTGCCATGACCTAACATTATATTTTAAACTTCTTCCTTCCTGGAAATGAATATGAATTATATAGCAGTCTACCACTATCCATTTAGCAAAATATTTTTACATACATATATCCTAGTTGTACTTATACTTCTCAGTAAAGAATGGAACAATCTAGAGGATTAGTGACGAATTCATTCGGAACATCCTCTGGATGTGAAATGATAAAGGCGACAACTTTCTCCTTTTTAGCAGCATATATTTGCATCTTGGGGACCTTGAAAACTCCTCAATAGATTTTGCTAAAAATTTCTGAGGTTATGGAGTCTAATGCGATCTAGCTATCTAATTTGGTGAAATTTTTGGGAAAAATCGGTATCATACTTAATTTTGGGGTCAAACATGCAAAAAATGAATTTTTCCAAAAAACAATTACGTTTAACGCACTCCTGTTCAATAACAGTTCATTGTACGAAAAAGTCGTCCATTGACCGAAAAATGTTTAAGATCTGACTGGAAAAGACGGTATTTTTATATTTTTTCTATCTTTTACATAAAATCCACAATAACTGTTTAAAGTCAGCGCTATCATCCAAAAACAATTTAACGTACCGTTTTGAATTCGTACCCATATTAAAGTAACCAATTCTTTACCAAATTATTGGTAGGTTTGGCACTTATCCGTTAGGTCTGTGTCAAACTTTTGAGTGGCAAGTTCTGTGGATGAGCTCTACTGATAGAAATCCTCTAGATTGTTCCATTCTTTCCCGCGAAACCCCTAAAGGTGTCGCCACACTAGTAAATAGTACTACTCGATCAATATAACACGGGCGTATAATGCTACGCTCGGCGGTGCTATTGTTTGCATTACAAATTTATCTTCATCATCAAGTTTACTTTTGTCACACATCCCAGTCCTGTGGTCCTTTCTCAATTTTGATATGTTTAAAAAAAATATGTTTTATTTAAAACTTGTAAGTCCTGGTATCTTACCCTTCTGAAATTATGATAAGTAATAATGTGCCATTTAAATAATGAAAAAAAAAAAACAACTTTACCTCACCTTATTTTAGTGGAATTCTACAATTTTGACTGATAGTATATCTCTCTTAGATTGTATAAATACATTTTGCTTCATTTAAATTTTTTTTTTTTACAAAATTCTATTTTCTCTTAATTTAAAAAATCCATTTTCTCTTAGTTTTGACATTAGTTTATTTATTTATTTTTTAATGTCTTTTTTTTGGAGTGGAGTAATGGTATTTAAAATTTTGTCATGATTTTTCACTTATTTGGAGTTAGTTCTAGAATGGAAGAATAAACCGACATACTGCAAGGGCACTGACAAACTTTCTCCACTACAATATGCCCAAGTAGAATCTGAACTCGGGACAAGACATTATTTACTGTCAAAGTCCATTAGTTTCACATAATTAGATTTGCCTTGCTTAAATATCTCTGCTTTGGGGGTGGGGGGCTTTCTACTTTCCCTTTGAAAAGAAAAATATTAATGAATTTCCATTTTTAAAAACCATTGCTGCGTTTGTGACAGTGAATTTGCAAAATTTTTGTGGATTATCTTTTTGGAGTCAAAGCGATTGTGATCAATCTTGTTGTCAAGGATCACTTATCCTACGGAACTGTTCTTAACGAAAAATGTCATGTTCATTTGTTGATGGTTGTTATGGAATACCAGAATGCTTTACCAGATAACAGAATCCTTTATCAAACTGATCTGTTTACATTTATTGGTCTGTTTAATTATTTGAGTTCAACTTTTAGTTTGACTTAATTGGAACTGGTTTTCACAGGTTGTACTACACAGTAGTTTGACTTAATTGGAACTGGTTTTCACAGGTTGTACTACACAATAGTTTGACTTAATTGGGACTGGTTTTCACAGGTTGTATTACACATAAGTTTGACTTAATTGGACTGGTTTTCAAAACTTATACTATACATTGTTTTTGTATTTTTGTCTTTACAGTCCAAGTAACCATGGAAACAGAATATTGACAAATTTGATATTAAGATGAAGTGTAACAGATAACTACTGTAATGGGAATAACTTGGGGTCCACGTGCATACAGTTTACTCAACGGTGTATTCTGTGTATACAAACCAGGTGGAGTACCATGTTTTCAGGTGATAAAGGCAATTCAGAATAATCTAGCTAAAGGTAATTTTAAACTTTGCACTTTGCAAACAATTTTGAACATATCCTCAGGTGAGTATTAAGGCCCATGGGCCTCTTGTTTTTATACATCACCTCTGTAAATAAAATCTATTTTAGCTCAACTGCTAAAGCCAGCTGAGGTTATGGCATGACAGGAAACGTGCATCCATGTGTCCGTGTGCGAGTGCATGCAGAAACTTCAATCTTCTCTGAAACCACATGACCAAATGAAACCAAATTTTGGGTGGAAGGTCCCTAGGTAAAGTAGATTAAAGCTTGTGATTTTCAGCCCGATACTAAATCCAAGATGGCCACTGTTACTGTAAATAGAAAAAACAGGAAATTGGCCATAACATATTTATTTGTTGATCAATTTGGTTTAAATTTGGTATATGGAATGTAGAACTCTGGCCATTTAATACATGTATATTTAACATGTTTTTCCGTAACATTTTTTTTTTTGCATGTTATTGGCGCAATATGCAAATTAGCAGCTAGGTATAGCCAATTCTTTGAAAATCTTCTTCTCTGAAGTTTGGTGTGCAAGGTCCCTAGGTAGAGTAAAATAAAGTTTGTGATTTTTGGTTTGATCCTAAATCCAAGCTGGCCGTTGTTACTATAAATAGAAAAAAACTGGAAAATGGCCATAACATATTTATTTGTTGAACAATTTGGTTCAAATTTGGTATATTGGATGTAGAAGCCAGGCCATTTGATATATTTAATGTTTTTTTTCTGTGACTTTTTTCATTGCCTTGTGATTGGCAAATGAAACCAAATTTGATGTGGGAGGTCCCTAGTTGGTCTATTTTTGTTTTTTGTTTTTGTTGCCATGTTTGGCCTGCCAGTTGAACAGAACAGGCCTGGCCTCCTGGTTTTATAGAATCAGGTGTTATTTGACCTTTGACTTAAGGCACAAAAACACGCCTATATTAGTTCAGTTTTTAAATTGCTTGTGTTTTGGGGAGGTCGATGGTTCAAACCAAACCAGATCTGACCACGTCTGACCAAGACTTATAATAAGTATTGACTTCTAAGCATGTGGAATTAAAACATGAAAATTACAGTTTTTTATATGAAAACTAAAAAACTGAACACTTATGTTGTAAATAGAATAGTATTTAATAACCCCCCCCCAACCCACCCAACCCCCCCCCACCCCCCACCCCCCACCCCCTCCCTTCGCACTTCTTATAAGAGCACTGCATAGCTAAAAAATTAGTTAGTGACAGGAATCAATTAACTTGTGGAATATTCTTTAATGGGTGTAATTTATTATTTAGTTAATCAATTTAGTCAATTATACTGCCAGGAAAGATTGATGCAGCAAAAACTATACATGTATTATATTACATGTAACATGATTTTGTTGTGATAAATAAAGATATATTTCAACCCAGAATATATATATATATGTGTGTGTGTGTGTGTGTGTGTGTGTGTGTGTGTGTGTGTGTGTGTGTGATATTTCAGTCCCATTTATTTCTGGTTGAAAAATTGTTTTACTGTTTCCTGGAAACTGGTTATAAAATAAACAATTACATTGATCCATAATACTTTTTACCTATACTACTTATTTACAAGAAGCAAAAAAGCCAATGAATTCAGCCAAAAATATTTGAAGAAGGGGGTGGGGGGGGGGGGGTTCAAAAATTAATTTACATACCATGTTAATTTTTCGATTTACAAAATTTATGAACATTCCATATTTTCCTATTTCTTGAAAATGTTTCTTTTAAAATTTTTTTGACATGAATTTGAATTAATTTATTTTTGTTCTAAAAATAATCATTGGAAAAACCCACCACTCTTTTTTTCTTTTTTTTTTTTTTAAATTTGAAATATTTTTATTGTCCCAGGCAAAGTTAAAGGGCGGATGATGCTAGAGTTAGGGCTCTGGGTTCACCATCCATGTAACAATATTGCCCACATACTTTATAACTATAGGGGAGGTTATTCAGCATTTTTCAATTTTTCTTTTTTTTCTCAGAAGCACCACTCTTAATTTATGTGTTTTTTCCTGTTAGTGTTTATTTGTTCAATTTTGACTTGTTCTTGTTAGCTCACCTGACCGAAAGGTCATGTGAGCTTATGGCATGGCCCGGCATGTGTATGTGCGTGCGTGTGCGTGCATGCGTCGTTAACACCTATTTTCGACTTCTCCTCCAAAACTGCTGGACAGATTTCAATGATACATGGTCAGAAGCATAAATTGGCCGGTGCAATTCAGATTTTTTCATGGCATTGCCATGGCTTTCAAAACTAGGTCAAAGGTGACCTGGGGGTCCAAAAATCTTAAAAAATCTTCTTCTCCAAAACCAATGATGGGAGAAAAAATCTGAAGTGATGTTTGGCTTCTCTAGGGTCTTAAGCCTATAGTTTGTTCATTTCGTGAAACTTTGGTTGAAAACTGGGTTACACATTTTTGTGTTTAATTTTTAAAAAAATTCGTAAAATGGCTTCAAATTGTTATAACTTGACTATTTGAACAGATAATAACATGGGGTTTTCAGTTTTGACTTTTTCTTGAAATGACCTTTAAATTAGGGTCAAGGTCACAAATCAAGGTCATGACCTAATTTGTGATTTATGCAGTTTTAGGCAATTTTCTTGCAAATATTAAGAGATACATGCAATCAAATCATTGTTAAAATGTTTAACATGACAAAATTTGAAAAGGTACCAAGTTTCATAACTGTTTGATAATCCATGTAGGAGTTGTTGCCCCTGAAATGTTATTTTTGGCTTTTAAATACCAAAATTGTGCATTAGCTTGAAAACTATAAACTTTTTGTATAGGCATGTATATTAGAATATTGTAGGTTTTGTGACATTGATCATTTAGATATATGGTTCAAGGTCATATGTTCAAAGGTCAAGGTCACAGATGCAGAAGAAGACATAAATTGCTAATTATCTTGAGAACTATAAACTTTTTGTATAGGCATGTATATTAAAATATTGTAGGAATTGATATGGCGATCATTTTGATATATGGTTCAAGGTCATATGTTCAAAGGTCAAAGTCACAGCTGCAAAAGAAGACTTAAATTGTTAATTATCTTGAAAACTGTTAACTTTTTGTATAGGCATATATATTACAATATTGTAGGTATTGCAGCAATGATCATTTTGATATATGGTTTAAGGTAATGTGTTCAAAGGTCAAGGTCACAGCTGCAAAAGAAGACATAAATTTCCAATTATCTCAAAAACTATTAACTTTTTGTATAGGCATGTATATTAGAATATTGTAGGAATTGATATGGTGATCATTTTGATATATGGTTCAAGGTCATGTTTTCAAAGGTCAAGGTCACAGCTGCAAAAGAAAACATAAATTGCTAATTATCTTGAAAACTATTAACTTTTTGTATAGGTATGTATATTAGCATATTGTAGGAATTGATATGGTGATCATTTTGATAAATGGTTCAAGGTCATGTGTTCAAAGGTGAAGGTCACAGCTGCAAAAGAAGACATAAATTGCTTCTTATCTTGAAATCTTTAACTTTTTGTATAGGCATGTATATTAGAATATTGTAGGTATTGACATGGTGATCATATATGGTTCAAGGTCATATATGTTCAAAGGTCAAGGACATAGCTGTATAAGTATACTAAAATTTGTTAATTATTTGGAAATTATTCATTGCATTACAGTAACTTCATTCATATTATATATGCTATTTATAAATGAAATGTGACTGGATATATTTCTGATTAAGTTTTGTGGAAGTTCTTAACTTGAGAAAACTTGTAAAGTTTCTGTACCTAATATATTGTCTTTTGCGCTTTGCAAACAATTTTGGACGTATCCTCAGGTGAGCATTAAGGCCCATGGGCCTCTTGTTTATTGTAAGTGTTGATGAATTCATAGTTTTTAAGCTACAATTTTGTATGTTTTATTTCAGATTTAAATGCCTTACCTTGCTATAGCTATGAGTCAATTAAAGAAGATAAGGAGACAAAGTCAATGGTCTTAACTACACCAGAACCTTCAAGCCTAAGTATACAGAACCACAGGCTAGGTGAGTGTCCAGGTGGTTAGTGGTCGAACTTGGTCTTGTACCATAGTAAAGATTATTTCAATGCAGCAATAATTAATGAATTATAGTTAGACAGGAGGTGCTTACCCTTCAGGAGCACCCTGGCCTCACTTCCTTGATGGAAGTTTACATGTATTTGCCAGTTTTCAAAGTTTTTGCTTTGTTTCTTTTGGGATTGTGGTTTGGATATGGACTGGTATGTTTGTGTTTTATTATATTAAAACCAATGATTTTTTTTTTTTTTTTTTTTTTTTTTTTTTTTTTTTGAGGCAGTCATTTCTGGAAAGATGTAGGAAGCCTAAGGGTCCAGAAGAAAACAACAACCAGCCTCTGGCAATCATCAACTGACTATCTTTTTCACACTAGGAT
>CM056609.1:11543894-11768913 GCA_029721355.1 Tegillarca granosa
TCAAACACTCATTTAAAGGCATGGGGTCTTTTGGAGGAAATCTTAAAAAATGATGTCCCATGTCGCTGCAGGCATGGCATGCTTAAGAACCCTCCCTGCATATTGCCCTAAGCTCATGGCAGAGGTCAAAGTTTTATGCCACTTTACCTGTAGCTGGTGATGTCTTGGTATTATTGAAATATTCTTGACTGGGATGTAAAACTCCATTTAAGCATTATCAAACTAAACTACATTAGATTGTAAAATGTTTTAAGTTATTACATAATATACAAATAGATCACAGATTTATATCAAATTATTGTCAATCTTGAAACTGATGTGTGGAGATTGGCAAAAAATAATTTTGATACAAATTCAAAAGAAACTTGAATGATATATTGCACCTCCAACTTTTAGAAATGATAAAATTTTAAGAAAGACTATAATTAAAAAGTGGACTTTACAGACAAGACCAGGGGTAATTTTGAACTGAAAAATAGTGCACACTGTATAAAGCCTTGTATTTGTGACCACTTATTTCCAATTTACATAATAATTTTAAAAATTTCAGGTAATCAAGAAATTTTAATAATTTTTTTTATTGAATTGCTATGAAGGTTACTTACAGGTGTAAACACAATTTTTAAAGAAATATGGTCAGTATTGAAATTATGATACGTACATTTGTACGGTTTTGCCAAATTGATTTCATTTCATATTTGCATAGTTGCAAATAATATTCAGTTGAGTGATGGTGTTTTTGACCCCCCCCCACCCCAAGTCAAGTTTCACTTATATCGAGGGGTGGTTAGTGCAGAGATGATGTAGAAAACTGGAGTGCCCAGGAAAAACCACCGAACCTCAGATAAGCAAAATGACAAACCTTTGTACACTGGGATCTGCCCGTATGTGATTCAAACCTGTTCATTAAGTGAGCATTTTAGACCATTCTGCCACCAAGGCCCCTCATACATGACATTGAAATGGAAGCTAAGATTTTGTTATTTTGTAATCAGCTATTATGAATTACAAGAATGATATTTATTACATTTCAGTTATGGGTATAGGAACAAAAACGAACTATTTATACAAAATAGCAGCAGCAAGATATCTAAGGGTAAGTAAAAACAATAGTTCAATATCAATTCAAAGTCATTGTTTAGTCACAACACATTTCTTTTTTCAACACATTTCTTTCTTTCCTTTTTTTTTTTTTTTTTTTTTTTTTTTTTTTTTTTTTTTTTTCTTTGCAACATTTCCAGTTTGAAACTCAAATGATATAATTTCTTATTCAGGAAAAATATAAAGTTTTGTATACTTATAGCTGTTAAAGTTTAGTCATCAAATCTTCAATACCATACAAGTTACTAGACTACCCCTAGCCTAGCAAATTGAATTATGTTGTATTTTAAAACAACATAGTATTAAAAATACTACTTTGAAATTAAAACCTTTGTAGCAACCATCTCCAAAAGAAGACCACTTTTTCATTTAGAATACTTATTTACATGCCTTGTTTTTATATTTCAACTGATATATATATATATATATATATATATATATATATATATATATATAAACAAACCTGTCTGTTGAGACCAATGTTTATGAAGACCACCTGTCAAAAAATCCTTATCTTTCTAGTCCCTTGAGGGGTTTTTATAAACATGTTTTATTGTATTGTGAATGTCAATATATGATATATCAAACTTTGATTTTTCTCTCATATCACACTATTTATGATAGATTTTGCCAATGAAATAAAGCCATGTAAGAAAAGTCAATCTTACATGCCATTTCATGCACACAGGCATTGATCTAATTTGAAAACGTCATCACATCATGACAATAGAAAGTTACATGACACATTAAATTTATGAATGAATATCCTGATTCATGACATCATCAAATGCGTCAGTATTATTTGAAATGATGACTGAAATTTAGGATCAATAGTTATATTTTTGTTTGGATGAAATGTTCTGTCAATTTAAGGTAGGTGCAGACACCAAGGGAAGTAACTCTATTCAACAATAAATCTGTAATAATAAATGTATAAAAAATTACAAAACTTTCCCATCAAGTCTACTGTAGATATATCGTTATTTAAAAATTTTTCTGTTTTGAATTATTATTGAGTGTTATTTTTTTATTTCAATCGTAAAAAATCATAAAAGATCATAAAAATATTCTTAATTTATTGTTTAGTTTTGCAGAAAACTGGTAATGCTACATGATCTTTTGCTTAATTTAGGGGCCTCATACACAGGAATAGATAATTACACGAGCCTATGGGTCTTCCATAAAATACCTGCATGCATTTGAGAATAATCTTTAATAGGTTATATCACTTTTGTACAAGAATAAAGAAAATAGGCATATGGTTTACCTCTGATCCCTGGATGCACACACGGTTCTCTGGTTTAACAGACTTAGGATAGCGACAAATATCGATGATAATATGTGTATAAGCATTCATAATAAGTTTGTAAAATGTCCAAAATATCAAATAGATCGATTTCATTTATTACAAATCTTGCAATGAATTGAAATACTGGTCTTTCAGGAAGATTGTTGTGTGTCAAAAAATAGGATTTCACAAATGGAGAACGGTTGAGACAAAATCCGGAAATCGTAATTTGTTCCTTAAAGAGTGAAAACACATAAAAAAGTTATTATCAAACATTTTAATTATGTATTTGGTTTTAGGAATATACAAAACTTATCTTTGTAAAGTTTTGCAAACTTTAATAATTATTTTATTTAACAAAGCGCATTCTAAGGAATGCGTGTGCAAATTTTCAGAAAATCCCAATTCTCGGAAATTTTTTGCCTCTGGTGTCGGGAACTACTGTGCCTTTAAATGGTTAAATTTAAAAAATTAGGAGTTTGACTTCAAATTTAACTTTGAAACAACAGAAATATTTTTTTAATTGGAAGTACGAATTATCATATCACTGTGACACATATGAAAGAGTCTGGTAATCATCTGTCATCAATATATTGTTTTTGACAAATAATAGCTATATAAATATTAAATTTTTATACCTAGGTGTACCATGTGCAGGGAACATTTGGGGTAGCGACATCAAATTATTCTCCAAAAGGCCAAGTATTGTACAGAACAACATACCGTAAGTAAATCAACCATGAAAATATAAACTTCTCTCGTATACTTTGTACAGTGCTTCAGATTGTTTTGAAAAACCAGGGACCCAAAGGGCCAATTTTGTGCAAAGGTGTTCTGAAGTTTCAATGATGCAGACACTTCCGGCATTTTTTTTTCAAGGTTTATTGGGAAAACGTGCTTTAGATCTAATAGCGTGCATATGTAAGTGCACCCTGAAGGTGCAATAGGTACATTTTTCATGTGTCATTTTTTTTAAAATTCTCGGGGATAAATGTGGGCACACCGACAATCTGAGGCACTTTTCATATGCATTCTAGTGTTCTTCAGTGATTGATATCGTTTATTTTAGAATGTTTTTTATTTCACTACTTGTTACCCCTTTATTTTGTATACATGTAAGTATATATAAGTATATATATATTAGGGATGGCAATGGTTAATCAATTAAACGGTCAAACAACCAATTATAGATTTTGATTTCAAAAATTAATTAATCAATCCTTTATGTACCCCAAAACAAATTAATAAATCATAACTGATATAAGTAATCAAACAGTGTCTAGTAGTTGTTTTTCGTTAATAATCCCTTACTGTATGTGTGATTTTATTTATTATACAATATGCCTACCCAGTCACAAGCATATGGGCATATTTCAAACGAACTGCCAACGGTAAAATGGAATTGCTGATTTTATATATATATATATATATATATATATATATATATATATATATATATATATATATATATATATTATTTTTTTTTTTTTTAATATGGATCAAAAAAACACTTAGAGTGAAACATTTTCATAAAAAAGAGGCAGTGCCCTTTGTAGTATACAAAATGTTAACTATGGATTCCTAAAAGTAATTCTATATTACAACAAAACTCAAATAGAAAAATGATTTCAGATTGGTGGATTTCCTTTGAATGCTGTCCAGAAATATAGCCACAGACAAAAGTAATCCATTGGATAGGTTTTGATAAATAAGCAGTGTAATTAGAGATGCTCTCAGGTGAGCTTTAAGGCCATTGTTCTCTTGTAACGGATGATACATGTATCTCAAAGTTTTCACACCTGGTGACTTTCTATATAAGTGAATAAAAAACTTTTATAATATATATATATATCATAGTTATCTTGTTTTACACCTTGTTCTACAATAAACCAACCATTTACTTTTTATTACAGATCACATCACAAAGCTTTTGCTAGATAAAGCTTGTGCTGCCTCCCAGTCTACTCACCAGAGACACATGTTTGAGTCAGTATATGTTATTAATCTTAAGCTATGGCTAGCCATTATGAAATACAGTAGTGTAGAGTGGAGTGGAGATATTGTTTACGTCCTCAGTCAGGATTTTTTCACATAAACCAGTGTGGCAGATTTAGAAATCATGTTAAAGATAACCAGAGTGTGTGGATAAAATTTTTATCTTTCAACAAGTAAAACTGACAAAACTTTAAACCACTCTGCCACCAATGTCCTTAAGTACAATAGAGCACTTGTTATTAATCCACGGCTAGGGCCCTGGTATAAGAAATAGATGATTTAATTAAATTGTTTTAAATAGGTTTTACGTCCCAGTCAAGACTATTTCACTTATATGGAGACGTCACTAGCTAAAGGTGAAGTGGCAGAAATTTTGACCTAGCGTACTTAGAAATAGAGCTTAGTGTTAAATTTTTCACTTGTATTAGACAGTTGGTTTTAGGATAATGGAGGAAACTGGAGTGTCTTGAGAAAACATTGATCTTCCACAATGAAACAACAAATTTTCTTACACTAGGATCTGCAACAGTGGGATTCGAACCTAGGCAGCGAGAGCCACTGAGATCCAAAAGTGCTTGTTTAGACCACCCTTTGTGAAAGACCTTAAAAGTTTACACTATCTCAGGCTGGCATGAACTAACAGCAGTGTTGTTGAACATCACTGTAAAAAGTGTGAGTATAAAGTAAGAAGAACAGGGAATATTTCAGGAGGAACCTGATGGTTTCATCGACACCAACAACTTATTTGATTCTAGTTAGATTTTTTTGTTGTAAAAATCCTATAAATGTTTGTTTTATTGTTTTTTGTTTTTTTTTTTATTAAATGGCTATTGAGTGTTTCTTGATATCTACTACTTAATTCTTGTTAATGTTTAGTGTTAGAAGACCACTGATTGTAAATATATTAAAATTAGTATGATTTTGGCCCTGGTTACAAGGTACCTTTATAATACCTGAAATTTTGTTAAATGTTGAATTACCTCTCTTGATAAATGTTGAATTACCTTCCTTTTGATTTGTAGATATGCCGGGGTTAATCCAGAAAGTCAGAAAGCTTATGAGCTGGCATCAGTTGGAATTGTTCGACCACAAAGTAAAGAAACACCGCCTCTATTGTATGGTATAAAATGTATAGATTTTAATCTACCAGATTTTACATTAGGTAGGGGCATTTTTTATTTAAAATAGTGGGTGATTTAGTGAGTAAAATCTGATTTTTTGTTAAAAAAAAATTTCAATTTCATTTAAAAATGCAGGCAGGATGTGAGCATAGCAATAAATCAGGCTAAAATGCAGGTAGGATGTATGTAAGGCAATAAGTCAGGCTTTTGGACACAAATTTAATTGCCTTGCCTAAATTTACTGCAAGTTAAATCCAAAATCTTTCAATGTCATAGTTGATAAGCCTGGGTTCTGCTTAGTACAACTTACATCAAGTCACATTATGAGAATGTGTTTTTATTTCCACAAAATATTCAGTTAAGCAATGAACTTTGATTGTGATCTATTTATTGCCTTGTTACTCTATTGGGTCATGCACAAATTAAATGTTTGGGGTTCATGGGAAATTTGTGCCTGGCCCAATAGATGCCAATAAATCAATTACAATCAAAGTTCATTTTTACATTTACAATCCAATCCCAATAGGGTACACATCAATAAATCCATTACAATCAAAGTTAATTGCTAATATTTATGATCCATCATGTTTTTCTTATCAAAATTATTGTGTAAAAATAGCACAACCAGGTCAAAGTATTTTACTGCAACATGTAGCAATTGATTTATTAAAACATTTTACTTTTCCTAGACCAATAGTTTATTGAAGGGAATTTGTATTGATTGTAAATGTTATTCTTTAAAGTCATTTCTTTAATTCTAAATCCATTATAGCTTAACTACATGATTTTAAGTGTATATTGTATTGGATATTACCAATCAATGAAGTTTAAGGGAATATAGAAAAGGCAAAGGTCACAAGTTCAAATTTTAGATTTGGCATAAAAATACAAATCCACTCTATAACTGCAACATCTACTGATGGATTTTGCTCAAAAATTGCACAAATGTTCCCAAACATTAGACAGTGGGTTGTGTTCTAAATTTAGATCACATTTAAATAATCAGTTTAAATAATGTTGAGGACGAGAAACGTTTGTCACTCGAGGGACTGCTTTTGTTCCAGTTTGACAACTTTTTCCTTTTATTTTCAGAAATTCACAGCATTAATGAAAATTCGGACTTCTTAAAGGCTTTAATACATGACATAGGAATAAAACTGAAGTCTACAGCAGTGTGTTCCAGTATTCGTAGGATCAGATATGGTTATTTCACTTTAGATCATTGTCTTCTGAGGGCAGATTGGCATTTTGAACAGATCTTGTCAAATATCAGGTTATGTAAACAGCTTTTAACAGATAAAAAATTGATAACTGCCCAGAATGTAAAACCTAGTAAATTGCTCAGTGGCAACGATGTTAAATTACTTGATAAGAAAAATAAAGTGGTGTCTGACAGTGATAGTAAATTTCTTGCTGGCAGTTACAGTCAATTGTTCACAGATGATAATTTGGTTTCTGACAAAAATGGTGAATTAATTTCTGACAATGGTGCTAAGTTGACAGGTGATAATGATGGTGAATCCATATATAATGATGAAATGATGGATGACAATAAATACTGCAGAGAAAATGAAAGTGATATATTTAATCCTGACTATGAAAGAATTGATGGAGTCGATAAAACTAGCAATAGTAATGAAGAAAAGGAATTAAGAGACAATAGTTATTTTGATACAATTCAGAAAGTTTAAATTGTATAGTATAATCTGTTTTCTGTCATTAAAAGTTTATAGATAAAAAAAATTCTCCTTTAGAAAGACTTATTTGTTTTACATTGTATCAAAATATTCTTCTGATGTTTTTTTTTTTTTTGTTTTGTTTTGTTTTTTTTTTTTTTTTTTTTTTTTTTTTGATTAAGTAAATGGTAGTCAGGTTGTTCATTTTAGACCACCACGTTACTAAAATCAACAAATTTCCACAAACACTTGTACATTTTAAGTATCTTAGATCATAAAACCATTTGTTACCAGGTGTAAAGTGAAGGTTAAAAATTTGTCAAGGGTCCTTACAATCCTTTTTATTTTAGGTCCTGACAATCTTATTTATTTTACAGGGTCCTGACCTCTTAATTTGTTTTACAATCAGTGGTCCATAACTGTGCAGGTTCCTGACCTCCAATTTGTTTTACAATCGTTGGTCCATAACTGTGCAGGGTCCTGGCCATCTGATTTGTTTTAAAATCAAAGGTACATAACTGTGTAGGTCCTGACGTCCTGATTTGTTTTAAAATCAGTTGTCCTTGACTTTGCATGATCCTGACCACCCAGGAATAGTGGTCCATAAATGTGCAGGGTACTGACCATCCATCTTGTTTTACAATCAGTGGTCCATAACTGTGCAGGGTCCTGACCACCTGTTTTGTTTCACAATCAATAGTCCATAAATGTGCAGGTTACTGACCATCCGTTTTGTTTTACAATTAGTGGCCCATAAATGTGCAGGGTACTGACCATCCATTTTGTTTTACAATCAGTGGTCTATAACTGTGCAGGGTACTGACCATCCGTCAGTGGTCTTTATAACTGTGCAGGGTCCTTAACCTCATTTTGTCTTACGATCAGTGGTCCATGACTTTGTAGTGTCCTGACCACCTGATTTGTTTAACAATCAATAGTCCATAAATGTACAGGGTACTGACCTTCACAATCAGTGTAACTGTGCAGGGTCCCTAACAAATCTTGCCTTTTTGATTACGTTTTAATAGTATATTGATTGAGAAATGTAATGTTAAAATGATTGATTTTGATGATTTGGAAAACTGAGTTAGATAAGTATAAATATAAAATATTTTTATGATAGATATAATTTACATCATGTTAAAAAAGCATTATGTCGGCAAAATTCTGTTATATTCTTGAAACCTCATTTACGCACATACAGTTGCTTTGGATGTTTTTTTTTTTTCAATGGTTGTATTTGGTAGAAACTATAAGCAGTGCCAAAATGTCGTTTGTCAAGATTTGTTCAGCAATTTTAATATTTTCTTGTATTAGATAATGTTCTTGATTTCTTTGACTCAAGTGTACATTTTCCAGCATAAATTTCTCTCTCCTATATTACATTGAAATGTTATAAGGGAACAGGGAACACACAATTAATCAATATTAAACCATCAACGCAATCACTTCACAACTTGGTGTATATATACCCCCCACAACGAAGTAAGGGGGTATACTGAAATCACCTTGTCTGTCTGTCTGTCCGTTCATTTTGTCCTCTTTGTCTGGAGTTTAATTCAGTTGTGTAAAATACAATTTTTTCTGAAACTGTGCACAAATACTAGCACAAACAAAACCTGTGCACATGCACAGATAATTTGTTTGGTGATTTATTGCCATTTCTAGAATTTTTCACATATACAATTTTGCCATACATATAATATTTCTGGAGGGTTTTTTTTTAATTATGTCTAATCCAATTTTTCTTAATCTCTACACATATGTTAAATTATAAGAATCTGTTCACCTGCAATTATCAGTTTGATCGGATGAAGTATGTGGATTTATTGCCATTTCCAGACTTGAACTTTTCACACTTACAATTTAGCCTACATAAAATTTTTCGGTTTTTCGTGGGTTTATTAAATATGTATGATATAATTTTTTTCTGAAATAATCCACAGATATGAAGAATGATAAGAACGTGTGCACCTGTGATAATTAGATAGATTGCTTTTTTGCAATTTACAATCATTAATTTTGGCAATAAACGGTTATTCTGTTATTTTTAGCTCACCTGAGCTGAAAGCTCAGATGAGCTATTGCTATCCATCTTCGTCCTTTGTGCATCTTCCGTCGTGCGTAGTCCGTCGTGCGTAAACTTTTTACATTTTAATCTTCTCCTCCAAAACCTCTGGGCCAAATTTAATGAAACTTGATAACCATCATGCCTGGGTGAAGCCCTTTCAGATTTGCACAAATAAAGGAGTTATATCCCCTTGGGGCCCTGTAAATGGGGAAATAGTGAAAAACTTTCAAAATCTTCTCCTCTGAATCTACAAGAGATATACCTTAGTTATTTCATTTATAACATCCTTATGTTGTCTATTTTCCGATTTGCACAAATGGTAGCCATGGGGCTCAAAATGGGGAAATTGTAAGGCACTAGGTGGGGAAATTGCTAAAAATTATATATTTGTCACTATATCTTGTAAACTATTAACTTTTCGTATAGGCATGTATATTAGAATATTGTAGGTAATGAGATGATGATCATTTTGATATACGGATCAAGGTCATATGTTGAAAGGTCAAGGTCACAGCTGCAGAAAAAGACATAAATTGCTAATTATCTTGAAAACTATTAACTTTTTGTAAAGGCATGTATATTAATATATTGTAGGTATTGCAACAATGATCATTCTGATATATGGTTCAAGGTCATATGTTGAAAGGTCAAGGTCACAGCTGCAAAAGAAGACTTGAATTGCTAATTACCTTGACAACTATTAACTTTTTGTATGGGCATGTATATTAGAATATTGAAGGAATCGACATGACAATCACTCTGATATATGGATCAAGGTCAAGGTCACAGCTGCAGAAAAACAATTAAATTGCTAATTATCTTGAAAACTATTAACTTTTTGTATAGGCATGTTTATTAGAATATTGTAGGAATTGACATGATGATCACTTTGATATATAGTTCAAGGTCATATGTTGAAAGGTCAAGGTCACAGCTGCAAAAGAAGACTTAAATTGCTAATTATCTTGAAAATTAAATTGCTAATTATCTTGAAAACTATTAACTTTTTGTAAAGGCATGTATATTAATATATTGTAGATATTGCAACAACTATCATTCTGATATATGGTTAAAAGTCATATGTTGAAAGGTCAAGGTCACAGCTGCAAAAGACGACTTGAATTGCTAATTACCTTGAAAACTGTTAACTTTTTGTATAGGCATGTATATTAATATATTGTAGGTATTGCGACAACGATCATTTTGATATATGGATCAAGGTCATATGTTGAAAGGTCAAGGTCACAGCTGCAGAAAAAGACTTAAATTGCTAATTATCTTGAAAACTATTAACTTTTTGTATAGCCATGTATGTAAGAATATTGTAGGAATTGACTTGATGATCACTTTGATTTATGGATCAAGGTCATATGTTAAAAGGTCAAGGTCACAGCTGCAGAAAAAGAATTAAATTGCTAATTATCTTGAAAGCTATTAACTTTTTGTATAGGTATGTGTATTAGAATATTGTAGGTATTGACATGACGATCAGTTTGATTTATGGTTCAAGGTCATATGTTGAAAGGTCAAGGTCACAGTTACAAAAGAAGCCATAAATTGCTTATTATCTTGAAAACTATTAACTTTTTGTATGGGCATGTATATTAGAATATTGAAGGAATCGAAATGACAGTAACTCTGATATATGGATCAAGGTCAAGGTCACAGCTGCAGGAGAAGACTTAAATTGTTAATTATCTTGAAAACTATTAACTTTTTGTATAGGCATATATAATATTGTAGGTATTGTGACAACGATCATATTGATATATGGTTCAAGGTTATATGTTCAAAGGTCAACATAGGAATACTAAAATTATTATTTTCTTGAAAGCTATTGATTTCATGCATAGGCATGTATATTTCTATATTGTAGGTATTTACATGACAATCATATATGGTTCGAGGTCATATATGTTCAAGGTCAAGGTCACGGACATAGCTGCATAAGTATACTAAAACTGATTAATGATTTGGAAATTATTCATTGCACTTAATGCATATGAATTAAGTGACTTATAAATGAAATGTGAGTGGATATATTTCTGATTAAGTTTTGTGGGAGTTCTTAACTTGAGAAAACCTTTAAAGTTTCTGTACTTAATATATTGTCTATTGCACTTTATAAACAATATTGGACATATCTTTAGGTGAGCGTTAAGGCCCATGGGCCTCTTGTTTATATTGTTTTACTCATTTAATTCTTATACAATTATTCTAAAATTGTGCAAAGTTAACAAGCATCATAAGAACACATCACCCACGATCAATTTCTGCATCATTAATTGGGATCGGGGGGGGGGGGGGGGGGGGGGGATTAGTCTACCTCAGAGATCGTTCTAGTTTTAAGCTTGCATGGCATAAACTTATACACTGTCAAATCATAGCCGACAAAAAAGATATTTATAGATAATCTTTCAGTTAGCCAGACATCTTCGATATTTTGTTAAGAAACATATTAAAAAAAAGTTTGGTGCTTTTGGTAAATGATGGTCAGTTTTATTTTGAACATATCTAACAAAAATTTAAATATGCACACTGTAGATTGTACAATGTTTACAAATGGCGGATCCTTGATTGCTAGACTAAACTGATGTGTCCAAGGTATATCGCGCATATATGCGATATTCCTAAATGAACCCTTAGACATAATAAACTCAAAATAGCTGATGCAACGTTAAACAACATTTCAAACAAGTAACATTCACTTCACTCCACATTCTTTACACTTATGAATAGTACCCATATTAACAGACAAAATTTTTAAAAAGTGTGTACAAGTGTTTATTCTTCCTAATATTTTACAGTAAGATAAATAAATTAATGATAATAATGCTAGATAAGAGTTAAGAGTTGTTTTAAAGGAATAATATAAGAATCACAGCATAAATTAGAAACCAAGACGAAATTAAGTCACAAGTCTAGTTTTTTTAATATATAATTTCCTATAACATATCACATTTTATTTTATATCAATAATGAAATAATGGAAAATTTTTAACTGATAAAACACATGTTTTTACAGCAGTGAAATACATATATTTTCACCGGTGAAAATATATGTATTTCACTCCGAATTCCTTCACGTGCAATTGAGGGTTTTTTAAAATTAGAGTTACTCCCCTTTTTATTATTGCGATCGGTTTCCTGTACTTGTTTCTCGTCACACTTCGGTGCCGCAGGTTTTTCCGAAATGCGTCAACCAGTAGACGAGTGAATAACAGTGTACCTTGTCAATGTTGTTTATTTTCGTCAACAACGATCACATCCGTACGTCGACGGCGTAATCCATTGTGTTAATAAACCAAACATGTCGGATATAAAAACAATTCAAACGGTAATATAAAATAAATAGAACATTTAACAGTGAAGTATGAATATGAATTTTATTTTGTCTTGTGAAGTGAGAAATCAATATTTTCAATCGACGGCTGCGCGGTCTCATGAAAATATTGATTTTCTCACTCCACTCGACAAAATAAATTTCATATTCATGCTTCATTGTTAAATATCCTCTATCTAGTAAACAAGATCACCTCAAAATATAAAAATCAAATGAATCAAAAATAATATTATAGTTACAGTACATTGTAATTACAAACTGAAAAAAATATATATAAAACATTCTCTTTGTAAAATGATATATAATCATCACAGTCAAGATTAAAAACCAAGTAATAAAAAAAAATCAAACATAACAAATGATCACAGTTTATATTCAAGACCATTTAGAAATTAAAAATGTTAAAAATGATAAAACAAACACGATTAAAAACAAAACTATTTAAACTATAAAAATTAAAAGGAATTAATTTGTAAAATTGCTATTATAACTGATAAATGATAAAAAACACTGTATCACAGACTTAAAAACTAGTCAAATAAGCAATATATATTTTATTTATCACAGTATATAGTTATATTTAATTATGAGTAAAGCGTACACACAATTTCAGAAATCCCTGATTTGATTTCTTCGTTGAACAAGAATTAATAAAAGCTTAGAAGAGACTAGTCATAAGTGTATATAAAATAATGGTAACGCCATTGTACCAAAATTTGTTCATATTCAATAATTTTCTGCTCAAATATCTTAATATGATAAACAAACATATCAGTCTATGTCCAAATCACAACCAACACAACCCCCCTCCCCAAAAAGTAACAACTTTGAATACCGGAGAAGAAAAACGGATTATTTCTATGAGCTAGTAAAACTCAGTCGTCTTACATTTTGAAATTTATTTAAAACTAAGGTCTGTTCCCTCCTGCAAAACATTCCTTAGCTGGATTTGGACTCGCATATTTTTGGAACTTTAGATTCATTGATTTGTAACTGTTTGGCGTATGTTTTTTAATCTATCAACTTTTTCGGCCCCTAGTGTCACTGATGAGGAATGATTTTCCGAAATGTGCACATTTGGCACATCAAAATTTAGCAGGTATTTGTTATATATTTACTTTACAAATGGCTTTTATTTAACTTGCATAACTTTTGAACTGTATGAATAAGAATATTTGAAATGGTTAATTACATAAATTATTTCTATATAGATTCTATATGCATTTTCTGCTTTTATGAATTATTGTTTTTAATATACTTAAATCTAATATACATGACAATTAATGTAATTTATAAAAGTTAATGAATATATAGTTATCAATTAAAAAATTTGGTAAAATTTCGAAATTTTATTAGTTCAAGTATGGTTTTTAACACTTACTAGCTGTTAATGTATAACTTACGTGAATGTTCAAAAACTAAATTGATTTTTTAAAGGAATTCAATAAATATTTGTAGAAAAGCCCTAGGCACGGTTATTAAAGATGGATTCATACAATGCAAGTTCTTTTTTTTGTCACGGAACGTTTTTTTATCTAAAATCATTCAAAATGGCTATATTAACTCACAGGTCACGCCGCTAAACAAAAAGTCAAATCACGCGATACTGAATAATTAAAGCAAAAATAGATGAAATGCGGAGAGAAACATTTAAAATAATAATAATAATAATAATAATAATAATATTGCAATATATGTATAAAAAAAGACAACTGATCAAAACTCTGAACGTAATATCAAGCAACATTAATACGATATCATAAGAAATCTTAAGATAAGATAGGTTTTAAAATTTTTTTGATTATTCTTTCTCAGATTATTATGTGGATTTTATAACAAGTTGTATAAAATCTAAACATATGTTTAACGTATAAACAGGAAATCTCCAGATATATTTTCTAGTTATTTATACCTCATTACATCCTGTAATAAGCCTATTTTTATCTTTTCCTTGTGTTTACTCTGCAAATATTATAACCCAAAAACTCAATTGGTTCCAGTTGAAGATTAAAATTTAACCATTGTTCATTTTTCGTACTCATTGTCACCTTTATGAATCATTGACTAAAAGGATGATTAAGTTGGGCTATTAAACTGAACTAACATTTATTAAACAAGCAGTTTATGACAATAATATACAAATGAATTAGATTACACGTATTACTGAATAATTTTGACAAAGTCTACGTTGTTTAAAATTTTCAATTGCAATGCATTATTCGGGTCAAGTCTGTGTCGAAGCATCTTAAAAAGTCTTGTCCAAAAATTTATCGCATTACAACATAACCTCTTGAACCTTTACTGTATTGAGAGACATAATATTCTTATGCAAGATTAGGTTTTGAATGACATTAGAAACAAGACAAACATGTACGTCAAAACATATTTAAAAAATCTAAATATTGTTTAACAATAAGTTGTCTTTAGGAGATTGTATCTTTTTTGTATGTATGTGTGTTTTGTTTTGCATAAATGTTAAGCAAAATATGATTCTTGTACAAAGTCTTACGTGTTGTACCGAACTTTGTCAGGTAAGCATTACATCTTAATTAGGTTTTTATCCTGATTTATATTTTTAGGTTGGACTCCGTCTTCTTTTTCATCACTTAATATTACTTGAATCTCCTATTTCACAACTTTTTCAAATGCTTTTTTCATTACTTTCATCTGTTCCTACGAATTCAACAACGTATCCCCTTTATACTAAGTTTGATTCCATGATGACCGAAATACTAGTAATATTGTTACAAGTTAAGGAATATCAGCTTTGACAAGATATTGAATCGCATTTATTTATAATGATATAGATCACTCTGCAATAATTCATTTTAATCCTGTTTGAGAATCAGGCCCCAGTTTTACAATCATTCACTCAACTGAGTGTACTCTCAACTCAAATTCGGCAATATTTCTATGTAATTTTTTAGACATTTCACAGTTAAAATTGAGTATCTAATGTTATATCTAAATTGTTTAGTGTAGGTTTGTTGAACAAAACAAAACATTATCTCATGAAACTTAAAACGTTTAAAATATTGGTGAAAGAAAAATGGGAATATTTGAGCTGAGTGAATGATTATGAAACTGGGACCAGGTGTATTATGGCACGTTGTTTTATTTCAGGAAATACTGAACGAAAAATTCTTTTAAAATATAAAATAATGCATAAAAAGCAAACTTTTTCGGAGAAGGCCTAATTCGGGACAGGTTTTTTTTTAAGGATTTAAAATTTGACTAAAAGAAATATAAAGAAAAGATATTGAATTCAGGCAAAAATCTCGATACGTGGTATGATGCATACTGCAGCGCACTATCTGTTTTTGTGTATTTTGTATACAGTATGTTGCTAAATAATGAAAACCGTAACTGAATTATAAAAAAGCAATAGTTCAACCTATACTTCAGTATATTGTTACACCATTTGTGGGATGAATAATTACTTGAGATTGTTGTCCATTATTTTGACAATCAGCAACATCTTTGTTAGCCTAACCACCCCATACTATTCGTTACTATAGCAGACAACAAAAATATAATCAGAAATAGTTTTCTGAGTTTTATTCCGAAAGAAAATAATGAACTTTTTAAAAACATTTTTCACATTTCGATTTTTCTAAATACAGTTTGTATATTGTGTAAGTTTTAAACCCAGCATGCACAAAAAGACCAGAGAGAATTGTGTCATACCCTCTATATGGGCATGCACACTCATACACTAATTTTAGATTTTCCATAGTGGCACTTGATGAAAAATCTTTATCCAGACTGTACAAATGATGAACTGAAATGTGAAAATATAAAAATATGCAACCAAAAAGATGACATTATTTAGGTTAATAATAAGGCAACTAAACAACACTAGTGAAGAAAAGACCACCGATTCTTAATTTTTTGACTAGAACTACATGTAGATTGAAGCTTAAATTGATGTCATATATCTTTTCTTCTTTTTTCATAGATTTTGTGGTCCATTGATAAGCCTTTTCTCAAAATAAAAAAACCGCTTTCTCTAAACAAACTATGCTTTAACAAGCCTTACATGTTTATCCCGTTAAAGTTTCAAAAATAAAAAGTCGTCAAATTTAATTTAAATTTGTGCGAAGACTAAAATTGCGTGTTGCTATTGTTGCGCGGTGAAAGATTTTAAAAATTTCAAACTAAAGTAACAACTTCAATATAAATGGTCATTCTGTGAAGTAAAGGAGGTTGAACATTGGAGGGAGAAAAACAATTACCTTGTTTAACAGAACCCTTAAATAAGTTCTAGACAAAATACATAATTTCCCAAGTGAGGTGCACGCTTTCTTATATATTGAAGTTTCAAGGTAAATTGTTAATTAAGAAAAATTATTACTACAAAATAGAACCCTATTTTGCTTGCTATCTTGAAAATAATTTAGTGAGGTTTACATAACCATAACAAATGTTATAGAAAGAGAATAAAATAACATTTTGTTAGTACTTTAATGCGTGCGTGTCACAATCCTCAGGCGAATTTTTAATGATAACTACGTAGCATATTTGCTATGACGTCATTATATCAGTTATCCCGGATACAACCTTGAATCAAGGACAATACATACCAGATATTTGAGATTTATAGATTGTGGGAACATCCAAGATTACTGCATAATGTTGTGCTTTCTTCTTCTAATCTGAAATATCAAAACCATAAATCTGTCATCATTTGAAGGTTTTAGAGACATAGATATAACTTAAGCAAACGTTTATTACTGTTATAGTACATTGAAAATCAGTGAATTCGTCCTTTAAATTTCTGGTTTCACAAGACCGACAACCTCCATTTATGATCTTTAAGGACTCATTAAAGATCCTTAAATATGTCCTAAAAGATCCTTAAAGGTACCTTAATGCCTTCTTAAAACCATTCCAACTTTAAGGATCTTTAAAAGATATTCAAGGACTCTTTAAAGAGAACTTTCTGGATCTTTAAGGACTCCTAAAATATCCTTAATGGAGCTGAAATTTGAAGGATCTGTAAGAATGTCCTTAAAAATCCTGAAAATGTTTCATTAAAACTCTACAAAAAATTTTTACAATTATTAATGGAACGATGAAAATTACATTCACTCAGTTTAAGGTATGGTTTGTTTTCAGTACATTTTTGATTTTTTATATTTTACACGAAATGGGAGAAATATCACCTGTACAAATTCTAGATTAACATTAAATTTATAAAGATAATCCTACCTAGTTTCCTAACATTACTGGTTTCTAAGAGAGAGTGCATTTAAACGTCTTTAACATATATGACACTGACAACACATTGAGTGTATTGTAGTAGGAAACAAGTTATAGAAAATAACTATTATCTGACAAACTTTATCTAAGTTGGAGCAGCCGAATGTAGACTTTTGCAGTGGAGTGCAGTTGTATGAAGTTGAATTTTTTTTCTGATACGGAGATAATCTGTTCAGGTATGATACAGAAAATGTGAATATTTAGATAAAAACCTTCTCCCTTCAGGATGCGAAGAAGAAAAGAAAAAAAAATCACTACCTAAGATCTCTACAATTGGGGTGCGAATTTAAGTGATCAAAGATTCCATGATCGGTAAGCCGATCTCAAGCTTCAAACCACTAGGTCATTCGGTCATTCTATCGGTATAAACCAAAAGTTTAAACTACTCGTCCATGTATACCCAAAACATCAAATAGAGGTATTTGTATAAATTGCTTACCGTTAAAGAAAAATCAGTAAAATTTTAAGCCTTTTTACCTACACATAAAAATATATATTCATAAACGCACAAAATCTCTCTCTCTCTCTCTCTCTCTCTCTCTCTCTCTCTCTCTCTCTAAATTTTTTTTATTCCTGACCCATCTCTCTCTGTCTCTGTTAATGTTTTCAATTTTCATCACATCATCATCATCATCATCATCATCATCATCATCATCATCATCATATCTCTCTGTCACCCCTTTCTTTCATAATATACAGTAAAACTTCGATGGCTCGAACTTCTGAGAAACTTAACACAGGCGAATTTTTAGCTTGGTCCGAGTTTATTTTGTTGCTCCAGAGCAATTTTAGAATTGCGTGTTTAAAAGGAAAATGGGACCCTACCACAGAAAATTGGATGTAGCATGAGAACTATCCAACGCATTTGGTGACATCGATAGCTAAGACAATAATCTTTCAAACGATATGCAACTTGATAACCTTCTTTGATGTTGACGTTTTCAAGGTCATGTCTTGTGACTCTGACATCGACCCTCAATTTTCACAAAAGTATGTGCTTTTATTTTGACGAAACTGGTATGACAGAAAGAGAAACGTTGAGGAAGCATGTCTGTGAAATTTGATTTTGGTCCCTTTAATGTCTCCCTCCGGAGATATACCAAGATAATTTCAGGTAGGTCAAAAATGTCGAGTAAGGCATTCACATTTACGATACCTTTATCAAAATTTGATAAGAAGGAATGCATTTGCTGATAACATGGTCTGCTGCTATATATCCTGGTTCTAAACAACTTCACCTCATCTCAGGGGAAAAGCTGTGTGCCCGATGTCGAGTTGAGGTCTCAAATCATGTGGACGAAAGCTCTAGTCAAAGCAACAACAACTCGGGTATGTTAACATATCCGTCCATCGTGGTATGGTTTGTGTGGATAGCAAATATTACTTTATTATCAATACATGGAATAACTGGGACAGGAAATGGTGATAAAATTCTGTGAAATTGAAAATATCCCACTTTTTCTATTAGTTACGTGATCTAATTGACATGTTGTTACGGTCATAGTTATAAATTATTCACCTCAGTATCATCTTTTCCGTAGCTACATAGCAATGTTATTGACTTCTCACTTGAGGGACCACGGTTTTATTTCCAGAGAATGCAGATATTCAATGGAAATTGTGATATCTTTTTAATTAATCGAAAAAACTTAAAACATGTAAATAAATAATTAATTAAAAGTTTAGAGTAAACAATTTTATAACCAAAAAAATTAAATTATTTTTTTTTCGAATAAATTATAAAAATAATGATAAAAAATTTCAGTGATTTTTAAAAAGAAAGAAAAAGTATAAATTTTCCTTGAAGATCCTCAAACTTTTAGCTCCATTAAAGATATTAAGGAGTCCTTTAAGACTCCTGAAAGATACATTTAATGATCGTCGAAGCTCCTTTAAAGGTCTTCAAGAAGACTTTGAAAAATCTTAAAGATGTCTTTTTATCACGTGTTTGTATTCAAATAGTTGATAGAAAACTTTAACTTCTCATAATGAAACCTTTGTTTTGTGATTTTTTTTAGCCCTTAGAATCTAGTAACTCTAGTCAATTTTTTCTCAAATACGCAATACATCTCTTATTTGTAAATAGCAGGTACTATGATGTTAAGATATACTAAAGGTTTTTAAAAGTCATCAAGGGAAGCTTTAAGAAGGCTATAAGGATACTTTAAGATGTCTTTTCATCATGTGTTTTCTTTTCGAGCAGTTTATAGAAAACTTCTCATAGAGTTACAATTGTTTCATGATTGTTTTAGCCTTTAAAATATCAGAAAAATGTAGTGACTTTTTATATCTTGTATATCTTAACTGTGGAAAGCATGTATTCGATTTTTACACTGTAATTGCTTGTCCCAACATACTGTCTTTTAACCCAAAATAATGTACCTTTACTTTGAGTCACTGTCCTTTTGACAATGAATTATGCATCTTTCATAGAAAAATCTAAACTTAAATTACATTTGGTATTTTTTACCTACCTGAGTGTAGTCATAATAGAGACATTGCACATCCTTGATTACCATGGGATATTTAAACTGTGAACAGTTGACGCTATGAAAATTTATCATGTCGACAGAAAGGCAAATGGTGGATTCTTATGCTCATACGACGTAATGCTTCACCAAAAACATCACTTCAAGTGTGAACGTTGCCCTTTTTAGACATGTAAAATCCTCCCCAAAGTGGTAACAGTTTCCATCCTAAAATGTATTTTATGGTAATCGCGGATGCGCAAAGCGATTTTCAGTTACGACAAGGTTTATGTAAGTGAAAAATACTTAACTTTATTTACCTAAATCTGATTTTCTATGAACATTTTGCATAATTCATTGTCACAAACATATTGACTCCAAGAGTATAAGTCAGTCCAATAGGTATAAAATTTTCGCACACCCATGCAGCTTTCAAGATAGTATTATCACAGGAAAAGACATACGTTGACAAGGCAGAATGAATCAAATAAGTAAATTTTTGTGCACTACTTATGACCGTGGCATTCCCGACAAATTACAACCGAGGTCTACTATTTTAGTTTTTCGTGTCTTGTGTGGCATTATGTGTCATTAGCTGTTGTGAGATTTTTCTGTTACGTTTTTACCTGTATTTAAAATAATAAGATACTCACTCTTCAATATATGCATTTACACTTTCTATTATTGATTGCCGATCGATATGTCTGCATTGATTGTTCGACAAGGTACAAATAATCTGAATTGTTTTTTTCTGAAAGCATTGTGGAACTATTGGCGTAAAATTCTCAACATACTCCATTACTTCACGACTCTATAGAAAGTGAAAAATGTTTGATTTTATCTGCATGCATTAATTGCAAAAGTTTGATTCAAAATGAATATAGACTTATTACTAAATGCATTAACTTAAAATTAAATGACTCACATAAATTAAAAACATGACAAGAAAATTAACACATTCGGAAAAAAAGTTTAAACACTTCGACCACCGAGTTACCTACTTTTTGATATAAAACGGTTTTTAAAAAGTTCTTTATGAACCCGCAAAGCTTAAGTTGTCGTTTTCAATTCATTTTTATAATTATGAATCAGCCCTCTTTTTGTCATTTTCTGTTGCAAAGTATGTTGTTCAGTTACAATTTTTTTAAGTTCATAAATTTTGAGACACTTACCTTTCCTTTTTGATAAAAGTAAACATTCTGGATAGGATTTTTGTCTTTATTCCCATAGTTGATATCCTGTATCTTTAAAGCAGATTTTTAAGACAAAAGACTTAAATTATTTAATACAAGTTAGACGAATATTCTCTACGGCAAACATTTGTTTACATGAAATCAAAGTAAAGCCATATAGGCATGTAGGTATGTAAACAATAACAAATCTTTGTGAACCTTTTAATGATAGCAGAATTCCAATGCATTTAGATAGAAAAATTCGTAAATAAATAAAAAAAATCATTTTTTATTGCAAACTTGAATTTTTCTAAGACTTTTTATTCTGTAACAGATTTGAACTTTTGTTATGAATCAGTCATAGGAAATTCATTTTTAGATTCAAAAATAAGATCTTTTGATACATGTTCTGATGTAACCAATGGTTTATCAAAGTCTATAAGGTACCTTTAAATACATATTTCGATCAATGTATTTGATTGTGTAAATCCCTATTACTATTAATAGTGCCTAAGAAATTCTCTATTTAAATGTATTGATAATATATGTTTGATAAATTAGATTTTTGACAGAGAACTTAGATTTAATATTAAAATAAATGTTTTTGTAGGGTAAACTTCCTTAAGGCAGATTTCTTTCATTTGTATAAAGATTCGTTTGATACAATTTTCACGGTTATTTATAATTATAATACTGGCAAAATTTTTTTTTTTTAAATGAGAATGAGTCATTATAAATCACAATAGACAAGTTTATGTTTTACGTGTTTGCATTTGACCTGGGGCAGCAAACTATATCAATTTTAACATCTGTTCAATCCCTTTTTTCTGCATAATATAATTTTGACTTGACTAACAGTTTCCGTATATAGAAAAACAAACAATAACTTTATGACCTAATAATTCGGAATCTCTGATTGAAACACTAAGTTTCACCCATGGTACCATCAATTAATATTTTTTACCGATAAAAAAAGCATTAACATTCCTAAAACTTTAATAAAATCAAAATACATTTTTCTAAATAAGAATAACGGTTGTCTAAATGTAACATTAATTAAAACCTCGTATACCATTTCTATGTCGTGACATTATTATGTCAATTAAACAACAGGCCCATGAGCCTTAAAGCTCACCTGGTGTATTTCCTAAATTGTTTGCAATGTGCAATAGACAATATATTAATTACAGAAACTTTCCAAGTTTCTTAAGTTCCGAACAGGGCCTCGGTGGCCGAGTGGTTTAAATCGCGCGCTTACGGATCACAGTACCTCTCACCGCCTAGGTTCGAATCCCACTCGGGAGAGATCCTAGTGTAAGAAAGTTTGTCAGTTCGCTTGCCGAAGGTCAGTGGTTTTCTCCGGGCACTTTGGTTTCCTCTACAATCCCAGAACTGACAGGGGCGTAAAACACCAGTACTCCACTCCGCTCCACTCAAGTTCAGAACCACCACAATTAAATATATCTAGTCAACTCGAATTCATAAGTAGCCTATATGCATACAGTAACAATAGTACAATAAATACTTTCCAAATCGATAATTTTACTATACTTATGCTCTCGACCTTTGAACCTAAGAACCTTGAAAAATTTATCGAAATGATCATCATATCAATACCTACAATATTGTAATGTACATGTCTATACAAAAAGTTTTTCAAGATAATTAACAATTAACGACTTGATTTGCAGCTACGACCTTGAACTTTGAACATATGTCCTGGAATCATATATCACATTGATTGCCATGTCAATAGCTAAAACTGCAAAACATCACAAAGTAGTTCATTGACCTTGATCTTTGACCTTGTCCCAATTTCGATAGTCATTTTAAGAAAATAACAAAACTTCAAAACCAATGTCAATATCTGCTTAAAATCAAATCAGGTTTTGTCTAGCAATTTGGGTTTCAGAGGAGAAGATTTGTTTTTCAAATGTAGGTCACAGTAACCTGCCACGGTCACCAAAAGTATAGAATTGAAAAGCGCCTACCCAATAACCCTTCATGTAAAGTTTTACCAATATTGGCCAAGTAGTTTTTGATGAGATGTGAAAAATGTACGGACACACGCTGCGCCAAGCCATAAGCTCACATGGCCTATAGGCCAAGTGAGCTAAAAACCATTAGTTGTTTGCATATGCAGAAAGAGATTTATAAATTTGCAGTATACCCGTAATACCTTAATGTTTATTTTAGATATTATGGTTGTCTACCTTAATACGAATGATTTCATCCGACGCCAACGTACCAGCCTGCAAAGCATCCAATACTTTCTTTGGAAATTCGTCTTCATTTCCTTCTTGTTCCTTTGAAAATATATTTCATTTTTGAAATATACATAAATATACAAAACCATGTTTTACCTAGTCTCTAGTAACAATTATATACGTATTACTGTGTACCACATGGTATGTCGCGAGTTCCGCTTTTGGTAGAGTAAAACTCCCCGAGGGTAATCATACCTCAGTAGGCGCTACGTTTTTGCTGACAAAGTATCTAAAGTTCCAAAATTACATGAATCGAAATCCAGCTAAACATTGCTTTGCATGAAGGAAACAACCTTAGTTTCAAATATTTTAAAAAATTTAGACGACTGGAAATTTTGCTAAATAGTATTATTTCTGACAACACATCTTATAACAATATCTTGCACAAAGAAATATGGTTTCAAGATAGCTGACATATATTGTAAACTGAAAAGTTAAAAATCATTTAGTTCACAAGTGATAGTATGTTACCAGAGAGAACTTGAGATGTATATGTTCAAACATAATACATACAATATATTACCGGTTAAATGCACAATCGATAAAATAGAGATTTTGTTTTGATTCTGGAACCATCGGATAAAAACAAAAACAAGAAAATGTTAATGACGTATAACATGTAGACACAAAAATAAAAACAATGGAATTTAAAGGGGAACGCATGAAACAAAAATGACAAAATATTTATTCCCATTAGCCGATTACATCAATCTCTTGGGTGGACATTCCGTTAATGTCTATTTCATGTGCTCTCTTTTATCAGTAAATAAAAAGAAGTCACTCCTTAATGAATATAGTTATATTCCAGTAAAATGCACACTCGTTAAGTAGGATATCTTGATTTTGTTCAACCATAGGGGTCAAAACATAAATGCTATATCTGTATTTTATGGTTTCATTTGAAACCGACAGTTACTGAAAACAATGAAAGCAGAATTGGCTGGTATGAAACATGAATGACACACTTATTATTCGTGTATACCCACTGGATATATCTCTGTATAGATTAAATTTCCGCTTAGATTTTCCTAAGGTTAACAAGTTTGGTTGTGATTATTTACACAATATAAACATATGTAAATTCCTAATGTCAATATATTTATATGGTCTACAACTCAAAATAGATTTAAAAGTAAAATAGAAAGTAAAATAGATAAAACACTAGGTAAAAAATTGCATAACAAACTAATTAGCTTTGAACAACTCTTTGTAATTGTAAAATAAAATCACAGTAAACTTCATCGTCTATTTTAACTAAAATAAGGGTCCGTATGTCTAACGCCGAATTAATAATGAAGTTATTCTCCTGACAGTCTTTTCATTGATCTATGAACGATATGCAACTGAACTTACCTTATGTGTTTTTAAAGCACTTATCACTATTTCTTGAATCTTTTGTTTGATTTCTTTATCCTGATTTTCATCCGTTTTCTTAAATAATAAAATCAATTATTTAATAAAAGATCAGGGACTACTTTTTGAAGAAAAAAAATTATATGAATACCAAATATATTTGTTAACTTTTTAATCACTAATTACTTAGCTTACCAAATGCATGTAGAAAAAAAAGAACTTTTTGGCAAGAATAAGTGTAAAGAAATCTTAACATTTGCCGATGATTTATCATTTCAAAAAAGAGAATAGAATTTCTAGTAAGCTTTATCCCATTTTTTTAAAAAAAGGATCATACTGAAATCTTGATTTAAACATGCAAAAATAGGGTTTTCATGCCAAATATCTGCACAAATAGCTCGTGTTCAAAAATACTTCGGCTGGGATCCTAAGGTGGTGCGCCCAAACCTAAGGATATTCCGAAAAAATGTTATTTTTGTACTAATGCTAAAAGGTTACGCTTATCTTGTTTTTAACAATTCCACCAAACTTCCCGTGCAGTTAGTAAATTTCTTTTGAGGGGTCAAAGTTTATCACAGATCGATTATCCTATTAGCAAACCATAGATCAGGCATTCCCATTTGTCCCAAACAAAGCTTCTTAATAGACAATGTGGGAAGCGCTTAACATGCCTGATCTCCACTTATTAAAATGGATATACATGGTAATTCGAGATAAAACTATTGCAATGTTTAACCACTGGATATGGCTACGACAGATGTTTAATTTAACAAAATATTACCTAATTGAATGAAAATGTGAGTGCATATGTTATACCTTCTAATTGCAAATTGTTGAACACAAATGGCGGGTGCTGTTCGAACAAGACGGCAATAATGTATTGTCAACAATCCAATTTTGTAAAGCAGAATAATGTAGTTTTAACAGGAATTAACATACAGACAGCTTGATCAGAAAATATTATTTTAATATACAGATAATCTTTATTTACATTACAGGACTTGCATGAAAACAAGACATACCGATAATAGATCTGTTCGGTTTTAACTTGATTCCTTAACTTTTGTTGGGATCACTTTGTTTGTGATAATTTACAAATATCATTTACTGATTTCAACAACTTGGACCTTGTCATATATGAAAATTGTCTGTTCGCATTTCTTACTGCCTTACAAATTTAAAATTCTGTTAAAAGTGAAATCTTGCCCTTAAAGAAATTTTACGTATTCAAATGATTTACACCTTTCGCGATGTCTCTTGTGAACCTTTATGTCGTATGCTTTGCTTTTTCAACATGCTTATTCTTTTAGCTGAATCTTTTTCACTCTATGGAGATAATTTATGGTATTCAAGGATGCATATTGGTATTTCCAAATGCGAGTACAGTCAATGGAATTAAAAATACCAAACTTTTTCAAATTTATTGGATGTTCTATGACAATGTTTTAGATACTCATTGACCCGAAGAAAGCTATATTTATAGTTTGAAAAATTTGAAATAAAACTACTTGAAATATTTATTGATCTTAATAAAGAATACCGTTATGTTACATACTGAGAATTTTTACACACTTTTAATTTTGATTTGGTTAAAAATGTAAAAGGTTAGAAGGCCACATAAACCTTAATAATATATAACACATAAAAGATAAAAGGATACTGCTGTTTCAATAGGCAAAAATGAGAACTACTAAACATTGTGTTGTATTTTTTTTATATTCAGATAAACACAATTTACAATTTTCAAAACATACCTTACGCAAGTGTATCTCGCCAATGCATTGATAAAAATCTCTACGCAGTATGCGTTCTATTAAATCTCTTGCTTTTGTAATATCTTCGCCTTTCGCCTTACAGTTGTAAATCAGATTTATTATTCTGTCATCCATCATACAATATTGGTCAACGGCATCACTTGTTCGACAATCGTTAGGGGAATATGATTCTCTAAACAGTTAAAACAAGATGCAAATGCTTAAGTTAAATGCAGCTATCACTGAATCAAATCATAAGGTCATAATGAAAATCATAGTTAATGCGTTAATATCGAAATCCTGTCTTAAATATTCACTGTCGTTTGTTTCCGAAAATCTAAATTTTTATCGAAATTTTACGTCAAAAGTACAAACATCATCAGTTACGACAATAGTGTTTAACCTCACAACGCCATAAAACGCGATTCCAAACATTTAAACTAATGCTATTACCAGCTAACCTAGAGTTTAGCCAGAGTTTCGGCGGACAGAATAACAATATAATAATACAAACTTTCTCAGATGAAATATTTAAGTAACATTTTTATTTTTATACGTTCAAAGTTAATGTATAAACAAGAAGAAACTTCGTTTTAAAGCAATGTAATACACACCATACGTTTTTACAATTAAATTTGAAATGAAAATTTGAAATAGAACTAAATATCAATTGGTCTTAATAAAGAATAGCTTTATTTTTGTTTTATTACATGGAGCAACCATAAAAAGAAAATATACATACATGTATATTTAAATTTGGAAAGACAATCACAAGTGACATAATTTTTGTACGATGGGATAGCCTCAATATATTTTAGTATTTTATAATAAAGACTTATAAACACGTATCTATTGATAACTTTTAGTTTAATGAACAATATTTACAATCTAATTATCACTGCCTAGATGAACCTTTTACTACTGACGTTATTTTTCGATGAACAGTTAAAGCGTAAATAGTTCCGAATGGCGTTGGAATATCTGATTATTTGCAAAACCAGCAAATAGTACCATATTATATTTCCATTTCTTTATCTTCCATTCAGTCTGATCTACTTACGAACGCATCATTCGCAAATTGTAATGTTACTTTAAACATTAATAATTAACTTTTACCTTTTTAAAATCATATTTAACATGGACAATTTTAGTGGGCGTGGCCAAACTGAAAATTTTAAAAATGCATTTGACAAGAAAAATAAAATGAAGCCAAACAATTTTTTCTTCTTTTATTTTATGAATGGATCGCTTGACGATTTATGATTGATTTGCCCCATTGTCTACTTTAACAGTTCATACCTTGATGACCGATTCAAAAACAAATGTCAATCCTTAAATAATAAAATTTGTATCAGTCCAGCATTGTAAATCTCTTACCTCTATGATCTCATAGACGAAATTTTTTTACCGCATATGTCACACGTCGTACGTCATTAAACCTTAGAAACCGCTGACGTCGGTTTCCTGACAACCAGGTCAAACATTCAGTCTGCCGGCTAATTTGTCTTACTTGACGTAAATGGTGTCATTTGTTTTCTTTATTAAAAACGTGAAAATTGTTAAATATCTGGGATTAGTCTTAAGATCTGCAGTCAATAATGATGATTGTGATAACAGCAGCGAATATGAGTTTTGTGAACCTGCAGGTGAATCATATATTTGTAGATATGTTACGCTGATGACAGGGAATTGACCCATTGAAGTACAGGATCATCAACGGTTGACTGCCAGCTGTAACCACTTTATTTTTGGAGTTGAGTTGAGTAATGGTGTTTAACGTCCCAGTCAAGAATATTTCACTTATATCGAGACGTCGCCAGCTAAAGGCGAAAGTGCAAAAATTTTGCCTGTGCGTTGCGCTGATGGAATTATGCAGCAGGGTTCTTTATCGTGCCACGCCGTGACACGTGACCTCGTTTATTTTAAGTTCCTATACGAAAGAACCGTGACTTTCATTTTGTTATGCCAAGTGCTTGGCGATAGAACAGTCACTACCCACTTTCAAGTCTTGGGTCAGACCCGGCCGGGGTTCGAACCCAAGACCTCCCACTTATGGAGCGAGCACTCTACCGACTTAGCTACCGCAGTGGTACTTTATTTTTGGCATCTGTAAGTTGATGTAATGTTGATAGTGGTAACAATGTGTAATTGATTGATATTTTAGTACGGTTTAACATTTCCGCTTCGAACATGGAGGCCTCATTTTTGTACGAACATATCTTGACCATCCCTCAGCTTGAAGCCATCGTCATTTATATTTTAAAGACAGATGCGTGCAATTAGTGTTGTACCTCTCCGATGTGTTTGCATGTTTGCAAGCTCCGTTTGAAAATAATTTAAATATAGGCAAGGATAGATGTACGTACTTCACACATGCACACCGAAAGATTTAGAAATTGCGGTGAAAGTAGCGTCCAAAGGTATTTAGATTTATGCACAGTTCTTTCTTGTGTGAAGTTTATAAAAAGATAAGGTTAATGTTATAGATATTATATTTATTTTTTTATTTAATCATAATTTGGATTTAATTATAAGGGATAATTGTAATTTGTTCGGTTTATGGGGTTATAGACCAAAAAACAATTACAAATATTCCTTAAGTAAACATTAAACAGTGTATATGAAATGATTGACTTTTCTTATCTTGAATAAACCATCTTTAAGATAACAAATGACTAAGTGTTAGTGTAAAGAAACACCGAAGTACAAGAACCTGTTGGCTACATGTTAGAACTATATGTACTCGATTTTTGGCTTCTGTAAGCTTATTTATTGTCCAGAGTCATGACAACTTTTTACTAAATGTATAACAAATACCTGCTAAATTTTGATGTGCCAGATGTGCACATTTCGGAAAATCATTCCTCATCAGTGACACTAGGGGCCGAAAAAGTTTATAGATTAAAAAACATACGCCAAACAGTTGCAACTTCAAGAATCTAAAGTTCCAAAAATATGTGAATCCAAATCCAGCTAAGGAATGTTTTGCAGGCGAGAACAGACCTTAGTTTTAATTAAATTTCAAAAAATTAAGATGACTGAAAATTTTGCTAAATGGTATATTTTCTGACAGCACAAAGTACTGCCTACTGAGTTATGGATACCCTCGGGGAGATTTACTCCACCAGCAGTGGTACCCGCTCAAGGGTACTAATTGTATGACAAATTCCTGCTAATTTTGATGTGCCAGATGTGCACATTTCGGAAAATTGATATTTTCTGTACGAGGGAACAGTCCCAGTTGTGACTTCTAACTTATGCCTCATTTTTGTCCAAACATATACATGATTTACCTCTGCTCGAAGCAAGCGTCATTTATATTTTCAATTGCCGTCGCAAGCAAACAGTGCGAGGTGTACCGCTCTTGATAAGTTATATACAAACTCCGATTAGAATTACTTTAAATATGGAAGTAATTTGTACAAATGTACAAAGAACGATTTAAATTGCGGTGAAACTAGCATGCAGAGCTAGGTTGTCATCAGCAATCAGCTGCATCACTTTGAATATAATGCGCAGGTATCCATAACTCAGAAGGCAGTACTTTGTGCTGTCAAAAACCATACCGTTTAGCAAAGTTTTCAGCCATTTTAATTTTTTTAATTTATTTAAAACTAAGGTTTGTTTCCTCATGCAAAGCATACCTTAGCTGAATTTGGATTTATATTATTTTGAAACTTTAGTTTCATTAATACTCAGCTCTTAGCTTTTATTTTTTTAATCTATCAAACTATTCGGCCACTGACGAAGAATGATTTTTCCGAAATGTGCATATATGGCACATCAAAATTTAAAAGGTATTTGTTTTATATATTTACTACCCCTGAGAGGGTAACGCTGCCGGTGGAATAAACTGCCCGAGGGTATCCATAACTCAGTAGGTATTTGTGTTTGATATTTAGCACTCTGGTTTATGTGTAATATTGTAGTAAAAATATTACGATAATGGTAAAGATATCTTACTTATTTTTGAGTTTAAGTAATCAAAAAGAAAGAAATCTGATTACGAGGTTATGGATAAAATTATTTGGAACACGTTCATGCATAAACCGCTGCGCACTTATGTTTTTATGTCGCGTGCACCAAATAATTTTTTGTATTACTGTATGGATAAAAAAAATATTCCTTAATAGATAACTGATAAAGGATAGATTACGACTCAAGTTTACTATTTTTTGAAAAGCAGGTTTGAAAAACGTTGCATTATTAATTTGTCCAGCGATATGTAGATACATATATATATATTTTACCTCCAACTAACATCACGAGCATTAAAATGAGTTATTTTTCATCTTTTCATTTAACTTTTGTCATTCAGCTATAAAATGATATAAATAAACAATAAATAAATACAAGTGAATATATAAATAAAAAGTTCTTGCCCTTTGAATTTAATCAGTTTTGTCTTATCTGTATATTTCAAAACGTCTGCTATCCTGAAAGAAAAACCAAGAGACATCAAAAGTATTTTTGTTTGAAATATAATTTAAGAACTTGATTAGAAAACCTAATAAAGAATTACAAGATTTTTTTAAATAAAAAAGCTTGATAATACTCATGTTAAACCAATGATTATACTCAAACTGCTTAGTATAAAATATTTGGTATTTATATCTAAAGTCTTATAAACAGTCGTTTAATGAGTTTTTATTGTTTGTTTCTTTTTTCATCGTTTGTTATCTTTTTAGTCAAACATTTTTGATTGCATTTGCTGTGCATAGTAGGTAAAAATAAATATTGGAAGAGGTTTTCATAAGTTATATTCATAAACGTTATATAGAATTTTAGTAGTTGTTTATTGAAAACTGGAGTAAATATATATTTAAGGCATCTGTCAACTTCATATAAAATATCTTGAATACCAGCTCTTGAGTGAAGAAACAATTCTGTAAACACTAAAGAAAACCATCTAACTTTTGCATGCAAAATCTGCCCCTTGGTTAAACGTGCTACGTTTACCTTTTTAAACTTCAAACATATTTGAGGAACCTTAGTACCATATTATTATATTTTCAATATTTACATTTCGTGAACGCAGCAAACCACTGGATGGAACGCAACTCTGCTGTGTAAAGTGTATCTCAGGCCATACATATTGTATATATTAATTTCATCCTGTTACAAAATAACGAATATTAATGTCCAGTTTTAAAAGCACAACTGTTCTTGACCTTATATAGTCATGGTCTTATTGCATTTCTTATTATTAATTTTGTTATTGAAAATATGTGTTTGTTAATATACAATATCATAAAGTTTCTTATACTACTATTCTCAAAGACCAACTGTATATATATATATATATATATATATATATATATATATATATATATATATATATAGAGAGAGAGAGAGAGAGAGAGAGAGAGAGAGAGAGAGAGAGAGAGAGAGAGAGAGTTTTTGACCCATTTATTTTACAGTATAACCACATTGGGAAAAGTGTCTGTAGAAAACACACCAGACATTTTCATTTAAAATTAATTTTCAAGAACTCATATTCTTTTAAATAGGCCTTTAATTTACCTTCTCGGGGAATGCCAAAACATATGCAGTTTTGCCGTCTTTGAGACTCAATTTAGCCCTTCGTACCATAACAGTGGCTCTGTCTTTATGAAAATTATTTGGAAATCCACAGGCATGTGCATCTCTGCAGAAGTAATCCCACTTGTCCACATCCACTCCGTTATTTTTATTACTTACTACCTTTTTATATGAAAATAATAGATGATGATGATGATGATGATGATAATGATGATGATGATGATCCTCTATCCATAAACCTATTATGGCATTTAAAAAATGTAATGATTACATAAAATTGCTTCTGTTTTCAACCACAAATTCTGAAGTCATATTTTAATTGGCATAATTAAAGTGTATAAAACATAGTTTAAATATACCATTTGGGATATAAAAAAGTATCGAAGCGAATACTTTTTTAATTTTTTTCTACTATTAGGTTTCTGTAACAATAATTTGAAATTTTATTTTTAAAAAAAACCACTGTTCATCGAGTTAACTTCAATATTTTGCAATAGAAAAAAAGAGATTTTTAGCAGCTTGTTGGTAAAACAATTTATCTATTCTTAACACAATTAAATGCATTATTTACAACATGCTTTACAAATTATCACACGAACAGTAGCTAAGACTTTCAACTAAGAGTATAACAGACCAAGTGTGTAGCTCTTACAGAATTTGATAAACAATTTACCAAAACTAAACATATTATTTTCACTGTCTGTTAATATTTATTTGTCAAATAGACAATGACATTTGTAACAAAAAAACATATTTTAACAGCCAAATAACCAAAAAAAAAAAAAAAATAACACGATAAATGATAAAAGCAGAAACAAGAAAGACAAAAGAATCGCACTTTGGTATTTCTTATCATAAACGTGAATACTTTAGTTGGGCACGAAAACTTTTTTGGGTTGCTTAACTGAAGCTCAAACGTAATCTTTAAATTCTAATCGTTCTTACAAATTTAAATCGAAATGACGAAACAGCTATTAAAATTTACTAAAAAGAAGTCACATTTTAAGCATATATGATATTGCAATATAAACTTTTGAAAAAATTTTGTCTTGGAAAATCAAAATTTTATACTGATAGTATGTACTTTAAGTAGGTTTAAATCCGCATTTTTATTTTAACAATCTCTAAAACTGCAATATTACGTTTAAAGTTAACATAACGGTCTTACATTAACGTTTAACTTATATGTGTCAAGAGGCTTCAAGGTATTTGCAGAAGAGGTTTTATTTTATTTACAATCCTTTAGGAAATAATTTTAAATGTTTGTCATTACTTCAGCAATTGGCTTAATTCGGTTTTTGATTATTAACAGTTTTTTGTTAACAAATTCCTTCAACTGACTCATGTAAGCAGATTGCTCGGAATACATGTCATATTTTCAATTAATCAAAGCATTTCAAGACTTTATGTTTAATAGTTAAAACGGAACTAAACATTTTTTATTAAACAACACTGTGATCGAAGAACAAATCATAATCGATTTCCTAAAAAAAACTATGTTGCAAAAAAGAACTAATATAAAACAATCAATATCAAATTACTGCGTCACAAAAACATAAGCAGACAATTAGGAAATGGCATTATTTTTGTTAGTGTGCATGCGTTATGAACGACATTAGGCGAAACCGTTCATGAAAACATTGCGACACTGATAACGCATGAACACTGACATATAGAGTCATTTCTTATATTTACAATTGCTTCAACCATTTCAGTTCAATGTCAGATGATATATCCTAAAAATCACCTTTTTAATATGCCAGTTTAATGCCAACCTCCACATCGTCAAATGGAATTTCCCAACGGCCTTCATTGATAAGCCCTCATGGCGTCAGAAAGTTTAGAAAGGTCATCAGCGTTCATAGCATATGACAGCAAAGAAGAGTAATAGAGTCAAAGAAAGAAAGATACTAGCAATTGTAAATATTTAGCCAATGAAATGGAGGAAAAACTCTTCATCGTATGATTTTATTTATAAACATCGGAAATATAATTATTTCATACAAAATGTATTGTAGTTTTTAACTTAAAAAGGGGTATGTTTATAGGTTTTTTTTCTTTTTAAGCTTAAATTAAGATAATTGATACCATTAAGGTATATAAGCTTGAAATTTTTAAAGAAAACCCCAAAATTTGAAAAAAACCTTTTATTCTTTACTATATTTTCCATTTATGTAGACCAGTAATTGTTTTAAAAAATCTTATAGTTCAGATATGTAATTTTTTTACATTTTCAGGATTGCTTCTATCTCCAATATGGTAATGTACAAAATTTCCATAATATGTTCGGTAACTACGAGCAATATTACTACGAGAACCTATTTTAGAACACACCCAAACTTTTTCATAAATGTTAATAAAACCGGAAATAAAAAAAATAATTTGTTACATACCTGAAACAGAAATGCTTTTTCTCTCTCTTCATCTGTCATATCTTCAACTTTCTTACCCTAAGAGTAATCATGTTGACAATTTACATAAACTATATATATATATATATATATATATATATATATATATATATATATATATATATATATATATATATATATATATATTCAACGGAATCTTGTAAACGTTATCGCGCTGTTGTACAATACACAAAACACATTACAAATTTTATTTTAAAAAATGTATCTATTGTTTTATTTCGACCTTAAGATTCTTACAAAAGTTGCAAGAAAAAGACCTTGAAACGCCACGAGTTCTGCACGTTTTGAAAAGTCATTCTTCATCAGTGTCACTGGCCGACGAAATAATTGATAGATTATGTATAGACAAAATACATAAGCTAAAAATTGATTGAAATGAATCTAAAATTAAAACATTAATAAATCAAAATCCAGCTGAATAATGTTTTGCAAGAGAGAATAATCCTTATGTTTTAAACATGTTTAAAAAATTAAGACGACTAAAATTTTTTCTGTCAGCACAAAGTACTGATTACTGAGTAAAAGATAACGTAAATGTATAGGAGAAACAGATTTTTCCGCTTAAAACTACAAAAATAAGGTTCGTTGTAGGTCGTTAAGCAAACATGTCCCTCAAATTAATCTATATAACAAAACAACCGCTTTACCTTCAAAGCTCACAATAAATGCAATAATAACAACCTTGAAATTTTAAAACATCTATTACCATCCTTACTTAAGATGTCATTGTTTTGCAAATTTAACAGTATTGTTATTACATGACAATACCTATTAAATTTTGATATGCCATATGTGCACATTTCGGAAAATCATTCCTCATAAGTGACACTAGGGGCCGAAAAGTTTGATAGATAAAAACATGAGGAAAACAGTTGAAAATTAAAGAACCCAAATTTTCAAAATCAAATTAATCCAAACCTGGCTAAGGAATGTTTTGCATGAGGGAACAGTTCTTAGGTTTGAATAAATATCAAAAATTAAGACTGATGAAAATTTTGTAATTGGTATATTTACTGACAGCACAAGGAACTGCCTACTGAGTATTGGTTACGCTCCGGGAGTTTTACTCCATGAGCAGCGGTAACCACCAAAATAAAAATGCCTTACAGTTTTACTAAGCACCCCCTTTAAAAACCATGGAAATGAGAAAAAAATATTTCTTCGTCAAACATATTAAAATATTCAGCTGAAATGAAGAAAAAATATAGATTTTTATTATGTTTTACAAAATCTTTTGACGAATCTATAGATCGTCTATACGGCTGATAAATCAAAATTTAGAACATTAAACATAACCCGTGAAAAAAAACAGATAAAACACAAGCCAATTTCATTCCCGTAAGTAAAAAATCAAAGGAATTAAATAATTATGTTAAGAAACAAGAATAAACAAATTTGAAAAAAAAAATTGTGTATATTTTTATTTGATGTAACAAAATAAGACTTAAATGCGACATACATTATGAATCCCGTCATAGTAAATGGTTTGACGCCGAAGTGCAACAAATTCAACAGCATTCTTATTATTTGTAATCTTATATTGCCGAATAGATATAGAATATATAAGTGCAAAAAGCCTACAATAATTTTTTTTGCAAGAAACTACCAAGAATTTAAAACCTGATGTTTCATACACATACCTTAATCATTGTTTTAATTTTTTCAATAGCTTTATCTCTAATTTCGTCATTGAATATCCCTAATTTCTTTAACAATACCTCTGTTATTTTCAGGCTTTGATCTTCATGCTTTAAATAAAATATTTGCACTTTTTCCTGATGCAAAGAAATCTGTATTTAATTATTATTATTATTATTATAATTATTGTTATTTTTCATCGTAAGCTCGTTTTGTGTTGTATTCGGACTTGCGTTGGTTTTGCAAACTGCTTTATTTAAAGATGCAAAGTGTTTTTAAAAACAGAAAATAAGAAAACATGAAATAAGAGGGAAAACATTTATGATCAAACAAAAAACAGTCCATTTCCAAATTGCAATTGCAAAAATTAAAAAAAATTATAATTAAATAAATAAAAATTCCAAAGTAAAAACTTTGAAATCTGGCCAATTTAGTTATACACGTTAACTTCTATCAAGGAAGTGAGGCTGGGTGCTCTAGAAGAGCTCATTTTGCAAACATAAAATGTCATAAAATTAAAACTCAAACATACCAGTCCGTGTCCAAATCAAATCTCATCAAACTGAGTATAATATTATTCTTTTATAATAATAATAAAAAAATAATAATAATAGTAATAATAATAATAATAATAATAATAATAATAATAATAATAATAATAATAATAATAATAATAAAAATAAAAATAATATTTATTCAGATTTACGTGGTCTTGGCCCATATAATAAATGTCAAATACAAAGATACAATACAATACAAAGATTACCTTACTTGTGTATTTCTAAAATTAAAATTTATTTGAGAGGAACACATTAATATAGATTGACATATAATTAATACTGATGCATTACTTTAAATGTATGAAAATATTATTTTACTGAAATTCTTTATATAATATATAAAGATGCTTGTAACACTTACATATATACACTAATTAAAATTTATTTGTAATAGTAAAATGATTTACTATGCCTTATACATGATCTAGGTTAAATTTAACATTTTTCGTCTAATAGAATTAGCTTTGTCTTATATAAATAAACATTTTATTGCAGTGATATATGTAGTTTGAAACAATGGTTTCAACCTGTAAAAAATGTTGTTGTTTATTACATAAATTGAGTAATACAGCACGGCTCAAGTGGATTCGTGCCGATTAGATGGGATTAAATTGCCACCTCAGCCCACCGTGACCCACCGCGATCCACCGCCAATGAAAAGAAAAGGGCTTATGTTTACATGGGTGATTGAATTAGTTGTCGATCGATATTGTCTGTAATTATATCATGATTAAAGCATAAGACTTGGGAGATAAAAGAATTCTGTGACAATTTTAAAAAAATGTAAAAAAAAATTAATAAAATAAAATAAAAAAACCAGGGATTTTTAAAAGATTTTTTCCACGTAATTTTTTTAAAATAGTTGGACCACGAGATTATTTTTAAAAATATAATTTACCTAAAATTGTTAGTCAAATGTGTATCAAAATCTAATCCATAAATATAAATAAATCCCGGTTTTAAGAAAAACTGTATCGTATATTTACTAATTTAAAAAAACATTTAAAGTGAAACAACATCTTCACTGATTATTTTTAGTTATATATAACTTTATAATAAGTTTTGACTTGAAGCAAAATACAACCACGAGTTTCATTGCACGTGCCTTTACCAGTTAACCTTTACAGATGTTTTGACAGCTAGGTCAGCTATAATTAAATGGTTATCATTTCCACGAGGCCCGATTATCTGTCCCGTTTTTCTTTCTTTCTTTTTTTATTTTTCGTGTTCGTCTTCAAATCATGTCTGCAGTCGTGACCAGGTAGCAAATTGAAACGGGACAAGTAGTACTTTAAATAGAATAAAAATTATTGTTTGGGATGCAAGAAGTACTTTGCTTTATGGAAGATTTTAAACTGTTTTGTTTACACCATCCTATTTTTAGATCGCCACGAACCGACACGAGATAAAGCGTTTGTAACATTTTCGACCAATCTATCTTTATTATTTTCAGTGAAGAGTTTGAATATAATGCATATATTTCTTTAAAAAATTAAAAAAACGAAATTTTCAATAAAAAAAGTATTTAAAAAACGCCAATTATTCAGAATATACACGTACGACAAAACTTGGCTATTTGGTGTTAAAGAGAGAGAGAGAGAGAGAGAGAGAGAGAGAGAGAGAGAGAGAGAGAGAGAGAGAGAGAGGTCAATTACCAGGACGGTTTAGTTCCCCTTTCTCTTTAAAAAGAAGTAGTTTTGCTGTCTCATCACTCGACTACGATTTCGGGTTAACCTTGTTACCTGTGTACGTGACTCGGAATTGACATGAAGTTTTCAGATTAAAATTGACGCGGTTTTAGAAGCCTTGGATTAATTTCTTCAATTTGTATTTTAACAGATAAAAATAACAAAGATGTTTTAATTTGATGTTTAATTTATATATATTTTAATGTATAATACTCTATCAAACGGCTTAAAACCTAGGTAAAAAAAAAAAAAAAAAAAAAAAAAAACAGACATCGGTATTTTCTCCTTAGTGAATCCTGAAACAACTATCAATTAAGATCCGATAACGGTTTGCAAATTCCGATTACACATGTTTAATCCTCAAAACTGATAGTCGCGTTGGACGATCCGGTGACTTATCATACTATGAGATGTCCACCGGCAAAACCGTCCAACGCGAATTGCGGTGGACAAAAAATTTCCACCGACATTAACCGCCAATTTTACTGCTGCGGATTAAAAAAAAACACTGCGGCGGTTGGAAATTCACGAATCTACCTGAGCTGTACTGTACTTTACTGAAAGATCCTGTTAGATGTGGCATTAAACATAAGATGAAATCATCATTTACTTAACCTAGATTACATAATATTGTCTATTTATGTATTTCGTATTCTGATGCCTAAAAACCTAGACATTACGTTTATATGTAGATCAACGGGTGCTAAGAAGTGAATAATAAATGAAAAATCCGGATTTTTAAGAGAATAAAAAGAGCACCTTAATGAAATGTTATTTATTTTTTCCGTTTTTTAAACCTTCTATGTAAAGTCATTAAGAAAGGTAGACTTGTTTTTCTTACTGCAGCCATCTAAACAAGACAACTTTGTTTAAATGGTGTCAAACAGACATTCTGTTCGAGAACATCAGCGAATTGAGTAACTTTTTTACTAAAAAAGATGGTGGTAGATATTGTGACATTTAGAATTAGAATTGGAATATTTGTCCAAAATCTATGAGTCGTATATGGAAAAATATGGCGGAAACGAAATCAAAATGAAACAAAAACAGTTTAGACTGGTGTTCTTTGTACCTCTAACACTAACCCTTCTTCAGCAAGCGATGCGGATACCAAAGTTCTTTCCTTGCTCCTGGTTCAGATTTTGCTGACACACCCAGTGGCAGTCTCAGTTGAATTTCTATAAAGGTACAGAAGGGTCTAGGGGGGATAAACCTGGTAGTCCAAATCGAAGTTGCGACCAAGTCACAACCTACTACTAGAAGCTAGACAGGAAGTATACAACTGATTTTATGAAAAGAATGAAAAATCAACACATTCAGAAGTGAAGTGAATAGTTAAATTAGAGACCTAGATATACGTGTGGAAATTAAGAAATAGAAAATACAGATCTTCGTCAGATAGAAGATGCAAATCAGTGAACAACTTAAAACTCTCTAGGCGAAATTAAAAACCAAATATTTGATATTCATGGTATAGAAGAGATAGAGAAAAAAAGGTTGGAAGCTCTGACAAAAATAAGAGTATTCATACAGGATTGCTAGAGATTAAATTCTTCAAATACAAATATAAACATATTAAAATGCTTCAATTTTGTAGGGAAAAGTAAACTTAGACCATTTCTTCTTCAATGGAACATCATGGTGTTAAATGACAATAATGACGGAGGCTAAGAAGCAGTGATACAACGATCAAGTTTAATAAGTGAGTGAAAACTTCAGAAAAGACTTAGAAACATCCGACAGACATTTGGAAATTTCGTGATGAAGGCAAAAGAAGAAGAAAAATGATCACATCTGAGATATGCTAAACTCGTAATTGCAAACAAGAACTTCAGGTTAGATAACCAGACTAAATTTTAGGTTTCTTGAAGAAAGCGAATTCTAGAGATTCAAAATCTGCTGTGACTGGATATTAATATGACATATTATATCATGCAGAGCCAAGATAGGGACTCCGCCATGGCACTTTTTGTGACAGGCATGACATTATTTTTATCTTTCTCTGTTACAAAAGATAGTAATAGTGAAAAATAAATAACACAAATACCAGTAAAATATTGATGTGCAAGATGTGCAAGATGTGCCAGATGTGCACATCTCGCAAATTCATTCCTCATCACTGACACTAAGAGCAAAATATTTGATAGATAAAAAAAATAAGCCAAACAGTTTAAAATTATTGAATCTAAAGTTAATTCAGTAAATTTATGTTTTGCATGATGGAATTTTGAAGGTTGATTTTGAATTGACACTGTGTCAATTGTTTGCATTTGGGTTAAAACTGCCACTACGTAATATGTTTGACATTTATGCTGCATGGTGCGACTGCATATTTTTTTTTACACTGGGAATTTGCTTATGATCTAACAAATGGTGAACAATGTTTGGGACAATTCCTAAATTAAGAAGTAGAGAACGTTTCGTTTCCCTGGTGCAAATATTGGTTTTTACCTAGTAAATGTGCTGATGAAGCCATGTATTTTAAATATTTTGAACTTAATCAATTGGAAGAGGTGCTCGACAGTGGACAATATATTTATTTTACAATCGTTAATTAAGAAATATCCCTCAAGTTCTCAAGGTGACACCCAATGTTTTATTGTGCATTTATTTATGCAATAATTTATGAACAATTGCTCTACATTCTTATTAAGTTAGGAATACATAGAAATATGTTTAAAATATTTAAAGACATGTATGAGAAAATCGGTGCTTGTGTAAATATTTGATTTATACTGACTGATCTCTGTGACTTTAACTCATGTTAAGACAAGTTTGTATATAAGTATAGTGTAACACTATAGTGGATCATTTGAAGAAAAAAGACGATAAAGAAAAAGTTGTTACTAATAAAGATAGGAATTTTTTATTGTATTTATTTGTTGCTGATGACTTCTGGCTCTGTTGTGAACTCGGAATTAGATTTCTAGAGAAAACTCATTTATAAGTTATTGCACTAATGAACTTTCTAAATTTATTTGGAAAAGAACAGTTATATTGTTTTTATAATTTGTAAATGTCTTAAACAGTCCGAGAAATGGACGTATAATGTGAAGAAAAATGATGTCGTTCCATATTATTTGGGAGAGTTATTTTCCATAAGTTAAAGTGCAGTCATTGCTGTAGGATTCTGGCAGTATTTGCACAAAAGCACATAACATTATGAAATGTACTGTTTGTAAACACGGACATGGATTCTAACAATTTTCACATATGGGGTTGAGATATGAGAGATTGATATTAGTAGTGACGTCAAAGGTGTTGTGTGCCTCAGAAGGGTTAGCACCTCTTGTCAAACTAGTTGCACCAGTCATGTTCGAAATGAAATTTGAGAATGAACGAAACATGGAAATATGGGGCGTCAAAATTAAACAGTTTATTTTTAGAAACAGCGCCCTCATTCTTATCAGCAATGTTGTAATGACGGCTATTAAACATCTAAAGGGCCTTGATCTCCTAGCGATATTCCTGAGAAAACAATTTTATTGTATGGAGCTTGTCTTGATATAGAAGGTCACTGTAGTGGGAACAAGCTCTACCATACCGTATTAACTGTGAAACGAATACACGATATATAGGAGAAGCAGGAAAGTTACTAGAAAGAAATGGAAAGTTCACAATAGAAAAAAATTGTTGAAACCAAAAAACACAAGTTCACAAACACAGCAAACAAGTCCAGAAATAGTACAGTATAATTTCAGAGTTTCTGTAGAAATGAGTAAAAATTAAAGATACTAAAATCCCTGATATTTGGTTTGTTTAACGTCAAGTCGATGTCCTAAAAACATGTGAAATATAAATCATAACGTAATGTAATATGGTAGTTAAAAATTATACCATGTTTTTGTAACAGATATTATAGCCAAAAGCGTCTCACAGATGAAAAAAATATCAATTATTTCACCGACTTATAAAACATCAAAGTATTTATATATTATTACCTCCCATTTAACACCATCCTGTTCATTGACAACTGTTTCATATAAATGTGAATATGGTCCATGTCCTGTAAAAATAGAAATTGTAGGCTTAAAACACAATGATTAAAAATTCATCAGCACAATGCAATACCGTATACGGAGTAATTTTTGCGTTTTTAAATTTTCACGGTTTTTAGTATAAAAACCCTCTAAATTATTTTGGCGTTTTTAAAATTTGCGGTGTCTGTAATTTCAAAACTATTCCTTTAGTCTGTGCAATTTCAAATAAAAAATTCTATCCTGAATACGGTATAACAATTTAGACTCATGTGATTTATTGACTCCGGAAGCTACAAGCGGAAACTAAAATCCAGAAATGAAACGGTACTTCATATTATTTAATATTTTATTTCACGTAAAGACATGTGTTGCAGACTGAAAATAAAACATGCAATGAATAAAATCGTCATTAAAAACTGGTATAGAGAGTAATGTTAAAATTAAATTGTGAACACTGTTACGTAACCAAGTCACCCAATGTTAACGACAGCCCGTGTGAGTGCATATAACGTAACAATACGAGTTGCTTCCCTTTCACCATTAACTTTTGTTTTGAAATATTTGCGCTTTAATTTTTCGTGGTTAAAACGTGACCGCGAAATACCGCGAACATTAGAATACCGCGAACATTACCCATTATACGGTATAGCCTTAACAGATATTATTGACTTTAGGTGTTTTAAAAATCAATGAGATGTTAATTAAAATAATGTCTACTGATAACGTCTTCATCATTTATTGTAATAAATAAATTTTAAAAAAATTGATCTTTAACATCTGTTAATAAGTCGGTGTATTGTATAGTGAAGGCGTTAGAATTATGTTAAACCAGCACAGTCAGACTTGAGAGTCAATAACTATTTCAACAATTTATAATTTGTAATTTGCATCATATTGTCTGTTGATTGAAAGATAAAACAGAATAATACAATATTATCTGCATTTGTTAATAAAAAGATACCCATATCAATGAACAATGCACCAAGTAATTTCTCGTAATTTCTACAATAATTAAGGCAACACAATAAACAGGCACCTGTTTAAAACAAGTGGTTTTCTTATTAGTTACCACATGTTACGACAATTAATCGGGAGAGTGGTTTTAATAAAACTCAAAAATACGAGTCCATATCCAGATGACAACACTTTTTAAGGACCTTGATTACTCTTGGCTTGCAATATCATCAATTTTATCGTAAGCAACTTAGTTCCTTGTAGAAAGTACCCGTAGTTAGAACAAGCTCTACCATACTGTTTTAGCTGTGAAACAGATACACCATACGCAGGAGAAGCAGAGATATTAATGCAAAGAAATCGAAATTTGATTTTAGAAAAATTAAAATCATCACGTTTTTCGTACAGCTTTAGATGTAACTTTTCGTGGGTGTTTTAATTGAGGTGTAAGTCTAAATACGAAAGAGATCATGACAAATCATTCGTTTCGTTTATTTCTAGCTCACTAGTAAAGGTGGAATTCACATATTTTATAAATTTGGAATTATTGAGACAGACAGTCATCTATATATCTGTATTTGGAGTTGAATGATTTAGCGATGCATCTCTCTCGATTTGAAAAGGTTCTGTGCAAATCATGTTTCATATGAATAAAGAAACAAATTAGCAAAAGAAGGTGCAAAAATGGTGTCCATTGGTATACCGATTGTTTGTTTGAAAATTATATTGCCAAAAACAACAAATATGTTGTCTATCAAAAAAATCTAACATTTTGTTGATGGTGTTTATAGTAATTTATTGAGGAAAAGTTTATTGGAAAAAGAAGAGAGTATAAATAAAAACTACATTTACCATATATTATGTGTCTGTATCATTATTGCAAATAAGAAGTTATGAAATTTGTATTGTCGTTTATCGTAGTAGAAATTTTGTAAAACATTGTGGTTTCTTATTTATGATTAAGGCTTGAAAATAATAAAAACCGTAATTCAAAATTGTAAATGAAAAAAAAAACAAATACAAATAACGTTAGTTTTAATCTTTATAGAAAATAAACAAAAACTTTTCATTTTGAACAGCATGCTGCAGCGGCAAATACGAGAAATGGCTTTTATTAAAGACTTAACACTTACGTTTTAATTACAGAATTGTATTAGTTCTACATTTATTGCTATAGAAGATAGTTTAAAAACTGGAAAAGCCAATGAAAACTTTTATTCTAAAAACCAATTTTTTGCGTTTAACAAAATTTTGTACATTTTGTTTTAAATTTCTTAATAAAAAAGATAATTTATCATGTATATCTCGTGCTTTATGTTTATTTAAATCCAATTGGGGTTAGTTTCTTGATAAAGTTAGTTCAACGTAGATGAAATCGGGAACGAACCATAAAAAAATCTAAATAGTATATTCTTTGTTAGTTTCAAGATACCATTAACATATACATGTTTAAATGATTATTTCTCTTGTATTTGTATTACGTACGTGACAATTTTTATTTTAAGATGACCTATATTTAGTTCTATTGTAATTGAAATTCGCTGAATTTAAAAAAATTCTAATGAATAATTACCTTATTTATTAACTGAAGATTAAACAGTTCAAAATTCAATTGCCTATTCTTCGTCTTTTTTTTCTTTTTAAACATTCTAACATTATTAAATATACATTTTGCCAAATACTTTGCGTAATTTGTCATATATAAAACAAAACAATATATATATTGTTTTGTTTTATATACACAAATACCAGTTAAATTTTGATGTGCCAGATGTGCACATTTCGGACATTCATTCCTCATCAGTGAAACAAAGACCGAAAAGTTTGATAGATAAAAACATAAGCCAAACAGTTGAAAATAATGAATTTAAAGTTCCAAATCCAAATCCAGCTTAAGTAATGCTAGCATGAGGGAACAAACCTTAGTTTTTAATAAATAACAAATTTTAGACGGCTGAAAAGTTTGCTAAATGGTATATTTCTGACAGCAAAAAGTATTGCCTATTGAGGTATGGATACCTTCGGGGAGTTTTACTCCACCAGCAGCGGTACCCGCTCAGGGGTAGTAAATATATAATACAAATACCAGTTAAATTTTGATGTGCCAGATGTGCACATTTCGGACATTCATACCTCATCAAGGACACTAAGACCAAAACGTTTGATAGATTAAAAACATAAGCCAAACAGTTGAAAATAATAATTCTAAAGTTCTAAAATTATATAAATCCAAATCCAGCTAAGGAATATTTTGCATGAGGGAACAAACCTTAGTTTAAAATAAATTACAAATTTTAGACGGATGAAATTTTGCAAAATGGTAAATTTTCTGACAGCACAAAGTACTACCTACTGAGTTATGGATACCCTCGGGGAGTTTACTCCACCAGCAGCGGTATATATTTCAAATTATGCAAATACAAGAGAGAAACAAAAAAATCACATAGTAAGAAGGCTTCAACGTTACCAGTAATATGTCATAAATCAAGCAGACATGCTTGATAAGCAATGACTATAAAGGGCAAAAAAGGTCCAACTTTAACTATTGATTAAGAGTTTTAGTACCTTTAAGGAAGGATCAATATGAACTGCATTAAGACAAAGTCGCTGTTTTTAATAAACAAATTAATTTTCAAAACATTCAATGATTACTTACCATTTCCAAATGGTACAGTAATGCAACTGAATAATATGAATAATTTCCAGAAATAAACAATAAGCTTTACAAAAAGTTATATCAAGTACTTCTTGCAGTCTATAATTTTAGATTTCTAAAATTGTTATATCGTTACTAGGTAGTTAAAAATTGCAATTGCTACAAAATAAATTTCAATCTAATATTGTTAGTTATTTTGTTTACAAAATGAATCATGTATAGACGGATTTGTCATGTTTTCTACGTAACTGCTGCTAATTTTAGACCTGTAAGAAAAGCTATTATGAATATTTGCTTTCTTATTTATTAAAGAAAAATATTAAAAACGACTGTACATAAAATTCACACACACACACACACACACACACACACACACACACACACATATATATATCAACAGTTTTTTGGTTATATTATTTCCTTTAAATATTGTATTCATACTACATTTTTACTTTTTTAAATTGCAGAAATATAAAACTGGGTTGTATCGTTAATTCATATGCAGTATTTTTTCTTTGATCTTAAAGCTATGACAATTCAGCGCAAAATTACTTAAGAAACGATTAAATTTCATAGAAGCCATTCCAAACTAATTTGTAAATTTGTTTTAGACATTTTAAAATGTGATTTTTCTAATTGATTTTAACAACTCCCTTTAAATTTTAAAGAAATTTTAACTTAAGAAAACTTCAAAACTTTGTTAGAATTTTGTATTTACCTTAAAATAAAAACTATATCAAAAGTCGCTTCGTTTATATACCCTTTACTTCGTGATACTAATATTGTAATTAATAAATGTTTTAAATATTTTCTTTAGTTGACAGATAATAATTGCCGATAAAAAAAAAAGATAATTCTTTACTCCCAAACTGAGGGCTTCCGAACAGAAAATTAGTCCGAAAAATTATGTTTTTATTTTTGATTGTAAACCGAAAGCGAATAATATTTAGGGGTAATTTGCAATCCGTCAGAGGTTGATTGTTCTTGATCTGTAATTTTGAGTTCACTGATATACCAAAAAAGTCAGTTTGTTGCTCTCTTTCGAATATTAGCTTGAAAAAAATGGTCCCGCATGCGATCCATCTTTATTTGTGGGAGCGATTCCATATTTATTGCAAAGCTCTATGTTTTAAATGAACCAGATTAAATTATTACCTGTTATATTATTCCGAAAACTTCCTGCTAGGTACATTATTTTCAACTGTTTGGCTTATGTTTTTATCTATCAAACTTCTCGGTCTTAGTATCACTGTTGAGGAATGAATTTCAGAAATGTGCACCTCTGGCCATCAAAAATAAACTGGTATTTGTGTAATATAAGTACAATAAGGACGAGCGATAACCTGTTTGGAAATACTTATTTTTGTGTCATTTTTTACGTATAACTTTGATGTTACATTATTGAAATATATCAAAAATATATTGCAACGTAAAGTATATCAAAAAGGGGCTATATACATATGTCTCTTGTGCTTTTTTTATTTATTGTATTGGAAAAGATATATTCTCGAAATGACTTTAATGCCGAGTCATAATTCCATTTAAAAATATTACTTGATAAATCTTAACCTACAAAATATATTTCTTTAACGCAGAAATATCTTTGTTATCTCTTCAAATAGGAAAATGATGATTTAAAGGGACTTTCTTCACCTGGAACGTGTTAAGGTTATCTCAAACTCATTAACATTTTACAATGCAATTCATAAATAGATTAGAGTATAAGAGTCCACAATTCTATAAAATTAAAATTGAACTTTGAAATTAAAGTCATTATTGTAGTTAAATATTTATTAATATTTACCTTAGTAACATGCTTTTCTTTTATATAGTTTTTGTAAAACCTTAGACTAGATCTTGGAGTGTCAACTAATATTGGTCTTGTCATAATATTTTCTTTACATTTAATTGTATAAAATTCAATAGTATGTCATTTAAAGATATAATTATTACTTGAATACATGTTCTAGATATCAGTGGTAGGTAAAGTCTAACAATTAAAATCTATTATCATTTTAAACATCTCCTGTTTGATAGTCTATTGACTAAATGACGTCTGCAAAAACAGGAAAAACGTGCATTTAATATCGAATATTAGCTTTAAAAAATGGTCCCGCATGCGATCCATCTTTATTTGTGGGAGCGATTCCATATTTATTGCAAAGCTCTATGTTTTAAATGAACCAGATTAAATTATTACCTGTTATATTATTCCGAAAACTTTCTGCTAGGTACATTATTTTCAACTGTTTGGCTTATGTTTTTATCTATCAAACTTTTCGGTCTTAGTATCACTGTTGAGGAATGAATTTCAGAAATATGCACATATGGCCATCAAAAATAAACTGGTATTTGTGTTATATAGGTACAATAAGGACGAGCGATAACCTGTTTGAAAATACTTATTTTTGTGTCATTTTTTACGTATAACTTTGATGTTACAGTATAGACATATGTCCAAAATATATTGCAACGTAAAGTGTATCAAAAAAGGGCTATATATATGTCACTTGTGCTTTTTTATTTATTGTATTGGAAAAGATATATTCTCGAATTTACTTTAATGCCGAGTCATAATTACATTTAAAAATATCACTTGATAAATCTTAACCTACAAAATATATTTCTCTAACGCAGAAGTATCTTTGTTATCTTTTCAAATAGGAAAATGATGATTTAAAGGGACTTTCTTCACCTGGAACGTGTTAAGGTTATCTCAAACTCATTAACATTTTACAATGCAATTCATAAATAGATTAGAGTATAAGAGTCCACAATTCTATAAAATTAAAATTGAACTTTGAAATTAAAGTCATTATTGTAGTTAAATATTTATTAATATTTACCTTAGTAACATGCTTTTCTTTTATATAGTTTTTGTAAAACCTTAGACTAGATCTTGGAGTGTCAACTAATATTGGTCTTGTCATAATATTTTCTTTACATTTGATTGTATAAAATTCAATAGTATGTCATTTAAAGATATAATTATTACTTGAATACATGTTCTAGATATCAGTGGTAGGTAAAGTCTAACAATTAAAATCTATTATCATTTTAAACATCTCCTGTTTGATAGTCTATTGACTAAATGACGTCTGCAAAAACAGGAAAAACGTGCATTTAAATTAAAATGTAAAAAGTAAAGAGTTTGAAGGACACATATATGTATGCGTTTATAAACCTGTCGTAAAAAAATAATAAAAATATGTTATCCTAACTGCTTAATACTTGTTTGCTTTGTTAGAAGTTCAGGTTGTTCGGTTTTCAATTGGGTCCTCTATGTAAACAAATTAATTTGTTTAATTTTAAAGAGATTATGTTTAAAAGCAATTATTCATACGTTGAGCCTGTGTAGAAAGTTTTTTTCATATGAACCCAGTAAAAACTCCAATTAAATTTAGTAGTTCAAGATAACCATTTACCATTATCAGATCTTTAGTTCTTACCGATATCATGGCATAAAGCAGCAATTTTGACACACATTTTGTCATCTTCTTCTATATTGGTTTCATATTTTTCCAAAGTATCAAGTACTTTGCCAGCTAAATAACAAACTCTGAAAAAACATTGGCTTGTAACTCACTCGTTGATAAAAATGTAAATATCCTAAAGTATCGTAAAGGTCTTAAATAAACTACATTAATTCATTTAGAAAACAAACAGTGGATCAAAGAAAACTATGATATGGAAAAGTGAATGAAAAAAATCCAAAACAGGGCTCTTTCAAAGTCGGAATTGTAATAATAAGATTATTATTATATGTATATTCAATTTTATATGCTATAGATCGGCATTTTTAACATTAGTAATGCAATGTGCTTTTTAGTTACAATAATTGAATTTCCTGTTTTCTAAAAAAAGATATATATTTTTATAATTTTTGTTAAGTATTTCTTTACAATTTATAAGTAACAAACTTTTTCGGACTTTAAACTTTTAAATGTCTGACATGATATCATAATATTGCACTTAAGACAGTTAATTGAACGTCATAACGTCATAGATGATTAATAGCATCAGTCAAGTGCTTTTGCAAATAATTTCATAATTGGTGGAAATTAATTGCTTATAAAAATATCGATATTTAAAAATAATCGTAAAAGGAATGTGATGAACAACGGAAAACAAAACGGATTACCTGTAAAATTTGAAAATTGTTAATTAATTATCCAAGCGCATTTAGTTTTAACGCAATTAGAATTAATGATAAAGATAAATGAGGATTTTCTTTAATTGTCTCTAAAGCAATTTGGTACAAGCAACTACTCTGTTCTTCTTACATTTTATTGCACAAGCACGTAATTTTTGAATTCTCAAAGTTTTTCTTGACAAATAACAGAAAATTAGATATTTCTTAAGAGAAATAATTTACCCCAAACTATGGCTGAATCGTGAATGAACACCACCTGGATACACATGTTCAACACCCTGCATTTGCTTTATATTCCGTAGTCTTTGAAAATACCGATGATTAATAATTTTGAGCAAGTAAGGTTCAAAAGCCATCACTCCGTGAATCGGATCTGCAATTATCTGTAGAAAAAGCTAAACATGTTTCAACAATCGCATCAAAAATAATGAAATAATATCAAAATAATAAGAATGTTTTAGGATATTTACTTAAAAATAAAAAGCAAGAAGAATAAAAACTAAAAGATACGGCGAGGGCATTTTGACAAGATCGGCATGATTTAAAAAACCACACTTTTACGATGTTATATCGATGTTATACGACCTTTAAAACATTTGGGTAGGAAAAACCCTGCAAAGAGTCTTTTGAAAAAAGGTCGCAATATTATATAAAAGATTATACCAGTAATTTTTTCAACAAGACTATAATTCTTCTATGTAAATTTTCTTAAAGCTTCCTAAGTGTAAGACATTTTACTTATACTTTCATTATATGTTCCAAGAATTCTTATTCATTTCATATTTTTAGAAAAATCAATATAATTGCATTATTGAACAAATAAAGTAATATATGTTATCACTCAAGGTTGTCATGAAATTGTGCACCTACTAAATTTATCAAGTTAACATAAATATGATTGTACTTGTTTCTGCATGTTTTAGCTTAAAACTTTAACACACATGTTAAATTTCACGTTATTCAATTAGTTTAATTGTAAATGTGTAATAGGAATTTTTAGAAAATATTTCATCACTAATACCTTGACATTAAAATGTAATTTCATGTATCATATCAAATATGTTTTTGATTTTTTTAATCTCAAGAATGTATACTTGTCAAAGAAACATAAAGGCAATTGGACAGAAATATTAAATTTCAAAACTTTTCTCTTCTGAATGTACAAGGGACAAACTTAAGTTATTTCATTCACAATATTATTAGTTCTTTTAGTCTCAGATTTGGCCAAATGGAAACCATGGGGCTTAAAATGGCAGAATGGCAAGAGACTTAGTTGTGAAGTACTAAAAATTTTATATCAAAATATCCTTAAATCTATTAAATTTTTTTTTTTTAATATAAAAATATTATAGGTATTGATATGACAATCATTTTGATATATGATTCAAGTTCAACGGTCAAGGACATGGCTGCAAAAGAAGAATGAAATCGTTGATTATCTTAATACTATGGGTTTTTGAATATGCATGTATATTAGAATATTCTAGGTATTGATACACAGATTATTTAGATATATTATTGACCGGCATGGGTCAAAGTTCAAGCCATAGCTGCATAAGAAGATTCATATTTTTAATTATTCAGAAAACTATTAATTTTCTAAAGGAACACATAAAGCATATTGTAGACATTGATGCGTATATCAGTTTGATATGGTTCAAGGTCATAGGTTGAAAGGTAAAAGAAAAAGCTGTATGAAAATAGTAAAATGGAATGATTAATGATTTGAAAACTATTTATTGTACTATAGTTACTAAATGCATTGTAGCTACTAATAAATGCAAGTTGACTAGATATTTCTGATTAGGCAGTTATAAACTTGAGAAATCTTGGAAAGTTTCTGTGAATAATATATTGTAAATTGCATTTTGCAAACAATTTTGAATCTTGGACATATCCTTGGGTGAGCGTTAAGGCCCATTGGCTTCTTGTTAATTATATTCTCATTAAATATCAACTCAAAGATTTTCTGTTCTGTATTTTTTACAATATTTTCCACTTTATTTATTTTTTGTTTTTTAATTTTAAGAAGAAAAATCTAAACAAATATTGTTTAATAATTAATTTTTTTGAGGAAAACGTTAATCTTTTGGTTTAACCTAGTGTATATTTTGAACTTTACTTGAAATAGTTTCTTTTTGTGTCTTTCATCATTTTACTTTTTTCGAATTTCGTATAATTTATTGCACAGTTTGATTGATGCTTAAGCATTCTCAAAAAAGTAATCACTACACACACGTGGGTGGTAGCGTAGGAAAAGTTTCTTAAACATTTTCGAAAACAAAACCATAGAATATTAGATTAAATATTTCCAATTGAATTAGGGGTCTTACCTGACTGGTTAATAAAGAACATTTTCACCTTTGTTGTTTGTATTGTACATATCTAACAAAACTACCTGTTTAATTTTGATGTGCCATATGTGCACATTTCGGAAAATAATTTCTCATCCTTGACAATAAAGCCCAAAAAGGTTGACAGATAAAAACATAAGCCAACAGTTGATACTAATAAATCCAAAGTTCTTAAATGAATATGAACTAGAGGTAGGCAATGGTTTGCAGTGGAAACAAACCTTAACTTAAAAACTGTTGACAAAGTTAAGACAATTTTGTTACATGGTAAAGCGAATAACCATCTTTTCGCCAAGTAACAGAGACTCGTTCGTTGAATAAAATCAAATAATAATTAATTTTTATCATAAATTTGGGGAAATTGAAATAAAACAACCTAACTTGTTGAAACAGTTGCATACACTAAAATCTCTTTAAAAGAACGCTCTAAGATGGTAGATGAAAGGACTATCAAACTGAGTAATTGTGTAACATGCCCATTGCTCTCTTCAATTTATCTATCTTTTAAATATTTTTCTACTAAATGACAAATCAAAAACAAAAGTTAAAAACATAAAAGCTTACCTTTTCCTCATTGAGCCTTTTAGAAACACTTTGTTCAACCTCTGCCATTGTGTATTTGCTGATCGTAAAACTATATATTTTTGGGTTCTTACATACTAACAGCAAATCAAATATAATAGTTATATAACCTGAAAGAAAGTCATTTGTTTAGTAACAATAATCAAAATAAACAGACCTGACTGTAAATCCCTAATCTAAAAATAACTTTTTGTTTTAAAATTCTAAATTGATAAATGACAAACATTTAAAACTTAGTGTTTGTAATTCGATCAACACAAAAGCTTGATTCGAAAGCTAATCACAAATGTTAATATTTAAAAAAGGGATTTCAAACGAAATAAGCATAAATTACCTATAAATTTTTTCGACTCCTAGTGTCATTGATAAGAAATGACTTTACAAAATGTACACATATGGCACATCACAAAAAGGGTGTTTTGTAAGATTTTTCGTCACTTAAGGATCTGGTGAAAAAAAAACCCGAGGGTTTTTATAACTCAGTCGTCAGTATTATCTTGATGACAGAAATGTACCAAAATGTAAAAAATATTGCACATAAAAATTGGCCAGTTTTTTTTGTTACACATATGCAACCCCTCATCGGGTATCTCTGCTTGTGGAGAAAAAATCCTCAAAGGAATCAATAACTCCGTTAGTACCATGACGGAAAATTTTAAATATTTTTATCGGTTAAAATAATTGAAAATGTTTTTTGTTATTTATATTTTAATTACAATTTTTATCATTTTTAACACTTCGATTTCTTTTTAAATTAGATGGGGCCTAGATGGCCGAATGGTTTAAAGGGCGTGTTTACTGATCACAACGCCTCTTACCGCCTAAGTTTGAATCCCAGTCGTGACAGATCCTAATGTGAGAAATTTGTCTGTTCGCTTGCCGAAGATCGGTAGTTTTCTCTGGATCCTTCGGTTTCCTCTACAATCCGAGAACTGACCGCCTCGAGATAAGTGAAAAAAAATCTTCACTGGGGCGTCAAACACCATTTCTTTTTAAATAAGAATTTCATAACAAACTACTTACATATTTCTTGAAATAACAAATAATGAAAAAAGTATTAATATAAAATAATGAATAACAACTAAAGTTTGGGAAATTTCGAAAGCAAATCTTACCTTCGTTATTTCCATTACGAAGAACACTGTTTATATACTGTTATATATTTCTTTTTAAATAGAGTCACAGTGTTTGACATATTACATAACACACATAACCTAAAAATAAATGCCAATGTTCAATTCTAATCTATTTTAAAACTTCCAACTACATTATTAAAGAAAACGACAAAAGGTTCTTCATGACATGTAAGTCATTGTATAAAGAGTTTTTCAAAACTATGATTAGATTATGATTGAATGTCCTCCAACGAGATTTTATGGTCTTTCATCGGAATTTTTGTTTGTTCAATATAGATTTTTTTTTTTGTCTTTTCCTCCCGAAAAATATTAGGAATTAAAAAATAAAAATAATCCACTAGAAGGTTGATTATATAACATTGCAGAACAATATGTTTTTATATGTTATATTTTTATTACGTAAGTCTTCATGTTCAACTATTTTCTCTCTTAAAACTTTTCTTGTTAACAATATATGAAACAATTTTTACGCCTAAGCCAAATATGTTAAAAAATTTTAGACCTATAAGGTAGTATATTTATCTTTACTGTCTATTGAAAAGTAACTGGAAAAATACCCATTTGTGCCTTTTCCTTAAAAAGTATATGAACCCTTTTAAGTAAAACACAAACATATCAGTCCATGTTCATGCCACAATTCCAACAAAACAAAATAAAAACGTTAAAAACTTGCCAATTTAGTTATAAACAAAAATTTCCATCAAGGCAATGAGTCCGGGCCATTCAGACAAAAGGTAAGAAAAAGCAATTACTCTGTTATTCGTCAGTCAGTCTTCGTCTTGGGTAGCTATAATTAGCAACTACGTACGTCAAACCACTAAATAATTATGTTATAGCCAATAATATGCAGTTAAGTGTCAGTAGATTTTTATACTGTAATCAAGCTTAAAAAAGCAAAGGTCCTTAAAAGTGAAATAAGTAAATAATATAACACAATAGCTCGAATAGCGATTTTGTGCACGTGTCTGTTAGGCAAACTCATTTGGTTTGAAATATTGATAAGTGGTAAATAGTTTCTTAATCTGGGAATAATCTGGTTAAAAAAAACAAGAATGTCTAGCCTGGTTAGTTTTTGATCTTCTGCAGCTGTGACCTAGACCTTTCAACATATGACCTTGATCAATATATCAAAATAATCGTCATGTTAATACCTACAATATTCTAATATACATGCCTATACAAAAAGTTAATAGATAGCAATTTAAGGTCTTCTTTTGCAGCTGTGACCTTGACCTTTCAACATATGACATTGTACCATTAATCAAAATGATTGTCATGTCAATACCTACAATATTCAAATATTACTTTAACATAAACTTTCACAATTTTATACACCGCCGCCGAAACCACCGTCTCCGCCGCCGCCATAACATCCAAGTATCGCCTCATGGCAATGCCAGTTTCGACAAAAAAAAAAATATATCAAAGTAAGGAATAATAAAGGCAATCATCGGCTATTTAACACAATTAGTGGTGTTAAATGGGTAACCTGTTTATGTTATTGCTGTAAATAATGCCTTAATTTTTGTTTTATGGCAGAAAAATTACTTTCCAAATATTTGAAAAGAGTATTAGAGTAACTGTAACAAAAAAAACAACTGTATTATTGACGCAAATTATTTTGCTATCTGATATAGTCATCTTGAGCCAAGGTGACCGTATTTAGCAGTAACAGATCTCATAGCACTATTAATGTTGTTGTTATTTTGGCAAAAGGACAGAAAGGCCCCTATACTGACATGACAGATATTGAGAAATAAAAAATAAAATAAAAATATTAATGTATTGTCTGGTAGTCAAAATAAAGTTGATTTAAATTAGAGAAAATTTTGGCAGTATTTAGAAAACTAGCATAGTATCGCAATCATTCATTTTTTTTGGTATCTAAGTTCTGGTCACCTGTTACAAGTTTTAGTAACATACCTTGCAGCATTAGAATTTCACTCTCAACTTAAGTCAAGTTTCAGAATATTTGAAAAAGTGACAAAAAATACTAACTCTAGATTTATTTCTAACTAAGAGCAAAAAAATAGCATTATGAAGATGATAAATATTGATAGTATAAAAAAGATGGGAAAAATAAAGAAGCTGTGACTTTTCCTATTACTGTACAAAGTAAGCCACATAGTCATTGCCAATGTAACAATACTTGGTAATTATCCTTTAATTATGTTGTTAAACTGACAAATATTTAAAGGGGCAGGTCGAAACAAACAGGAAAATGTTAAAAAGTTATTTGATATAGGCAACAAAATATTACAATATCAAATTTTTGTCATTGCTCCTTAAATTCTGCATGGATTTAAATACGCTATATATCAAAATATTGAAGTTTTTAAACAACTTAATTGGCTGAGACTTTTTTATGTCATTACAATCTGTCGATCCCGTTCTATATCGAAAAATACGATAATGCATGCACCGGTCTGACCTAGTATGTATAAGTTAAAGAAATGCAATTGAGGGACTATTCTTTATTTATTGAAGTTTAAATTTAACTATATAGTAACGTTTAAAAAACACGTTATGCTTCAATATGTAAAAAGAATGACGGTTTTACAATTATAACGAATTGGTTTAGACACGAAAATTTTGTGATCAAGGTTGTTGATTTTTTTGTTGTGTTTTACCGGAAGTTTATCCATTAGTATAACTCATGCGGGTATTTGAAAGGTTTGTTTATATGTTACTATTTTATTGTTAGAATAAAATTGTCAAATAGAGGGAAAATAATATTCGCTTTTAAAGAAATTTACTATTTTTAAACTGTGAGGTGTTTTTGTCTAACATTTGGTAAGACATACTTAATTTTAAATAATGTGCAGTTTATTGAAACAAAGTGCGATAACTCCTTGAAGAAAGCAAAATATTAATAGTAAGACAGGTTTTCGTTTTTACAGTTATTTTAAGTTTATATGCGTAAGTTGTACAATTATTAAAGATTTATTCCTTCTCCTTTTAGCTGATCATTTATTCTTTAAGATAGAACGTGGTGATCAAAACTAATTTAATTGCATCATTTATATAAATTATTTTAATTCTTCATTATGGTTACAGAAAAAGTCCTCTGTGGAAAATATTCGGCCGTCTGAATTTTTGAAATATATTTAAAACTAAGGTTCGTTCCATCATACAGAGCATTTAAAAAATTTATATAACGGTTTGTTTGTAAACATAAGAAACATTAGGTACATGCAACAAAAACTTTCAAAAGAATTTACGTTTTTTTTTTGCAGTAAGATTTAAAGTAAAGATACATATTTGTCATATATCAATATGGATATAAAGGTAGGAGATTTATAAAGTATTTGTTTTACATTAACAACTTCAGGCCCCAGTTTCACAACCATTCACTCAATTGAGTGTACACTCAACTCAAATTCGGGAATATTTCAATGTCAATTTTTTAAGATATTACACAGTTAAAATTGAGTATCTAATGTTATATCTAAATTGTTTAGTGTAGTTTTGTTGAATAAAACAAACTATTGTCTCATAAAACTTAATTTTTTTAAAATATTGATGAGAGAAAAATGGGAATATTTGAGTTGAGTGAATGATTGTGAAACTGGGGCCTGATAGAATTATACATGTGTTTTATCAAATCAAGACTCTAATAATATTTGAGATTAAAATAGAATACTATACTTTAAATCATTCATATACTATACTTGTAGGATTGTAACAAAGTGATATTATACGTCCTATATAAAGAATATGAACTATGTCGTTATGGAACTCTTTTTTGTCCCACATTGGTTAAAAAGAAAATAAATATACTTGTTTTATAATTTTTACTGGTATTGATCATACAATTTCAAGAGTTGTACATATAACCATGAAAACCTGATCCAAATATATAAATGTTACATTTTATGGTTTATTGAAGTTACATATTTAGTTGCTCAAGGTAAATTACCCACAAGAAGAGAAAATTAAATTCTCAGCCTTAAAAGTGGCGCATTTTTGAAGCCAAATAATTATAATTACATAAGTATTTACATAGTGTATTCTAAAGTTACAGTGTTTACAATTTAAGATAAGGATAATTTTAAATAAACAATGAGCGAGCAGAAAAAGAATTTTGGCTTTTTGAAGAAAATTTATAAAAACTGAGATAGACCCTGTTTTGACCAGTTTGTCTCGTAACATTGAAACGAATTTATATGATATTTTTAGAAATTTTAAACTATGTCGGTTTAGAACAATTCACGAACTTTGCGAAATAAAATACTGTACTCTTTTCTTATTTCTTCGGCAAGTAATCTTTCACGAATACTCTTAAAGATTCTACAAATTTGAATAGTTGGTGTTTAAATATGTAAGCAAGGTTATAGACAACACTACCATTCAAGTTAGAATTTATCGATAATGACACAATTTTATTCTCTTGATTTGCGTTTTTCATTTAATTCATCTCAATTTTAATTAGTTAGCACAATACTGGTCCGTTGATATTTTGAAATATAGTAACGCAGACGTTGTAATTTATTTCAATTTTCGTCTAAAGTGATTTGATTTATATTTAAATATTCAAATTTGCATTTTGTTTGTTTGTTTGTTTGTCCTTTGCTTTCGAATCTCAGCGTTTGTGTTTGCGTGTTTGCATGTTTCATTCCTGTAGTTGAAACTTAACTACACTGATTATGATATTTAACGTAAATTAAAAAAAGAAAAAATGCTTATAATTTCATCATATGTCAAATAAATACTTATTTCAAAGCATTTTATGTATTGCTTAATTGGCATTCCAGGGTGATATTAATTTTAAATAAAAAAATTATGAACTGAAATTTATCAGTAATAATCCCTAATTTGAATGGAAATTTTCGTCTAGTAAAAATATGGGGTATCTACTTCAATAAAGGTCACCTTTAATAAGCAACTAGACAATCACTTTCAATTTAAATTAAGCAGTCATGTAAGCAAAAAGAAATTGGTGATAATTAGTGATAGAATCATTATTATTATTATTATTATTATTATTATTATTATTATTATTATTATTATAGATAATTGCTGATCCAATCCATGGAATGATGATATTTGAGCCCTACCTAGTGAAAATCATAAATCATCCATATTTTCAAAGACTTAGGCATATAAAACAACTACAGGGAGTCGAACACGTGTATCCTGGTGGCGTTCATTCACGGTTTAGTCACAGTTTAGGGTAAGGTTTTGTAAGACAAAGCGTTATTCTTTCTATGACCATTTTATCCTTGATCTTCGATCTCGAAAGTAAGAATAAAATGTAACTTTTTTCAGCAATACAATAGGATTTATTTTAAATTCTAATGTTTTCTTACACATAAACTTTGAAATATAATCAACAGTTCTCCTTCTCTTACTGAAATATTTGTATTTTTGTGACATCAAACAGTTGAGTGAAATGTCCAGCAAAATTTTTGTTTAACACATATCAGATCTCAAATGTAATGAATAAAAATGCTTCGTGTAAAAAGTATTACATTATTCGTTAAATCAATACAACTGAAAAAATGTTTAGGAAATCATCTCTTCCAAGTATAGTTATTGTAAATATTTTTCTGAAATGGTTTTTGTCTAATAACTGTTTATGCTGTAATTTTAGTTTGTGATTTCTTACTTTACTTACTTGCCATAAGAGTAATATGCTTCCAATAGACCAACAGAAAGACAAATATCCCTAAAAGCTGTCTTTTAAATGTGAATTTGGCGACGATTGAAAATATACATGTATTAAAATATCATAAAGTGGAATTTATTATTTATTATTTTTAGAGTGTGTTTTCTGGCAGGAAAAGTGCTTGACCATTTGGAAAAGTTAATTGAAACTGAAAAAACTAAATACAAAATATCTAACTTTGAGAGAAAATGTGTCGAAATCTCAGCGCTTTGTCATGATATTGGTATGTTTTAAATTCAAATTGAAATAGCTAAATTTTGAAGGTTAAATAGTTGTTTTAGTCAAAACAGTAGATAATTCCTCGCATTCTAAATCAAAAGTGACATATCTACTTTTGTACTATAAAGATATACTTTTCTAAATTAAAAAATAAAATTTGTTATTTTGCTCTTGCTATTATGAACCGTTTTTATGTCTATCAGTGTTATGTGCGATCGACACGTTTACCATATAAAAATAGTATGTTTTATTTAAACATTTTTTACATCTTTTACCAACTGAATTATGCATTCTCGTCTATAGGAGCATTTGATTACAGTTGCAATAATGTTTTACAGTTTATCATACTACTTATCAAGCTTATGACGTAAAGCTGCCTGTTATGTAATGCAATGCAATCAATTAAAGATGTTACTTATGCCTACTTGCTACCTCAAATAAAAATGGCGATGACAGTCACAGATTATTTGAACTATAAAAATTGATTTTTGATAGAACTTAATACAGATGTTATAAGCTTAAAGTGATCTACACAATGACTCATTAAATATCTGTATACTATGACAATTGATAAATTTATAAATATTTCAAAATTTTGGAATTTGAGTGGATGACAATTTCAGTTGAGAAATCATTGTGAAACTTTGGCCTGATGTTAAAAATATATCTTATCTTTCAATAGGTCACGGTCCCTTTTCTCATCTGTATGAAAGTTTAATTAATGAGATTGACGAAAATCCATTGGAGGTAATGTATCATCTTTCTGTGATTAAATAAACTTAAATCTAATACATAGTAATGGGAAATCGGGTAAAAATCATTTATATAAAATATATAACATAATTGACTTAGTTGTTTTAAATAACCAGAAAGAGCTCATTGTATGCTTTTGCAGCTATTTGATTTCTTTAATCGAGAAGTTAGTTTCATTGGCTTTAAATTCTGATAAAACATTATGATTACTTCAATAGATAATAATAATGACAACTTGACAATATATTGCACTGATAAAAAACTCTTCTGTTCTCACAAAATTTATATTATTTTAATTGTTGTCAAAACAAACTATTTAAATTTTGCAATCATTTAAAATATTTGTTTTTCTAAGACCTGTATTTCAGTGTTGTTAATTTAATTGACTTGTATATTATCATATCTTCAGATCCTGGGCAGCAGGCTTTTTAACAATGTGTTGAATAAAATTGTATTTTGATGCACAATCTTAATACGATTAAGAAAAACTATTATTTGGTATATATTCATTTCCTTCAAAACATCTCTTATCTCCGTCAGTTATCCTACGAAAACAATTAAGATCCATTGCAATATTTTAAGCTGCCCAATCAGGAAAACAAACAGCAAGTATTAACTAAGGTTTTGTATATGCAGACATCAAAGGAACTAGTCTTTTCGCATTAAAATTTCTTGCAGAATGTTTTAAATGCATCTACATTTATCTCAGATTTTTGTGGACTTAGTAACCGATAAATTTACCTGCTTGGCTTTGTGAATAATTCAGCATTTCTAAAACTTAGCTTAATTAAGCTTAATTATCTTTAAACTTTTCAATTCTTAACAACGCAACAGTGAGCTGAAAAAAATTTTGACACATCAGTGAAGTTGGCTTTTTACGATTAATACAGGTGGTTGTTAGAACTGTTTTATATCACTGTATTTAAGAGTAAAGTTTACTTCTCGATACTTAAGTACCTGTCTTTCGAATTTCACTAATATTTATAACACATATATCTTTCTGTACCAATAAAATGACTACGAGTTTTATGTCACTAAATTTCTATTTGCGAAAAGTGAATAAATTCGATGCTTAAAACTTTATCTTCATTGTTATACCATCAATTTATCTGTTTGACTGATTTATAAACAATTAACCGATTGCATCCAAAATTTTCAACTATAAACAAACTTTGTAGTACCTAAACTTTCATTACTTAACTCCACCTACCTGCTCTTACTCAGCATCCCCATTTTTTCTAAACCAGTTGGGCATGTAGTAACAGGTGATCTCAGTATAATTGAGAACACTAAATTAAGATGTCTTTTTTCAAAAGGCCCAAAATACAGAGAGGCTCAAACTTTTTTCTTGGGGACAGAATTGCAAAATTATTATGGATTCTGTTGAAGAGTATACGAGAGGTTTGGCTAAATTAGAAGACGTAGAGCTTGATACCTTATCCAAATAGATAAAGGCTATTAGAAATTTTATAAAGTCAAGGATTGACCAACTTAAAGGGTCCACGGGTACTAAACCTTCTTTAGTGCTCAGGGACACAGTAATTTTAACACAAATTTTGACAGTCGTCAAAGATGGCCTTCAGACATATTCAAATAAAGTCTATTCTACGCCTGGCATCAATAAAATGTGGACTCTCGAAAATTCTAAAAAAAACTAGTTGACTACCTGGTTTCTAATACTCTATCTTCGTTATAAAGTATAAAAACTTTTGATTTTTCTACCCTATACACCACTATCCCTCTCTAAATTGAAAGAACGTCTAAAACAAACCATTCACTTGTTATTCTTTAAAAAAAACCGGTAAATCAAGATATAATTATCTAGTTAAATAAATAAATATCTAGGAATTTTTGTTAGTTTGTAAAACACCATACAGACTGCAAATAAAATAAACTAGAGATAACATTAATAAAATGTTTGAGTTTTTGTTTATTCATTGTTACCAATGGCTCAATAAATTGGCAACAATTTGTTAAAAAAAACTCAACACAAAAATTCAAAAAATGTCAATAATTATAAGCAATTTCCAACCGATTCTTGTTACAAATACATTGAGAATACAACCTAATTCACAATTTTCTCACATTGTCAAATCAACAAAGTTCAATGTCGTAGTTCATCATCACATCTATTCAAAATTCAATTTAACAAAATATAATCACAAATCAATTTCAATTTCCACTTCTATACATTTCTTTCCAAATAACACAGTTAGTACTCCAATTTTCACCAATACATTTTCAGTTACAATTTACTTTAATCAGATCACCAACTACACTACTAACATTATCTGTTCACGATACATATTACATAACATACGCTAATCTCATAATTCTTCACATCAAAGTTAAATATTTGCAGGTTCGTCACATTAATCTGGAATTTCTTCTCATTTTATTTCTACTGATCAAATTCATAATTTCCTCTGACTAGGTTTTAAAGCCAAACTAAAATTATTAGAAACAAAGCAGTTTTTAAGAATTTTGAAATTTTAATTGACTAAATTTATTATTATTTTTATTATTATTATTATTATTATTATAGTTATTATTATATTTAAAATTTCCAAATAAAACAAAAGGTGCCTAATATGATGCTCAATAAACTCATGAATTATAATTGACCATTCAATTATATAATATGACATTATCTCATCAGTCATTATAATTTTTAAATAAATCTCTTTAAAATCATATTCCACAAATCACATTATATGACAAAAACATCTCAATTATTTCACCTAAACTCAATATAGCACCAAATGCAGAATTTGCAGATTTAAATATTTTAAAGACAATGTAATTACTTTTGTTGTAAAAAAAATAAATTTAAATAAGTTTAACTGTATTTTAAATAAATAATTTTAAAATAGCTTATATTTATTTTCAATACTCACACTACCCGCATCTTCTAAACTTCCTTAAATTTTACCACATGTTATTCTTTCTGACCATAATATTCTGCACTCCAAATTCACTTTCACACCTACTTCTATACCCTCAAAATCATTCAGCCAACAAAATTTCCATGCACTCACAGACTTAAACTACTTAGTTGACAAACAAGAAAACTGGACTTCAACTTTTACATAATAGTACAAGTGACTCTACAAAAATGATGACTGGACAATAGGTGGACTGAACATACAGAGATTGACTCTTAAGAGGTACCCTGAGGGATAATTTTGGCCTAATTTAATTATATAAGTAGTTTTGGCTTAAAAAAATGAATTAATTACTGTAACTCATTAACTTCAGGTAGTTTTGACTTTAAGGATAATTTAATTAAATAAAATAATATCTGTAACATTCATATAAATCAGAATTTTTACATAACATTGTCAAATCTGAAGAAGACTGTCGCTACATCATTCAACTACACATACAGATATATAGATGCCGTTCTATCTCTATATAATCCCAAATTTGGAGAATATGTGAATGCCATTTATCCAAGTGACCTTGAAATAAAAGACACGACGGATTCTCCATGTTCTGCTGAAACAGAACCTTTCTAGGGTGTGATAATTGAGGTATATGTCTAAATATAAATATTTAGACATATCCCTTAATATAACACCCTAGAAAGGTTACATCTGAGCTATACGATAAACGTGATGACTTTAATTTTCCATTGTCAACTTTCCGATTCTTTGCAGTAATATCCCTGCTTCCCCTGCGTATGGTGTATATATGTTTCACGTGTAATACGTTACGGTAGAGCTTGTGCCAACTTTTGGGACTTTCTACAACGAAGCAAACTACTTACAATTAAATTGTTGACGCAAAAATATTGCAAGCATAGGCTTATCAAGGCCCTTAAAAAGTTTTATGGCCGTCATCACAATATTGTTGATAAGTATGTAGGTACTGTATCCAAACTTATACTGGATAAATTTGACTTACCATAGTTCCTTGTTCCTTTCATTCTCAATGTTGACTTACACGTGACGGGTGTAGCTAGCCCGACATGAGGTGCTTACCCTTCCGGAGTATCCGACCTCACTTGATGGAAGTTCACGTGTAGTGCTAAATTTGTCAGCTTTCAAAGTTTTTACTTTGTTTTTGGGACTGTGATCTGGATAAGGACTGGTATGTTTGTGTTTTATCGTTCCCTTTTCTAATTATAGATCAAAATAAGATTGCAATAAAAACATGAAAAAACTTTGTAGTGCTTTCAATACAGATCAAGTTTAATTTTGATCTATTCTTTTTCATTTAACAGATAGAAAATAGTAATTTATGGATTTTTGCACTTTTTCAGCACGAAGCACGAAGTGTGGAAATAGCAAAAACAATTATTGATGACTTGTGTTTATTTGAAAACAAAAAAGAAAGAAAATTCGCCAAAAAAGTTATAGGAGAAATGATTCAGGTGATATCCAATATTTACAACTCACAACCAATTTTAGGTTTAGGCAAATTTTAAACAGTACGTGATACCTTATAATGTTAGAGTTGAAATCTTTATTCGATTTGAAGATGTTGCTTTCAAATGAAATTGCTTTTCACATGAAATTAAGAAACACAAAAAGCACAACTAAATAATGCCAATTGAACAAAGATATAAAAAACTGTTTCTTAGGAAGAATCAATATGCTTTATGGTACGGTTATATTGACCAAACAATAAAGTATCAACTGGGCGTCTTAATATTAGCGAAATATTCTTGAATCAACTTAAAATAAAATTTAAAAAATCAATCAATCTATCTTTGTAAAAGTTTGTACATTGACGCACTTTTTTTCACACTAATTTTTCTTTACAGTTTATTAACATAAGTTTCAAACAAAATTTAAATGGTTTCGGTTTTTTAAAAAAATAAAATTATCAACATCTATGTTGTGAGGATTATTGCTATTTGTTTGTTGACTTAGACTGACTTTTTTATTTTTACAGTATTGATAAAAAACTTGTAAAATAGTGAAATGGTTAAAGGCTCTTCAGGGGTTAACTTCAGTTATATATGTTTGTAATTAATGTATCAATGGGATGGACATCACAACAAACTGTTTTAACTTTTTTCCAGGGGAAAAAGGTCGAAGATATGACAGCAGAGGAGAAAAAAAAGCTTTTTTATATCAGGTAACAAAAGTTGTGAATAACAGACGTTTTGTATCTTTGATTGACCAGAACGACTATAAATTTACTTTAAAGGACTTTAAGTTAAAGAAGTAAATAACTTACAAAATTTAAAATGCCTAATAAATATCTAAACGTCACAAATTATTTTTCTAAAATAGGAAAATCTAATTAGACAAACAATAACTAACAATGACATGAATTCTGTTTGTTACAAGGAACCGAGTTCTGCAGCATAGCGACAAAGGTATAATGCCAATATATTTTTTCATGACTGCTATGTTTTTATGTTACAATGACAGGATTTTTTTATATGTATATAACTTTAAATTCTACTTGATATTGACGAGAGATTTATACATATACTTGAAAATTCTACTTGACATTGACATGAGATTTATACATCACAATGCTAGATTTTAATCTGACAATAAGTTTTCATTTGTCAAAATTTTTAAATGCATATGTGCCGACGACGGAGTTTTAAAAGGTGACATTGGCGAGTTGTTTTAAACTTAAATATCAGAAGTTTAGATATAAGAACAGTAGTAAATGTAGTTTATAAATTATACACAGCAAGTGTAACAAAACTCGAAGTTTATTTCTCGGAAACTTTTTGTGTTTCATAACTTTAATTCTTGGTAACGACGGGTGTTTTTAAATTTCAACTATGGTTGTTTGATATCTCTAATTTGGTAATGATCATCGATTTATATTTCTTTATTTTTCCATTTGCTATCTATCAACTATGTTTTTTCGATTAACTTTTTGTACCCTAGTTTCACTAATAAGGAGTGTTTTTTCTCGGAAATGTGCACATATGGTAAATCCAAATTTAACAGGAATTGTTATATATTTTGTTATTGACGGGTGTTTTTTTTTATTTCATTCAAAGCAACAACGGATGTTTTTCAAGCCTAATTCGTGGAACAGTCAAGTATTTTAAAACACCAATTCTTGGCAGCTAAGGGTGTTTTATAGTTTAGTTTTAACAAAGTCGCATGTTTGATAAACCTAATTTTTGGCAACAAATGATACATCTTGGCAACGACGGGTGTTGTATATCTATAACAAATACCTGCTAAATTTCGATGTGCCATATGTGCACATTTTGGAAAATCATTCCTCATCAGTGACACTAATATCGAAAAGATAGATAAAAAACATCAGCCAAACAGTTGAAAATGATGAATCTAAATTTCCAAAATTATATTAATCCAAATCCAGCTAAGGAATGCTTTGCATGAAGGAACAGACCTTAGTTTTTAATAAATTTAAAATTTAGACGACGGAAAATTTTGCTAAATGGTATATTTTCTGATTAATTCTTGGCAACGACGGATTTTTTATAAGTTTTATTCTTTGCAACGACAGGATATTGATGAAACTGATTCTTGGCAACGACGGATGTTTTATAAATCGAACCTTTGGCACAACGATGGTTTTTTTTTTTTTTTTTTTTTTTTTTTTTTTTTTTTTTTTTTTTGCAATTATGGGTGCTTTAATAAGTTCTAATATTTGTCAACCGTCTTATAAGTTAAATTCCTGGTAAATCATAGCTATTGCGATAGTTAAACATAGAAACAATATCGAGACTTTTTGCTTTACAATGACGTAAGGTTTATTTGTGAGAAAGACGAGATTTCTATACTTATCAAGGCTAGATATTTGACAATGATCTTACGATGATGGGTTCAAAAAGGCATAATTCCAATAATAGTATTGTATACGTTGGAATCACCGAATATTTTTATCTGAAAATGAGTTTTTATCTGACGTAAATTTTGTTTTAATACATGAAGACGTCTAGGTTTTGAATGTGAAATTAATTTTTTGCCTTGGTGCCGAAAATATCTAAAGTGACAAAACTTGTTGTAATGTTGTTTTACGTCTCAAGAGCAATATTTAGCTATTCGCGACGAGAGCAAGATTATTAATCTCTAAGGATTAATATTGAACAAAAATAATATTAGATCAATTATATTAGAATAATCTTAGAACAAGTGTATCAGTGGGGTGTACAAGTGTATATTATGGTCTGAAAAAGCGCTTTATATAATTTTAATGACGAGCTTCAGGAAGTGAAGCAATATCTATATTTTACGGTCATATACAGATGATGAAAAGGCATCTTTGAGGAACCTTAAAGCCTCCTTAAAGCTGCCTTAAATGTCTCTTTAAGAACCTTTAAGGGAGCTTTCAGGATCCTTAAATATGTCATTAAGGAGTCTTTAAGGACTCCTTTAAGATCCTTAATGGAACTGAAATTTTAAGGATCTTTAAGGAGGCTTTAAGGATCTTTAAGGAAAAATTCATATTTTGCCTTTTTTAAAAAAAGCAATGAAATATTATTTTTATCATTATCTTTTTAAAAATTTTATTTGAAAAAAAAAATTGCATGCATTAATTTTTAAAAAATGAAGTGATAATAAATTATATATAAAAAAATTTCTTTTACAACAAAAGGATCAAATTAATTTTATTTATTTATTTTTATAAAAAATTCATATATAATTTGCTGCAGTTATCATTTTTATCTATATATAGAATTTTCATTGCATTAGATAAAATATGTGTTGATAGGAATGCATTCCAAAATTTACCTGTAATATACTTGTATATCTAACATCAATCAGCAAGATGGTGTTTAATGATCAAGAGTATTAATCAATTAATAAGGTTGATGACATCTGTTCTTTTACTCCTTTTACTTGAAAATTTTTATTATTAAGTATTTAGATTTTTAATTAAATAATTGGCCATAATGTCAAACATAAATAAATGAATAAATAAATAAATAAATAAATAAATAAATTAATTAATTAATATTACGAGTCTATTTTCAACAACAAAAACAACAAAAAAAAAATAACAGTAATTTTTTTTTTCTGGAATCTGCAGTACACATAATTTACTAAAGCACTAGTAATATCATTCAGAAATTTCCGGGGTGTGTGTGTGTGTGTGTGTGTGTGTGTGTGTGTGTGTGTGGAGGGATTACCTATTTTTCACCGTCTAGTTGCAAGAGAGAGCTTTTTTAGTCATTTATGGGCAGGTCAAGAATTCAATGTTCGAGAGAGAGAGAGAGAGAGAGAGAGAGAGAGAGAGAGAGAGAGAGAGAGAGAGAGAGAGAGAGAGAGAGAGAGAGAGAACTGATTACATTAAGGGGGAGACAGATAAGGGGCATCAGCGGAAATTAAATATTTAAAGAAGGAGATATTAGGAACTGAATATGCTAAGAAAGAGAAAGAGAGAGGGGGTTAGCGGAAACTGAATATTTGAGAGAGAGAGAGAGAGAGAGAGAGAGAGAGAGAGAGAGAGAGAGAGAGAGAGAGAGAGAGAGAGAGTATCTAATTGTGTTGGGTCAGCAGAAACCGATATGAGAGAGAGAGAGAGAGAGAGAGAGAGAGAGAGAGAGAGAGAGAGAGAGAGAGAGAGTATCTACTTGTGTTGGGGTCAGCAGAAACCGAATAAGAGAGAGAGAGAGAGAGAGAGAGAGAGAGAGAGAGAGAGAGAGAGAGAGAGAACTAAATACTTCGAGGGACAGAGAGATAGAGGACGATCATCGGAAACTTAATATTTTAAAGAAAGAGAGAGAGAGGGGGCTGAATATGCTGAGAGAGGGGGTTCAGTGGAAACTAAATATTTTAGAGAGAGAACAAGATAGGAAGTGAATACATTTAGAGAGAGAACAAGATAGGAAGTGAATACATTTAGAGAGAGAGAGAGAGAGAGAGAGAGAGAGAGAGAGAGAGAGAGATTGTATGATTATGAATATCCAGAGAGAGAATAGAATATTTACCAACTCTTTTTCATTAGGAATTGAAATTATTGGAATTCCGATATCATCATGTTTCAGTTCCATATATGTCAATTCAAAGACACTAAAATGCTCCCTCTCCCTCTCTCTCTCTCTCTCTCTCTCTCTCTCTCTCTCTCATGCTTTATTTGCATCTATGCATAACACTACCCCCCCAAAAAAATAAGATAAAATAAAATGAAAAAATAAGATATACGACATGCTTAGAAGATTATTTTGCAATTATTTTTATTTCTTTAGTTAATTTATGTTTAAATATTTTAATATTAAAATTGTCTCTTTAAATCACTTCCGAAAACACCCTTTTTTTTGCAACACCCAGAGTTCCAGGTTAGGTAATTATTTTAACATGTTATTTGACTTCATATTGATCTCCTACCTAGATAAGAAACTGCACATCAAAGTCAAAAGCCGCGCGTGAAATTACCTGGGTCTATAATCAAACAAGTACCGCTGTATACAATTAACAAATACCGTTAATTACTTTATGCTTACTGCCGATGATTAAAAACACGGGTTGTTTACATGCACTGTGAAAACTGCACATTTGATCTCATTCATTTATGAATTAAGAAACAAGAATTATTAGAAAACTACATACGGCTCCTTTACAAAAACTTAATGTAGAAACTAGAATTTAGACAGGCGTTATCTATGTCTCCTATGTCGTATAATCTATAAAAATTCAAAATAAACTAAAAACAAATCATACTTTTTAACTGAATGAATGTAATAGCAATCGTTCTATTAATAATTGAAAACAATTGAGTTTTTACGCTTTAAGAATCCTTAAAGATCCTTAAAGGAAGGGGTTTGTCTTGTGAAACATGACCCGACCAAGGTTTAAGCGCACGACCTATAGCTCACATACTGAACGCTCTTCTTCTGTGACTCTGAGGTAGTCGTGTGTAAATTTAGAGTTTTTAATTTGCGTTTTAGTCATGATAAAAACTGTAGTTTACACATGGCATTCACATTTTGCAATGACAACATACCTTATATACACAACTACGTGACTGTGGCGATAACAAAATTCATAGTAAAAATGACAAAAGGTTTATTACTTCGCGTTAAGTCATCAGTAATAACTGGATTTTATATTTGGCAATGGAGACAGATGTATAATGCACAACAACGCGACTGTGTCGAGATCTTAGTAATTATGACTAGAGTTCAATACTTGGCGTATTCATCAGTTATGTGTTAATGTTTAACCGTTTTACTGTGTTGTTCTTGTTCATGTTATAACATTGTTTAAATGCCTGATCGATAATTTATTAAAATTCAGATTGTCAACAACAAAAATAATGGGGTAGACGTGGACAAATGGGACTATTTTATCAGAGATTCACACGCCTGTGGATTCCCAAGCAATTTTGATAAAGAAAGGGCTGTTTCTGTTCTAAGAGTCCGTCCATACGAAACAGATATCGGCATACAGGCAAATGTTTTGGCGTTTCCATTAAAGGTAAAGTGTAATTTAGATTAATTTTATTTTACAAAATTAAAAATTAAACGTAAAAAGGAGGTAAAAATGAAAGTCACTTAAGGGTTCCAAAAACTGGGATAGAAAATTAATTGATATAACAAATAAGTAGGTCGCCAGATGGTGGTTTTCATTGCATAATAAAACTGAGGTAAGATATAACAATCATATATTGTCAATTGCAGAAAAAAATTATATGACCAATGTATAAATTTGAAATCTTTTGAATCAATTTATAAACAACTGATATGACTCATGCTTGATATAGAAGTCTGCTTTATAAAAAAAATGACAATGTTTATCAGTTTGAAGTAATATATAGTATTCTATTGTCGATTATATTTGAAGCGGTTTAACAAATTATCTTTTTCAGAGAAGCAAGAAATATTTTGGGTGACGTTTCAACTGAAATTATAATTTTATACTTTTATTTGTTTCTTTTTTCAGGATCAAATAAACTTGTATAATATGTTTAGCTTAAGATTTACTTTACATAGTAAAGTTTATCAACATATTGTTGTTAAAAGTGTCGAAGAAATGTAAGTATATTATTAATTAAATCATTTATTATAAATTTATTTATTTATTGTTTTACTCAGCTACTTACCTTTTCATTTTCAATTGATTTTATTTTATTTTATTTTATTTATTTTATTTTATTTTGTTGAAATATGTTTCATTTTATTCTATTGAAATATGTTTCGTTTTATTTTACTAAAATATGTTTTATTTTATTTTATTATCAATTTTTTAGATTTATTTTAAACTAATATACTTCTTAACTTGCAAGAAAGAATGGAGTCAAGACACTATTAAGGGCTGCATTTTAACGTAAAATAAAAAATTCATTTTGACTGGTTACAACATATTTAACAAAATGCCTGTTTAATTTGGACGTGCCATAAGTGCACATTTCGAATTTAATTCTACATCGGTGATACCAGGGCACCGAAAATGTTGACAAATAAAAAAGATAAGTGAAACTTCTTTAATAGTGACTGGATACAAACTTTTAAATATTTCTTATCAAACCGGGGAAAGTTAGCAATTTTGTTGAATTTTTGTCTGTTGCTTTTTCGTCATGGGGATAAATATATCAAGAAATTATATTATCAACAACATTTGGACAAATCTATTTGTCTGTTTCAAGAATTTTTACGTTTAAACTTTTTATATGCATGCAGTTTTATAAGTAACATTGATTTCGATCGGTAACATAGATTCAACAAAGAATAAAAAAAAGGAGAAAATATATTGAGACCATTAATAATTGAAAAGGACTGAACCTTGGCATAGCGACAAAATATAAAAAAGAAATTCATTAGAAGGATTCAGCATGCAATTAATATAATGGTTTAAATGACATCAAATCCATGTGGCGCAAGTGTTTCTAATTGAACATTAGCTATTAACGGACAGTGGACAATAAACAAGAGAATTTTAAACATTGTCTATTTATCAATTTCACAGTTATGTTTATCTTTATTTTATCAATATTTTCCTCATAAAATTTCTTTACTGGGAATGATATAACTAGATTAATCATAGCATTATGTTGTATAATGTCAAATTATATGCTTTATAGGATATTCGATGTTTTAAAACTGGCAGATAATACCAAAATACTGAATGGGTAAGTTGTCGCTTTTCGTCATTCAGACGCTATTAACTTTTAGGTTACTCGTGAGGTAACTAATAAATATAACAGTCGTATGCATGGTGTGTTAGTTGGTTGTATAGTTTTTTAACGTCATATCAGCAATTTTTAAGTCATTTGCAAAAAAAAAAAAAAAAAAAAAAAAAAAAAAAAAATTTCATCCAAGATCACATCACATTTGTGTATGTCTGAAATGCGAGTGTTTTATTGCCCTCCGTGTGCTAGCGAATATGCAGGGCGATTTCGATTAAAGTGTTGACTCTCCAAGTCAGAAAAGAATACCTCTTCATTGTGACTTCATCCAGGCCTCGAGTGAACTCAAGCCAATATTTTGTACTCCTTATTTTAAGCCCCAACAATGGAGTGAGTGAGTAATGGTGTTTAACGTACCAGTCAAGAATATTTCACTTATATCGAGACGTCGCCGGCTTTAGGCTAAAGTGCAATAAATTTTACCTATGCGTTGCGCTGATGACATTATACAACAGTGTTATTTATCGTGACATGCCTGCCATGACACGGGACCTTGTTTATTTTAAGTTCCCATCCGAAAGAACCGTGACTTTCATTTCGTGATGCTGAGTGCTTGGCGAAAGAACAGTCTCTACCCACTTTCAAGTCTTGAGTCAGATCCGGTCGGGGTCATTATCTTCTATTTTCGAATGTTGTTTTATTGCTCCGGGTTTGACCGCCGATTGTTTGTAAAATGTTTAACATTGTGCGTCCAAGGCGGAAAGGCAGATTTTGTAAGACTCCCCGTTTATTTAACTAAAGCAATTAAAAGAATTAATGTGTTTATTGAAAAAAAATTTTAAAAAAAATGGTATGTGTAATTTCTGTACAAAAGCTGAATCTTAGAAAATGATAAATCTGAATTTCCTGACATTTATGAAAAATATCAAAGTAATAAAAATATATTATCAATATACAATGATTTATTTACCCTTATATATGCTCTGTTTAATTTTCTTATAAAATAGAAACAAATTACATTTAAGTATTTTATTTCAAACAACTAGAACATATATTTCATTATGTCATTTTTATATTTATTTTCTATTATGTGATAAATTGCCCCACACATTCGTTCAGAGATATCAACTTGTACATTTGTAAACTAATTACATTACAAGTCTTTTAATCTAATTTTAAAAACCTATCTATGTATAAGGTAAGACAATCAAGAAATCAAATTTGAAATAACATAAAAACCACATTTTATATTTACAATGTATTCCAAATGTAAAAAGCAATTATATTTCATACTTTACAATAAAAAAAATGCACAGCTATTCAATTTCAATTTAAATTTGAATTTCAACTTACTTTTGCTTTCTAATCGTTCATTAAAATAAGACTGAAAATTGGTTTTCTTTACCTTTGAAAAACTTACTTAACAAAGAGAAAACTAAAAATGATGATGGTCAACGCGACCAAAACACAGTCAATGGATGAATCGCCAAACCAAAACAGGAAACAAAATTTGATGTCGAAGTACTGCTTCGAAAACTTTAACATTGGACGGGCACTTTCTTCAGAAAGACGTCTAACCATTTTACTAATTTACAGTCGATGATTTCAAATAAACACATTTGAAACTAACTTTTGAGAAATAAATTAGACTTCTGTAATTTGATTTTGCTTTATTTTGTCACTACGAAGCAAATTTAACAATTGTTTGCAGAAATTCTGTCAGCACAAAGGAATGTAGAGATGTAACATCTATAGAAAACAATTGCTTGATGGATGACAGATTGATGTATTTAATTTATCATGCAAGCGACAGTTCTGTCGTCAAAGGCACAAAAAGCAAAGCAAACAACCTGAAACACGCAAGGGCGATTATGGATAGGATTCACAAAAGGGATTTTTATCACTGCATCTACAAAATGGCATTGAATAGTCATGAAAAGGTATGTTTTATTCTAATTCAGCACATGCTCTCAAATTTATATGATTGATGATTGTTTACTAAGAATTTTAATCTTTATTTTTTTGAGACCCGAACTCTTTGGTTAGGACACACTTACATTGTCTTTAAAAATTTAAATATTTTATAATTGTGTATTATTTCAATAAACACGTGTCGTGCTTCCATTAGGCATTTAGTAAACACGATAAAAATAATATTTCTATCAAAACAACAGATAATATCCTAAAACAAACATTCAGAGGATAAAGAAGGGGGATGTTACTCTTCCAAAGCAACCGGCCTCACTTCCTTGAATAAAGTTCCCGTTACAGCTTTCTCATTTTAAGTTCACAACTAAATGTATTATTATTATTATTATTATTATTATTATTATTATTTTTTTTTAATATAAATTTATGTCCAGGGCAATAAGGAAATAACACCATAGGGCAAACAATATTTATAACAATAAACAAAATTAAAAAAAAACAAAATTTGCCTGAAAGGGATATGAAGCTGATGTTAAACAAAAAACGTTTCTTTAGCGCGATTGACCATGTAAACTGTCGAAAAGTGTTTAGTTACGGAAACACTATTTATATAATTTTGGAACTTTAGAATCATTATTTTCAACTGTTTGGCTTATATTTTTATTTATCAATTTTTTTCGGTCTTAGTGTCACTGATGAGGAATAAATTTCCGAAATGTGCACATCTAGCACATCAAAATTTAACTGGTATTTGTATTATATATTTACTACCCCTGAGCGGGTATCGCTGCTGGTGGAGTAAAACTCCCCGAGGGTATCCATAACTCAGTAGGCAGTACTTTATGCTGTCAGAAAATGTACCATTTAACAAAATTTTTAGTCGTTTAAAATTTGAAATTTATTTAAAACTAAGGTTTGTTCCCTCATGCAAAACATTCCTTAGCTGGATTTAGATTAATATAATTTTGGAACTTTAGATTCATTATTTTCAACTGTTTGGCTTATAATTTTTTATCTATCAATTTTTTCGGTCTTAGTGTCACTGATGAGGAATGAATTTCCGAAATGTGCACATCTGGCACATCAAAATTTCACTGGTATTTGTATTATATAATACATTACATAAAAAGATGCGGCTTAACAAAGATAAGCCAATCTGAATATTAAATTATCTGTTCGTACATACATCCAATACGAATATATCTACTCTATCCCTGTCACTGGTTTCTATCTATGTTATTGTTCAATGCTGATCACTTAGTGACTTAAAAAGTCAACATGTAAAATATCATTATGATATTATTAATATTATATTAATAATTCATAGACTTCTAAATGACTTGATTTACTGATTACATGAAGTTCTTATAGATTTAATTAATATAAATAACCGTGTTTTGGTATCGTCAAACATAAAACTTTTTTCTGAAAAATTCCAAGGATATCAACATGTATAAAACTTGAGAGAAGATATGACAATCTCTCTGTTCTTTAAAGCAAATGTTAAAGTAGTTTACACTACTTATTAATAATCATGTTATCACAATCGCTGAACTAAAAGTGTGTTACGTAGTCGCTATTGGTAAAAAAAACCATAAGCATAAACATAAAATTATATATGATTTTAATCATGGTCTTTAATTCTGGAAATAAAATAGGTATGAGTTTAAATAAGAGTGAAAACAAATCTTTCATATATATATATATATATATATATATATATATATATATATATATATATATATATATATATATATATATATATATATAAACTCATAGCAATTTTACTTTACCAAGTAAAACCATGTTTCAATCTATAAGCCAAACGTGATGATTTTAATTTTTCTGTAGTCAACTTTCATTCTGATATGGTAGAGCTTGTTTCAACCACGGGAATTTTCTACAACCTAGCTACATACAAATAAATTGTAAATTGACATTGCAAGCTAAGACTTATCAAGTCCATAAAAAAATAATTTCAGGTCGTAATTTCGATATTATTGCTTAAAATGACGTGCCATACTACCTTGTTCCTTTATTTTAAGATTTATTTAGCACGTGACTTGTGTAGCTCGCAATACAGGAGGTGCAACACCTTCCGGATTATCAGTTCTCACTTTCCAATGGAAAATCACGTATCTACCATAAAAAAATTCAGATTGCAAAGTTTTTATTTGCATTTCGAATCATAATTTAGACACTGACCATTTGTTTGTGTTTGATTATATATGAAAATGCTATACAATTATACAATATCAGTTTGTTTTCGATTTATTCAAAAAAATAAATACCTTTTTCTATGTCTAAGGAAATTATGATTCAAAAACAAAAGAAAGCAATAGAGAAAAAGTTGGAAGAAAAATTTGTTGAACACGTTAAAAGAAATCTACAAAGAAAGGTAACAATATAAAGATAAGGGTAAAAATTTAGACAATTTTAAAAAGCGCAATATTCATTTATAATTTGTTTTTTTTTTTTTTTTTTTTTTTTGACACAGGTTTGGAAAATTGTTGACTCGGAACCATAGTTTATTATTTTAGCCAATAGCTTATCATATCTGGTTCAATTTGTTGATTGATCATCATATCGTCAAAGCGATTGAACTCTTTTTACCATGATACCTGAGAGGTATTACGAGAAAAATAATAAAATTAAAATACTCATCAAAAAGACTTTTGTGATTGTGATTTTCCTATTCATTTTTTTTATTATACAAGATAAATTCTGTCAATTTTCGAAAAAAAATTTAAAAAAAAATGTTTTAGCATAAATTTCACATCAAGGATGAAAAAAAAAATAATGTTAGATTTCAAGTAGACACCCCTACTGGCAAATAAGTAATTTTAGAATTAAAACAACAGTACTTACTTGCTAGAGTGGAGTTTCAAAATAATAAATAAATTGACGCATTTGGAGGATAATAAAGAACCAATATTTACTACCGAATTGCAATGTCTTCATACTTGATAAAATCCTGAGAGATACTGGGACAGTATCGACGGGAGACTAATATAACAATGTCTTAAAAAGTATTAAAATCAAGTTAAGTATTATTAAACACGTCTGTATTTTATATGTGATTGAAGAGAAATCAAACAGTAAAAGAGAAAAGAGAAAATCATTGTATGAAGAAATTGAAAAACACAATTGGAATCTTCAATATGAGGTAAGATTGATCATGATCAAACTTAGACTAAAAAGTCAGAAAACATTACACAAACATATTTGGAAAATTATTATTATTATTATTATTATTATATAACACAAATACCTGTTTAATTGTGATGTGCCATATGTTAACATTTCGGAAAATCATTCATCATCAGTGACACTAGGGTCCGAAAACTTTGATAGATAAAACACGCCAAACATTTGAAAATGAATTAATTAAGTTTTAAGATTATTTAAATCCAAATCCAGCTAAGGAATGCTAAGGGATTGAATTATTTACTGTATGCAAAGGATATTTGTTGCTCTGATTAAAAATGGGAATCTAAAACAAAATGAGCTATTAAAACAAAAGTTTATATTTTAGTCTCAGTCACTTAATTTAAATGTGCACATCTGGCACATCAAAATTTGGCAGGTAATTGTTATATATTTAATATAAAAAAGTATAAAACAATCTATAACAGATTATTATTTCTATTATTATTATTTTAATTATTATTATTATTATTGCGTTTCTTTTTAATTTGCCATAAAAGAGAAGTCGATGAAGAAAAAAGAAAACAAAAAAGAACAAATTTCAAGAAACAATTAACAAAGGCAAAAGAAATATACAAAATGAGGTAACATATTTCAGATCATGTTCAAAACTGATACCAACTGAAAAACAAAGCCAAGGCTGTTGGCAAATACTTTACCATATTTTTAGTTATTGAAATCATTCAAATTATGCTCATTCGATATGAAAAATGATTAAAGTGCTAAACCTTGCAAGTTGCGCATATATATATATATATATATATATATATATATATATATATAATCAGTTCCATTTAGTTACAGAATCGGTATGACCCTGCTTAAACATTTACTTTCATTGTTAAGCATTTGAAAATTAAGTGTAGATTTCAAAAGTAACAGAATTAAAGCTGCATTAAGTTTTCCAAAGAAAAAATTAAAACGGTACTAATCTAACTAATGATGTTCGTGGTTAGAAGATATTTATTTTTAAAAAATATATTTTTAGAAAATCAAAAAAAAATCAGAGAATTGATAAACTTAATGCAGCTTCAATAACATAAGAGTATAAATTGAATGAAATCTTAAAATTCATTAAAAGCTGCATTAATTTTTCAGTTTTCTGTATTTTTTTTTTTTAATTTTCTAAAATAATTTTTAAAGAAAGGTAGATAACATCTATTCACGATCCGTGAGGTTCATTTTCTAAAATTTCATTTCTATTAGTTGTAAATAAACGGAATCATCTAACCGGATGGTCAATGTTTTACGATGATTATTATTTGCATGGAGCATGCGCACGGATGAACGGAAATTCCAAAGAATCGAAGGTGAAACCTGACAAAATGTATTAATTGTCCGTCATTAATAACCAAATGTATTCGCAATGGTGTAACGTATCCCTTTCAAAGTCACAAATGACAAATTTAATGAAATTATGTGTACAATTTATCGTATTTCACCGTTTTGTAAGTTGTGTTTAAGTGACCCGGTTTTTTATGACGTAACCAAGTTGTAAAATTCGATCCCACAGGCTACATCTTGCTGACAAATTATTGTTATTTCTGTATTTATTCGAGCTGTTATCGTTGAACCAAATGTAACATTGTTCATTAGGAACATTATTAATTAGGAAAGCACCGTTTTAATTTTTTACCTAGGAAAACTTAATCTAATCAATAATAGCAAAAACCCTTGAAACTAAAGTGAAAAACGGTAATTAAAAAACAAATTAAAAAATCAAGACTTAAATTACAGGTGTTAATGTATGTTAGAACATGTTAAAGGAATTGAAATAAAATTGTTTTACAAGTTATAGAAAAGAATTTGAAGAAGAGAAAAGAAAAATGAGAAGAAAATCAAAGATACAGTTTACAAACACAAAAGAAATTTACAAAACGAGGTAATAATACGTTTAAAACTTACTATACTGTAAATAGCGCAATACTTAAAGATTGCTTAAAAATTTAATGACAGAAATGAGATACTTAAACTAGAAATCTTGTTTTGACATTTTACCTGTATTGTCAAACATTTAAACTTAAAACAAAATGTGGGCTGCGCATCAAATAAGATAATGGCAATGAAAAATGAAGAAAAATATAAGAGAAAACATACGTACAACAAGATCAATAAGAACATTTTCATTGTTTTAAGGCTATTTAGTATTAACAAGTTAATTTAAAACAAAGAACATTTTGCTTAGCTCACGAAACAAAATTTACTACTGTTGTTGTTGCTGCTGCTGCTGCCTCTGATCTTGTTATTAATGAAGATGTTAGTGTTTGTTTTTGTTTAAGTAACATGTTCAATTGTTGAACGGGGAATATCTACAAGATCCTTAATGAACTTTTTTTCGGCGCTATCAAAAATCAATTTAAATAACGGCTAGGTATTTATTTACAGACAAATATGTATGCAATTTATTCTATCTGTTAACAAATAGCTTATGCTCCTTCACTTTGTGCACAGTCGTAACACAGTTAATGCTCATATTTGGTACAAATATATATATTTTGTTTTGTATGTGGGAAAGCAAAGTGCATGCATGTAACTTGCTCAAACTATATTATGATGGCCATCGAAAACAATGATGATAATAGCAAGGCTTCTGCATTGACGTAAAGTTTGCATGTATACGCGTATGTGGTAAAAAGTTTATATCAACATAAATTGTTATACTGTGGTATAAACGAGATGTTTCAAGCTATATAAACTATATATATTAATATGTGGAAAATAATTCGATGGACATGCTAACTAGACGTATCTGCCTGATTTATTAAACACGAGGGTTGATTGAATGTGTCTGAAATTTATATATCACAGAAGCGTATATGAAGAGAAAAAACAGAAAAGTGAGAAAATAATTGAAGAAAATAAAAAACGCCAATGGAATCAACAAAATATGGTAAAATATGATAGATTTAGGACTTGTACAAACCCATAATGTTTTTTCTAATAATATAAATCAAGAACTTTGATAATATCCCAAACTGTAAGGAAAATTTGTAATGTAAATTTACATTTTTTGGTTTTTAATGTGATAACAATTCATCTAATCTAAGTCATTTTATCGCATTCCCAAGATGGTTTAGTGTAATTAACTTCAGTATCTTTAACGAGATATATAGCTTCCATCTTATGAAATAAAAAAATATGATCATTGGGGAGATGTTTTTTGTACATGCGATTTTTCGCATTATCGTATAAGGTCATTTTCAGATAAACTAATAATTTGTCACAGCAAACACAACCAAGGACACAAAAAATAATACAATTTAATTATCAACAAGCAAAACCTTGTATTTGCAAAGTCGGACAAGATGTAAAAAAAACAAAAGGACGAAATAAGAAATGAAGAAAAACAATTCACGTTAGACAACTGATGAATAGCCATTAAGTCCCAACTTATAAAACATTAATTGAAAATCTTTGTTAATATTTCTGCATGTATTTATGGGTTTTTTATTTGTTATAGAAAAGAATACGAAGAGCAAAGGAGAAAAAAATTAAAGAAAAAAATAGCAAACAAAATAGGAATCAACAAAATGAGGTAACAAAATTTTGATCATGATCATACACACAAAGAAAAACAAATAATGAAAACAATGATAAAATCCTTAATAAAGTATTTTTCTTAATGTTAGTGCCAACACAAAGGGAAGTAACCATGTTCAACAGCACAATATTACCAAACAGTAATAATAATTTTTTTTTAAAAATTCCTTTCAATTCTATAATTGTTATACTTATATTTAAATATTGTTGGCTTTGAATTTTTATAAATTATTTCATTTATTTATATAATTTTAGACCTTGAAAACATTTTGAATTTATCGTTTAGTTTAGCAAATAAACTGATATTGCTGAACGATCTTTAGCTGTTTCTCGCAGCCTCATACACAGGATTTAATAATTTTTATAGTAGTGTGGCTTTCATAAATAACAAACTCTCTTTGTGTTGTCTTTGAAAGAAACGTGTGAAATGCTGGGAACTCATTTAAATTGTTTGACGTAAAATAATCTTTTACAACGAAATTTTCAGCTATTTATTTACAAAAAAAACTGTACTTAAAATACTGAATTTTCATGCCCTGATTATTATACTGTAATTAGTGTAATATTTATGTAAGCGCCAAAAATAATAATTATAAATGTCGACTTATTTAATTAACGCGGCCATTCAACACTTAAATTTTTAAATAAATAATTTTTGCAAACAAAATAAAATTCAAGAAAGTCTGTATTTGTATATTTGATATTTACGATTATTATTATCGGAACCAGGGTACATGTCAGAATAAAATTTGACACATTGTAGAGTGAGGTTAAAAATATATTTCAGAATTGCTTCTTATTGTGATCATTCTATTTTGTCAGTATATGGTTCTTAAACTCTAAATAAAAAATGTTCGAAAATGTGGACATCATATATGTGATGATTAAGATCGCATCAGCTGTAGTTTTCTTGAATTAAAAAATGCACATGTTTGTACAATTTGTTCCAATTTGTATAAAATAATAAAATATGTGAAAGGCTTTATGTCTAATTGATGAATATCAACTCAAACAACCAAGAATACGAATAAACAATCAAACAACCATAAAAAGCCAACACAAATAGTAAGACAGACAGGTTTTGGAACACTGGTTGCCAAATACAAATGGGCATATTCGTATATATCGTTTAAAGTATAATAAAAATGAAGAAAAATCTGTCAAATCAAGAAATGAAGAAATTTCAATCGAGAACAAAAAATTCTTCAAAATGAAATAAAAAAAGAGTAAGACAAGAAACATAGCATCAGATAAAAACCAAACGTCTGGATTTATATCATCTTTATCAAACCTCATAGAACATGCAATCGACTGAGAGCATACACCTTGCTTGTTATGTGGTATTGTGTAAAATACATTGAAAACATATGGTATAAATTTTATTTTCGAATTGATTTTAGCTCGTTTATTTAATGGTTTCCACCGAATTACTGTCAAAAGCTGACGTATTATTTGAAAATAATCAAATCTCACTGGCTAATGCGCTGAAAATTGTCTTCATACTAAAACATGCTTTATGTGTCTATACATTATAATTTTTGCTGTGGTGAAATTCAACTTTACTATACATTATAATCATAGTTTTGTCTATCAATAGAAATAATCGTTCTTTTTTTAAAGGTGGCATACAAAAAGATTCTAAATGAAATAAACAGACTTAAAAATGAGAGAAGGATATTTACAGAAAACATTGGAGGACTGTTTCGTATAAGGGTAAATAAAACATAAAATAAAGATTTTCGTTGGTTAACAACAACCGTCATTTTAATTTAAGCTGACAGTTTATATTTTGCAACAACTGCTGCAGTAGCTATCTTATTTACAATTTTATTGTCAATAATTTCCTCTAGTATAATATTCGCTGTAAAGTTTTACCCTTTTGCATGTTTAGAAATGACATTGTTAATATAAATACCAACAGTCTGCAAGAAAATACATACCAAAAATACCTACTTAAGTTCGATGTGTCATATGTGCACATTTCAGAAAATCGTTCTTCATCAGTGACACTAGAGGCCGAAAAGTTTGATAGATAAAAAACATAGGCCAAACAGAAGAAAACTAATGAATCTAAAGTTCCAAAATTATATGAATCCAAATCCAGCAAAGAAATGCTTTGCATGAGGGAACAGGCCTTACTTTTAAATTAATTTCAAAAATTAATACGACTAAAAAATTTTCTAAATTGTATTTGAAACTAACATTACCATCTAAATATTGCCTCATACTCAAAACATTAATATTTTCATACGATTACATCTAAACACTCTCGCCTTGAATGCTTTATTAGTTATCTATTTCATGTAACCTGTAATTATACAAATATACTGTTCACAAACAGAGTTAACTTACTTTACTTTATTGTACTTAGTCAGGTACAGTATTATCGGTATTTAATAACATTTATTCGCAATTCTCTTGTGTTGGTATTTATCATGATTAAGTTATATTGTTATTACCATATATTAACCTTTACAGATTTTTTTCACGCCACTTGATAATCATTATATACATTCCAGATCGTAAAAGTCAACTATGGAAATGAAGATAAAAATCCAATTCCGAATGTATTCTTTTATGACAAAGGGGTTTGTATGACTGTTATAAATCTTATTTTTTGTTCGGTGTAGCAAATAAATAAAATCATGGTCAAAATTTTTCTTATCAACATGGTTTATTCCAAGATTTTTTAGCTTTTGTTTATAAAAATGATACCCTAATATCTTTATTCGAAAAACTGTAGTTCGTTTGGTATTTTGTGATTGGTCACGTGTAAGTATTAGATAAATTTGAGAAATATGGTAAGGAAGATAACTATGACTGTAGGATCTTAAATGGTTAATTAATTTCATACTGTGCTAAATGAAGTTTTAGCCTGTCTGTCCGTAAATCTTCTTATAGGGTACCAATTTTTTGTAATTAACTCTTAGCTTTCAACCATTGAGTCTGAAACATTACAAGTTGTTTTTATATTCAGTGAAGATTTACGCCTCCTGTTTAAGCTGTATTATACAATTATTTTTAGATTTTATAGATAGTTAAAATGGGTCATTTTTCAAAACAATTCCTTGAAATTTTATCCATTTCAGCCTATCAACTCCTCTTTCAGCCTTTTAAAGTATAGACAACTCATGCATGTATGGATGCTATACTATATAAAGTTCATTAGGGACAGTTCATGTGGCGAAGTTTGCAAAGCCATAAAAGCGGGTGCGTGTAACCCATTAGACCATAGTGCACTCACGTTTTCTTTGTATTTCTTTTTATTTAATTTATATTTTCTTTTATGTTTTATTATATTGTTTTATTTATTTTATTGTTATTATTATTATTATTATTATTATATTTTATTTATCGTTCAAAACTTAATAAAATTTTGTTTCTGACATGCTCTCCCATTATTGCAAAGTGGTCTTTCAAAAACTGAAAATTGAATTATTATCTTAAAACTGTAACAAATAAATTGATGAATTGGTTTAAAAATATCTATAGTGATAATAACTAGATTTTTTAAAAATTGGTATAATCAGATTATCAAAGTAATTTTTTTCAGCTAAAAAACCATTTCCGTATTCAAATGATATTTTGAAATTTAACGCCAAATTAATCACATCATAAACTTAATTATTTTTAATTTTGTTCAGATATTATTCATAATACGCCAAGGGTGTATTAACAAAAATAAATAAAAAAAGGTTACAACAAAAGAGATATCAGAATCAAACTACAATACGATTCATAGTTATCGATCACATGTTCATATCAAATAAATTAGTATCGGTAATATTTTTATCATCAAATATTTAAGAGCATTTATAATTGAATTTAAAATAGCTGAACTTTTTATTTGTAGGAAGATTCAGTGATTGAGTACCAACGACCAGAAAAATCACCGATGGTTCCGGAGTGTTTTGAAGAAATTACATTAAGAGTAATTTGTACACTAAGCAAACCACTTTGCGATAGTATTCAGTTGGAAAAAGACTTCCATACTGATATTGAATCAGTTTTCGAAAGAGTACGTAAAAGCGTATGAATGTTACTTTAAGTTGTTCCTTTAAGCATTCCGAAAGCACTTAATTACATTGGGTCTCTTAACAAAACCTTTAAAAGAAAGCTTTTAAACTGTCTGTTCAACAAATTTTGTAAGCATTGAAAACTGATTTTTTAAAATCTATTTTAACAAAACAATCTCTTTCTTAAATACTGCAGATGGAGTAAAGACCCAGAGGGTATCCTCAACTCAGTAGACAGTACTTTGTGCTGTCAGAAAAAATACCGTTTTCAGCCGTCTTCTTTTTAAAATTTATGTAAATTAAGGTTTGTTCCCTCATGCAAAGAATTCTTAAACAATATTTAGATTCCTATTATTTTGGAACTTAAGATTCATTAATTTTCAATTGTTTAGCTTAATTTTTTTTTATCTATCTAACTTTTCGGCTCTTAGTGTCTCTGATGAGGAATGATTTTCCGAAATTTGCACATATTGCACATTAAACTTCAACAGGTATTTGCGTTAAATATATACATAACACAATTAAATTATTTAACGGTAAAAACGAATAGTTTATTTTCTGTTTAAATACTTTTTTTCTTTTCCAGTTCGTCAAGTTATCGAAGAAAAGAAAGCTTCATTGTAGTCATCCGCCTCAAATTTACAATTCCTAAATAGAACGTATTTTTATATAATGTCTTTCGTTTGATGTAACATTATCAAAACTTTCTATCTTTTGTCAACTTTGTACAAAAAAGCCAATGGTATTTGACTGTATTTTGATGTTGTTGACAAATCAAATCGTAATTTTCAGTTAAATTTTAATTTATTTTTGTGTATTTAAAATAATTCTATAACTATAACTATATTAGTTTAACTGGCCATAACAAGTTACGATAATGACAAGGTAATTCTGGTTTTGTTTCCGCACATAATTATTAATAATCATAAAACTTCAATCATTTCAATTGTTAACAACTGGACCAATCTATCAAAATCGTTTAGCAAGGATTTTGGTTGATGTATATTAAAATTGAGACTAGCTTGACCGTCCGACTCAAGATGGTGTCCAATACTTTAGATAGAAAACAAAATTATTCTTAGCGATTACAACCATTACGATAATTTGTTAAATAAAAATATATTAAAAAACTGACGTATAAACACTTCAAATATAAATCATTTTGGGTGTTTTTCATTTACTGTATATTCTCAAATTATGCACAATAAATCCTAATATCAGCCTATGGTCTCTTCGAATATCTTATTCTCTAAAACCACTAGGAAGTAAAACCTAACTAGGTAAGGAAGATCTCTAATTTGCATTGCTCATTTCTTGTAATTTTCCGCCTTTTTGATTTAACTTTTAACAACCTGGTGTAAAACCGTGAATTTATGTTTGAGTGACAACTGTAATATTGTTTTTAATGATTATGAAGTTACTAATGAAGATTTAAATTACAAAAAAATATTTCCAAAACTCACTTCTTCCCTTTTAGACTAATTCAATATTACTCGAAAACATACCTATTTCAACTTTAAAGTAATATGATAATTAATGCGCGGGTTACGGTAAGGTGTTCTTAATTCTTTTTAGCGTGTGTAAATTTTGCAGATAAAGCCAAATTTCGTTTGCAAATTTTTTGACATGAGGCCATCATTTGCTCAATAGATTCTTAAAAAATCTTTTCTTTTAATTTGGTTTGCCGAAATGAAAAAGTTTGGTAAAAATTCTTGTTTGATTCAAAATGAAAAGGTAAAAAAATTGTCCGGCGTGACTGTTCAGAAAACCATCATTGACAAAAACATATTTTTTGCCATTACAGTTTTAGGACTAATTTAGTGTAGCTGTGGTTTATAGTACGTAGATAAATTGCCAATTTTTCGCATTTATAACTAGTTATTTTGATTCTACCATTGACCTGGGGCCTCGTTGGCCTAGTGGTCTAAAGCGTGCGCTTACGGATCACAGTGCCTCTCACCTCCTGGGTTTGAACTCAACCCGGGAAAAATCCTAGTGTGAGAAAGTTTGTCAGTTCGCTTGTCGAAAGTACGTTTTCTCCGGGTACTCCGGTTTCCTCCACTATCCCAGAACAGATTGCCTGGAAATAAATGAAAGATTCTTGACTGAGGCGTAAAAGACTATTACTCTATTCCACTTTTTATCAAAAGTTTTTTTTTATTAATAATTAAAATTATTAATGTTTAATTCTGTAATTTGTGTGGTATTTATACTTTTAATAAAAGCGTTAATGTCTGTAATGGCTGTTTATTATTTAATATTTTTATAATATAATTACTATAAATATATATATATTTTAATCAAATTTTGTCATAGAAAAAATATTTCTACAAATTATTTTCCAAAGGATCTGTCTGAGTAAAAATCAAAGTCGGTTTGTGGTCAATTGATTTGTTAAAGAGAATTTCAGGACATTCAAATTACATAACTTCGACTTGAGCAAACAGAAGGCTGTTGTTGGTGACCAGACACAACTTATAAGATGAAACATCAAAACAATGGAAAAATTATTACTTTTTAAACTACAACATCACAGACTTTTTAAAAAACAAATATGATTCCTCTTAATATAATTCAAGATACGTGAACATAATGTACATAATGTTCCATTCAATTATATATAATAGGATGCAAAATCCCATTGTAAACACCTCTGATCTTATTACACTTACGATTATAGGAATATGGTTGTATGTTGTTTTTTGCTGTAAAATTAAACTTTAGGGAATCATGTTTCGAAAATATAAGGCTAAGAAGATTTATATGCTAATAACAAAATAATCTTAAGTATCATGTCTGTTCGAAGAATGAACCTTTTCATACGTTTCGTGTATAAAAACGTTCGAGAAATCTTTGATAATGAATATATAGTCTTATTCCGCTTACAGAATCTCAGGAAATAAACATTTAAGATATTCAACCACTTAAAGTGACCGAAATGAATTTTTTAAATAAATACAGTAATAATAAAATTTACAAATCATAAAATTTCACCATTTTGTTGTTTGAAATCAAAGTTTTTGTATTACTATTATAAATATTTAGAGAGAGAGAGAGAGAGAGAGAGAGAGAGAGAGAGAGAGAGATTTTATAATAATTGTGTATATGTATTATTATATAGAGTTGAATTGACTTTTAAATCAAGATAATGATTGATATAACACGACAATAATGAATGAGTGTTTTTATTCAGGCAACGCTATCAAAAGAATCTCAGGAAATAAACATTTAAGATATCAAAAAAGGAGGAAAGATATTTCATGTTTCAACAAATAGAGTTTTAAATATAAAACAACAATTCCACGGATTTAAATTTTTTGCATGATTAGTACCTTATCGAGTAAAATAAATTGCTTTAACATAAACTAATACATTTTAAAATACCACAGGACGTCACCAAAAAGTAACACCCAAATGTCGCCTTAAGGCAATGCCATGCTTGACAACAAAACGCTTACGTCTTTTATCGAAGCAAAATTCACGGTCATAACATAAAAAAGAAATTGAAATTTGTAACATTTCCTGCTATATATCATTGCGTTACTAGTGGTGAGGTCATATTTTAATGCAAAAAGCTGTTTTGTTCTAGCGCCATACTATTTATTTATTATAGAGTCCGTTTTCGGGCCCCGTGTCTACCAGACATGATGATAACAAATAATATGAAACACATTGAAACACTATGTAAGGAAATAATTTATAAATATAATTGATCACAAACGGAGATTACTATAGGTAAATAGATTCTTAACATGTGTTTTGATCAATCTAAATACAAAAGATCACTGAACTGCAATTAACTACGTGACAAAAAGTGTGTGTGTGTGTGTGTGTGTGTGTGTGTGTGTGTGTTAACATGTAATAAATCTAAAGTTAATCTTTTTGAGCACGTTTTATCAAATTTAGTTAAATAACATCTATTTTACATATTGGTAAAGTTTGACGTTATACATGTAATAACGTTGCCTAATTTTATAAATGAGATCTGACAATCAGAAGACTAAATGTATTGTATTATGCAACAAATATACAACGTTTTATTATATTTCATAATACAGTTTTTGCATATACATTTTACAGAAATTGCAAATCCCAAAAAAGAACAATTACATAGAGCCCTCTTTATAACGACCTTCTTTACATCGACATTTACACTAATCGACAAAACAATACGGGAACAAACGTAAACAGTGTATTTTGCCATCTTTATAACGACATTTACAGCTTTCAGCAATGCCAATGACATGAAAATTTTACGACATTGTTTACTGACAAAACAATAGTTAAATCCCTTAGGTTCAGTCATGTATTACAAAAGTCACAGATGTGGTAATAAGTGTCAAAAGTATTTTAATTACTTTTACATACCTGAGGATTAATCAATGATCCACGAGTTACACTTGTGTATACTACAGATTTAAAGATTATTAGTAAAACAAACATACCAGTCCTTGTCCATATCACAATCCCAAAAACAAAGTGATAACTTTACAAACTGGCAAAATATGTTAAACACGTGAACTTCCATCAAGGAAGTGAGGCCGGGTGCTCCGGAAGGGTAAGCACCTCCTGTCTAGCTAGCTACACCCGTCACGTGCAAGTCAATTTTGAGAATGAAAGGAACAAAGAACTATGGTAAGTCAAATATATCCAGTATAAGTTGGGATACAGTGACTACATACTTATCAACAATATTGTGATGACGGCCATAAAACTTTTTAAGAGCCCTGATCAGCCTAGGCTTGCAATATCCTTGTGTCAACAATTTAATTGTAAGTAATTTGTTTCGCTGTAGAAAGTTCCCATAGTGGGAACAAGCTCTACCGTACCGTATTAACTGTGAAACATATACAGCATACGCAGGAGAAGCGGGGATATTGCTGCAAAGAAACGGAAAGTTGACAATAGAAAAATTGAAGTCATCACGTTTGTCATACAGCTTCAGATGTAACCTTTCATTGGTGTCATAATTGAGGTATAAGTCCAAATATGAAGCAGAACATGGAGAATTAATTAGCTAATTAATTAACATTTTAATGAATTGTATAGTGATACGATATTCATCAAACAAAATCAAAAATGGTGTAATATTTCAATGCCTTTATATCCAGTGACTGACTGATTCAAATACCGAATAACTTTAAATATGCCAAGAATATTCTTAGTTACAGAATATTTTAGTGTGAAGAGATCACTTGGATGTGTGTGTCCACTCATGTATTTTCAGAAAAAATTAGAATTTGAATTTCATTTATATAAAAACTTCACAATAATTAAAAAATCTATGTTGTAAATTTATTTTTAGTATCTTTTATTTGTTAAAATTTGTCAAAATATCCTTACACTACGTAAATGTAGTAGAAGCCCTAGGATTTCAATGGAGAAAACTTTATCATTATTTCTCAACTACAGCAGTTTCTTTACAACGACAAAATTATTTAGTGACAAACCTGGTCATTATAAAGAGGGATGACTTTACATATTTCAAATAACAAATGTATAATGATTTATAAAATACTATCTATTATAATCAATGTTAATTGCAAAATTGAGTCAAAAATAGAACATCTTACATATCAATTTAATAATAATAACCAACAACCAAAAACAAAATTTTGAATTTCAATAATGTCGCCACAGCACAGAAAATCAAAAGAATAAGATACATTAATAAGTTTATAAATAAAAAAATCTTTCGTAGATTAAGAGAGTAAGAGTATCAAAAAAAAAAAAAACATGATCAAAAGGTTTTTAAACGGTTCTTTTAAACTAAACAGATCTCTAAAATATTTTCAAATTAAAACACCGTAAATTTACTCTATTTAAATCTACGAAAGTTTACACAATCATCTTTCTTTAAAAATGCGGGGGGAGAGGGTTTTAAAGAAAATTGTCAAGAGGTATTAATTGTACATAAATGTGTAATTTAACGTTACCTTATGGACATGCATCATTTTCACGTTATGTAGAATAAAATGTAAATACACTTTCTTCATATGACTGCAGTCTATAATAACATAGTCAACTTCAAGTTGATGGCTTAAACTATATGTTCAATATATGTTGGATGTTTGTTATAACAGACTCCTATACTATAGAAAATAAAAATTGTTACCTATATGAAAAATTAGAAACAGTGAAAATATAAAAAAAATCTGAATGACATAAAAAAAATTCTCAAAAACATCATTTTAAAGCCTTTTATCTTACTATATTTCTTTGTACATCGGATCTGATGTCACACAAATAATTATCTTCTAAAGTATTAATATGTTATTGTTGATTAAACACGTTCTCAAAAAATGAATCGATTTGGGTTTTGAGCTCGTCTTCCGATCCAGAACTATCCCAATCTTTTTTTCTGATTGTACATATTACTCTTAATGTGATCTCTTCAAAACACTGTGGAACCATTGGTGAATTCACAGGCTGCTTGTACTCAATAACTGAATCACCCTACAAATAACGATATTTTTTCCAGCAATTAAAGGGTTAAATAGGAAAGCTTCTAAATTACATACAGTACAAATTATTGTTAAATTTTGGTATTCTTTATGTGCATAAATGATTAATACATCTGTTTTTTCCACCATGGAATGTTCATAAAGTATCACCAAACCAATTTTATTAAATTTGTTTTTATATCTTCTAGACGGTAAAAACATTTCGGAAATAAAACTTCGGTGATTCAGAGCTTCAGCATCGAAAGGAGAAATTGTGAATTTGAGTCTCGCCTAGTTTACACATTACACTCACCAATACCACTACAAACTATTGAATTGTCAACTCTTTGACAATGAAAAGTTACAGAGAGTTGAATGCGAGTTTGCGTAAAACTGACCAAGTAAAAAAACACTAGTTAACACGGCTTGTAATTCTCAATAAAACGTTGTCATGGTACACGGCAATTTTTTTAGGCTTTTCTTTTTTTAAAATCACTAACTTATCTGTCTTAATAATAATAAAACACAAACATACCAGTCCTTGTCCAAATTACAATCACAAAGTAAAAATTTTGAAAGTTTGTATATTTTGTTATACATGTGAACTTCCATCAAATAAGTGAGGCCGGGTGCTCCGGAAGGGTAAGCACCTCCTGTCTAGCTAGCTCTTAAGTAATATGACACACAGGAAAGCGAGGTTATTAGTTTATAAATGCGTCTAGCTAGGAAACAGTATTTCAAAATATTGAAGTATTATATATGACCCGGCCTAGATTCTATACATTACTTCCCGCTTTTGATATGGACGCTCCTTTATTCAGTCACAAAAGAAATAAAGATCGATTGGTTTTTTTTAACTTTTAGTTTACTCTTTAATCGCATGTATAAGAAAGAGACTAGTCAACTTCAAGTTAACGATAGAAGCGAATCGAAAAGTTAACATAAAATGTATTAAAAGTTTTTAGAATTATGTGAAAACCCCTGTTTGCAATTTTAGTTAGAAATGCTTTAAGAAGTACTTTACAAACACTTAAACTACTTATTTAAAACGCTTACATTTGATGGACATGTCAGATAAAAGAATTCTACCAACATGATACAATGCCAGTCAGGTAATTTGGTTTGATATTTTGTAACAATAATAAAGCTAGATCATTCAATTTAATTTCAGGTCTACAAAGACATTCTGTAGAACATTTGAAACAAAACTATCTTATTACTTTCATTATATTATGCGAGGAAAACATAAAACCTGATTTTGAAAGTAAAGTGAATGGGAAATCCATACTTTTTTAACAAAATGGCAACTTGCAGCTCTTAAGCAAACTTAAAAACATGTTTTGATTACAATTAAACTAGAAATAAACTGTATGTTGTAACAAATGTTTTTACAAACCCCTTTGCTATAAAAGTATACATTTTTAATAGGATTTTTATTTCCATTTCCATAGTTGACTTCTGCTATCTATAATTAAATAAAATCAAATAAATAAAGACATTAAAAAATTCTTAATAAACAATAAAGAAAAAGATAAAAATAGTCTTACAATACAAAACGTGTTTTATCACAATTTTTATTTAAAAATTGTTAGAATGTTGTGAATTTATGTGTTGTTTATGTTTTTGCTGTGAAAATAAGTTTCAACAAATGACAATTAACTACACAACAAACATTCTAGCCCATGTCCAAATCACAAAACTTTAGGGTATACATGCTTAATTTTGATGATCTATTTAAGAAATCAGAGTTTGAAAAGAATCATTTTAAACACTTGTTTGACAAAAGTGCACTGGAGGTGATTATTCTTAAGAATGACCTAATTATATGGTAACAATGAAAATTTCAGAATTCTATCTAGAAATTACAATCGTTTATTACGGTGCATGGGCCTTAAATATCCCAGAAAGTATCATACAAGTTGTATCATAATATTCATGTAAAATAATTACTTACCAGTCTAGTTCGCAGGATTTAAAAATGAATAGTTTAATATAATATTTCTACAACTGATAAGGGCAGATAAGCACAAAAAACTTGAGAAACAAAGTCACAATGTCAAACATTTTTCCTGTTGTAATGTACTACAAGTTGAACTGCAAATTTAATTGGTGCAAAGTCAACTGAGATTAAACTCTTTATATTTATAAAAGACGTATTATTCACGAGAGAAAAGTGAAAATAAGGTATTTTGCAACCTTTTGAAAAAATCAATCTTAGGGGAGAACCCCTTGTCTATAAAAATTACAAAATTTAAGCTTGGAAAACAAACCTTTAGTATTTAGAGGTAATCTTGAAGAACATGAGTCTTTACCATTGAGCAAAATTTAAAATTTGTGTTGAATACTTATAGACTTTGTTTTAGGGTAGTTTTGTCAAAACATTTAACTACCGGAAAGTAAAAATATGATCAAATACGAAATGAATGTTTCCAAATACATAGTTTTACCGATACTAGTCTTATTTAATAAGCATGTGTAACTGTTATTGCATTTTAATAGAAAAAAGCCTAAATAAAGCATTTTAATGTATGTAAGAAAATTATTATATGATATGTATTTACATTAAACCGAAATCGTCCTCTGATGCTGTTGTCTGTCTCTGATCTCTTATTTATTTCCTCCAACAACCTCCCGACCTTAAAAAAGAAACTAGTCTAAAATTGTGACAAAAACAACATCAAGTTCAATATCCACATTTGATGAGGTCTCCATTAATCTTCGTGTTAGATTCCGGGTATTATTAGGGGCATACTTGTCTGTGAGAACTCCTGTTAAAAATGTGATGGCTTTCTCAAGATGATCCAGGACTAGATAATAACATATAACACTGTCTCGATTTGAGTGATATTGTCTTAAGTAATAAAAAGGAGATTTTTTATTTTATCAAGACAAAATTATAAACGCTATGCGTCGACCTTAAAACCAGTATATATACATTAGAAACAACAATAGTAAAATGTAAAGTTAACCTTATACTACTTGCATGTATTAAATAAATCATTTAATAATTTGCAATTAATTTTTGCAAATTCTCTTATGTAACTAGTCGCAAAAATGATTCAAAACTACTAGTTTATAGTAAATATATGGATGTAAAAATGTTTCAAACCTTTAAAGAACGAGCAACAAACCTGAATATATTTTACAATTAAACTGTTTAAAAATAGTATTCATTGTTTCATTGTCAGTATGAAGGCAACAACTTTGCAAGGAAATGGAATAACACGCGTTAGCGTTCAATTATAATATTTCCTTTAAATATTTTTTTAAAAAATATATATTCATTGATTTCAAGAATAAGTTGAAGCAACAGTTGAATTTTAGACCGAAAACGACACATTTTCATTCCGCACTATTTTGATGTGGGGTAACAAAGGGGGGTTGTGATTTGAAAAATTTAAGTGTTGTCAGGTATTTTAATGGGTTGTATTTTGGATTTTTTATTAACATAATGTATTTTTGAGAAAAATGAATGTAATATATATATATATATATAAATATATATATATATATATATATATATATATATATATATATATATATATATATATATATATATATATATAGATATATATATATATATATATATATATATATATATATATTATTTTAATATCAACGATAAATGTGTTATTATTTTTGGACTATATTTCGGTCGAAAATCAGGTTCATCTGTGTGGTACTAATATTATGGAATTATGGAAGAATTCGTAAAGAAGTTCGGAGTAAAAGATTGCTGGCTGTATGTCGGAAGTGAAATTTGTGAATCTGAAACGGAAGAAACTGGCCAAGCATGTGAGTGAGTTTCGAATCTGCGCTGGGATATTTGAGCGTAGTCACGGATTTATTCAGAGATTTTTTCCGGAATGCCGACATTGTTAGGTTGAGATTCACTCTAACATTATCTGCCGAGCTTCATACTCGGTATCGTTCAAATGCAGACAGCATTGCAGTGAGAAGTTTACTTATTCACTATGCCTGATGCGTTGGAAATATCTCTCAAAGTTTAGAAAATGATTGTTCTAAATTAAGCAAGGAGTTTTGTATTATGTATTATAGTATTGACGATTTTCTATTTATCCATAGTTATCTGATTAAGAAACCTGTAGCTGATTTTTCAGTTTTTTCGATCAACAACTAGCATGTGAAACGGACAATTTTCACTCGTTGTTGCATACATGCGTGAATCTAATTTCAAATTAAATTTACATCACTTGAAATTTACATCACGCGAGACACAAAATTAATAGAAAAGTTGTACCATTACACACTGTCTCCAAATAATAGGCAATAAAGCAGCTTTGCCAAGGTAATGAATTAAGTTTTATAAGATCCGATTGTTCAACAAAATTTTTTTGTGGTTTGATGGTTTTGACAAACCAGCTCTTGTCTCTTTTTGAAACTCCGTCTCTCACAATGTCAATATTACAGTGAATATCAGCCAGGTGCGGAAATATTTTTTAAAAATGTTATTTGATTATTTTTTTTATTTTATTTTGTGTATTTACCATTGAACCGTTCTTGTAAAATATTGTAGAAAATGGGTTTTTCAAGCTTGTCTCGAATATTACAAAAGTGACGTGATAAACACGTTAATTTACTTATGGTAATGTAGTTCCGGATTGTGTATTAGATTTTTTTTATGAATTTAAACACGGAGTGATAAGGTTTTTGTCGTTCATTGACATTCATGAATGCAACGACCCTCAAGCTTGCAGCTATAGGAATTGCACATGTCAAATATATATATATATATATATATATATATATATATATATATATATATATATATATATGTGTGTGTGTGTGTGTGTGTGTGTGTGTGTGTGTGTGTGTGTATTTACCTTTTTATCTTCATGTTTTTTGTTTTTTTCTTGTAGATAGTTGACAATTTTATCTTGAAGTTCTTTTTCTTGTTTTCTCTTTTCCAGTTCAATTTTCTCCTACATTTAAATTTTAAATCATTTTAAATATAAGATGCATTTATTTCACCTGGTTTATATTGTTTAAGTTTGCTTTATAGAGCTGTATAAATAAAATATTTATCTTTATTATCATAATTACAATTAACAATACTACTAGTAGTAGTATTAGTAGTAGTTCATCGCGGTTTTTGTTCCGTTCATCAAATACCTTTGCTAAAATCACTTGATTCATTAATTGTTTAAAAATATCACTTAAGCCATAAGTCTAAGGATAGTGTTTACTTGAATTGTGTACCAACAAAGATTTTTTTCTCATCATTTATATTATTTTGTGGTATCAATTTAATGTTTTTAATATATCTATTTCCATTCGTAAAGCCAATTCATGTTTTTTAACAAAATTAAGTTTGTTTCTCTGCAATACAAGAAATAAACTGATATAATTATAATAAAAATTACACTTTTTTATTGATGTCTCCAATAATATATTTATTTTTTTAAAATTTTAGTTCTGTCGCTGTTTTCCATTATCTTGAAGTTTTTCATGTTCTTAGTTCCATTTGCTGTACTCAAATACATATTTATCATGCTCAAATATACTGATTGCAAATACTTACACGTGCACATTGTAAAAAAAATGCGAGAACCTAGAAGCCTTATATACTGTATGCAGCATATAACATAGAACCTCATATTTACTTTTTTTAGTTATTAAATTTTTCAGATTTTTTGTCAGTTTTTGTTACAATTTTAGAACACTATAAATGATCAAGATTCACTTCGTTTAGTCTGTAAATGATCTACTTTACAATGCTTTGTAACGTGCAAAAATACTAATTTTTGAGAACTAGATAGTGATATATATATACATCATCGTTACAAATCTTAGTGTTTTTTTCACATCCGTAATAACGCGGATCAGACAATGAAAGGTATCTACATCATGTTCTGTAAAAACAAAATTGGAAGATTTTAAAATTCTATAAAAGTGCTAGATTTACATCACTCTGTATTTTGGAGAATGCAAACAAAGTGCTACAGTCACATCAATGAGGATTAATTTGAAAACTTAATAAATAGGTAGATCAACGCGAATGCAAGATATTTTTAAGGAACATATGAACGTGGTTGATTAACATTACTAGTAATCACTTTGACATAATGTGCAAATTTAGCTCTTACAAGTATTTAAATTTATATTTATTTTATGTTTTTAATCGCGCTAAACGTAAGGATCATTTACACAATATAAAATTGCAGTAAACATAAAAAATCTCTTTATAACAGAATATTTTCGAAATTAAACATTTTCGGACTAAATAACATTTGTTTAGATTATAATAAGATTTTTCTGCCAAAACGGAGATTCTAATAGGATCAAATCAAGGTCTTGCCTATCACCAATGCGACCGGGGTTCGATTCCCAGTGTCGTATGTGAAAAGGTATAAGGTCACCTCCATGAGCACGTGGGTTTTTCTCCGGGTTCTCCGGTTTTCCTCCCAAAATAAGAACTCACGCGCGCTACAATTCGGCCCAACTTGTTTCTAAATCGTTGTAAAAGACATAAAGATTATTTTTTTAAAACAAGGTTCCAAGAATCAGGCTGAGAAATGTACAAAAATATAAGTAATACATTATAAATATAGAACTCTACCTTTTCAGAACTATCTAACTGCTTTTTGTAGATACAAAAATAAAAATCCCTATTGTGAATCCTATCCATAATGGCTATTGCGTGTGCGTGTTTGAGCTTTTCAGGCTTTTTAAAAGAGGTGTCATCTGCATGATAAATTAGATAGAGTAGTTTGTCATCCATTAAGCAAAAGTTCTCTATAGCGCCATGGCTTCGACATTCTTTTGTGCTGATGGAATTCTCTTTTCTACAAAATTTTTATTTATTAGATTTTATAATCTTCATAAATAATATATTGCCAATTTTGTACGAAAATTAAGCAAATATGAAAAATCCCTGTTGTTTGAAAAGATTAGTATTTTTATGTGTTAAATAAACGAGTATCAGAACTTAACTATAAATATCTACAGAATGTTCTCTCTTACAACATTTTAATAAGTCGGTGAAAAAACAATGTATCAAAGTATTGTCAAGAATGAGTAAATTGTGAAGAAAACTCTGAACATCTTATTTTTGAATGTATTGATGTTGTTAATTTATGAGAAAAAAAAGATATACACTGAAATTTGATATAAAAGGACGCATGTTGCTATAGAATATTACTTTGAACAAAACGACAAGTCTTACATTTTAGATATATAACAAAAATACTTGTTTAATTTTGATGTGCCATATTTGCGCATTTCGGAAAATCATACCTCATCAGTGACATCATCGTCATCAAGACCGAAAAGTTTGATAGAAAAAAAACATAAGCCAAATAGTGGAAATGAAACAAACATACAAGTCCCTGTCCATATCACAATCCCAAAAACAAAGTAAAAACTTTGCAACCTGGCAAAATATGTTATACACGTAAACTTCCATCAAGGAAGTGGGGCCGGGTGCTTCGGAAGGGTAAACACCTCCTGTCTAGCAAGCTACAACAAAACGTCACGTGCAAGTCAATTTTGAGAATGAAAGGAACAAAGAACTATGGTAAGTCAAATATATCCAGTATAAGTTGGGATACAGTGACTACATACTTATCAACAATATAGTGATGACGGCCATAAAGCTTTTTAAGGGCCATGATTAGCCTAGGCTTGCAATATCCTTGTGTAAACAATTTAATTGTAAGTAATTTGCTTTGTTGTAGATGTCCGTATAGTGGGAACAAGCTCTTACGTACTGTTTTAACTGTGAAACATATACACCATACGCAGGAGAAGCAGGGATATTACTGCAAAGAAATTACAGAATCTATAGTTCCAAAATTAAATGAGTCCAAATCCAGCTAAAGAATACTTTGCATGAGGGAACAAACCTTAGTTTTAAATACTGTTCAAAAGTTAAGACGGCTAAAAATTTTGCTAAATGGTATATTTTCTAACAGCACAAAGTACTGCTTACTGAGTTATGGATACCCACGGGGAGGTTACTCCACCAGCAGCGGTACCCGCTCAGGGATAGTAAATATATAACACAAATACCTGTTAAAATTTGATCTGCCATATGTGATATTTTAGCGTTTATTGCCTTAAAATCTATTAGTTGTAAATGCAAAAATAATTAAAAGACGTTTTCAAATCTTCAACTCATATCATTTATTAAAAACATGTTTTTTTTCTTATAGTTTTGAAGTTACAAAAAAGAAAAAGTTCTGTTGCAAAAGCTGCTGCTACCATTGCCATTGTAATTTATCTCGTTTTTATCCTCGCCCAAAAACTAATGTGTGGGAGAGGCGAAAGAAAACTGACCACTGAGTTAAGGATACCTTCGATGAGCGATATTGCTTTTTTACGAATCCTTTTCGGAAATATTAATGATATTAAATTTGTTTATTTGGCTCCAGAGAGTTTGAGCGTTTTTCCAGATTGATGTGATTTTCTTCATTACTATGGAAATGTCCACCACGACATACAGTTTTCATTAGAAGGGCAATGTTTTTTTCACATTTCCAGTAACAACTCAAACAAGGCCATTCATTTGTTTTTTACAAAGGACATTGCTGAAAACATTAAACGAGAAGTGAAAAATTTACGAAAACAACATGAATCACAGGTAACAGAATTTGCAAACTGCTATTCCATTGTCAAAAACATATCGTATCTGTGTAAAATGAAATACCGTTAATTATTTCTAGGTATTTTAGATATTTGGTTTTAAATGGAGATTAAAATCAATATATAAATGATATTTCAAAAGTTTTACAAAAAACCCTCCGTTTTAAAACAATCAGCTCATTGCAAACGTATACGGCTCTTTTTCCAAATATAGACAAATATAACCGTTGCTGCGTTTCGACTAGTAAGAAAATCTTGAATTACTTGAATGAGAAAAGTGTCATTGTATTTTACGCTATCCCGTATGTACCGATAACATGTATATTATAAATAAATTTTAACATGTATTTTTAAGATTTTTACTATTTCTGAGTGAGTTTCTTTGACATTTGTTAAATTTGTAACTGTTTGGGTTTTGTATTTTATCTATCAACTAGTACACCCGAAGAAGCAGGATTTTCCAAAATATGCACATATGGCACATCAAAATTAAACAGGTATTTTATTTAGATATAATTATCATGCTTAAAATATAATCGTTAGAAAAGCATTTTCCATTTTTAACATGAATAAACCGTTTGTATAGGTTTTCAAAACAGAAATATTGCCAACGAATCTGAAAAGAGAACCTTTGGCAGTCTTGAAGTACTTTATCTTGCCCCAGTTTCACAATCATTCACACATATTTCACTAAAATATTTCAATTTTTTTAAAAATATTTTTTTAAATGAAGTTTAAGAGACAATGTTTTGTTTTGTTAAATAAAAAATGTAAGTATAACATAAGATATTCAATTTTAACTGTGCAATGTCTTAATAATTAACATTGAAATATTCCCTTATATGAGTTGAGTGTAGACTCGGTTGAGTGAATGATTATGAAACTGAGACCTGGCCCCAGTCTCACAATCATTCACTCAATTGAGTGTACACTCAACTCAAATTAGGGAATATTTCAACGTCAATTTTTAAGATATGAAACAGTCAAAACTGAATATCTAGTGTTATATTTAAACGGTTTCATGTAGGTTTGTTGAACAAAACAAAACTTTGTCTTATAAAACTTCCTATTTTTCAAATATTGATGAGAGAAAGATGGGAATAAATGAGTTGAGTGTATATTCAGCTGAGTAAATGATTATGAAAACTGGGACCAGATCTGCAACAAATATCATTGCAATGACCTCACTATATTACAATATAATATATAATAAATATAGCTTACGTGTTGAGGATTTTTATTTCATCAACCAGTTTAAAAACATCGGTTATCCTATAAAACAAAGAATATATATATATATATATATCTCAGATTTTTGTCGTTATCGGAAAGTAATCTTTATTCTTAATGGGTCGCAGGGGACCTGGCGCCCTTTTTCTTGCAGGTCAAGATGGAATTACAGTGTAAAAAGAAATAAAACTTCATTAAATAAATCAATTTATAAAAGTGTTTATTATTTTCATGATTGTTTTTTATAATAACTTACATTTCTTCGACACACTTGACAACAGTATGGTAATAAACTTTACTATATAACGTAAACCTCAGGTGAAACATATTGTACAGGTGTATTTCATCCTAAAAAGAAAAAGTCCTTTAAATATGGTCTTATGTATAAGAAAGTTATAATTTTAATTTTGAAACGGCTAAACAAAAATTTCAGAAATGTTTGTTTTTTAGTAGATTGTTTTTTGTTTTGATATCATAGACAAAAGGCGGATTTTGTTGCAACTAACGGTTAAATGATGACAATGTTGCTACTTTTTGTACTTCAGGGAAGTTTATATACCAGAAATCTTCTAATTAAATAGACTACCTTAAAAATAACTTTTTGTAATACTGTAATGCAAGTGATACTATTTAATTTCAATATTCATATTTATTTCTTATTTTCCATGTGTCCAACAAACATTTTAGTGTGTATCTGTTGTACATGTCTGGGGGTTGTGCCATTCTTATTGTAATAAGAAGATTGTCACATTTTTCTCTCGGTATGTGACTTGTACTGATATCATAAATGTCAACTTATGGAAATCATTTAAATAATAATCATCAACTGAGATTCAACATGCCTTAACGGTAAACAGGACATGGTACCGCTCTCGTTTTTCAAGTTGTAGAAAAAGTAATTTACAATCAATTGTTGGTGTTTTGAACGGATTGAATAATATATATGAACTTACTTGTTTCGTCAACCAAACACTCTGTAAGCACTTACATGATACTATATCATTATTGAGATCTAGTTTTGCACGACGTCTCTTGTTTACAAGTTTTCAACTTGTCAAACAAAACTTTGTTTTTAGTTTTGTATTTAGTATTTGAATAATTTTGGATCATTTTACTGGTCACATTCTGACAAACTCAATTGTTTATATATTTCATGTTGATTTAGTAAAATAGCAAAAAAAGTCTTTACTTGCTTGATGGAAATTCACCTGTATAACTATGTAAGCCTGTTTTTAAAGTTATTATTATTATTATTTTTTTTTTGGGGGGGGGGGCTGTGATTTGGAGTTGGACTGAAATTTTTGTATTGCATTACATCTTATCTATTGTATTTACATAACATTAACCGAAGAAGTTAATCGGAGTTGATAAAACTAAATTTTAATTTTGAAAACTTAACCTCTAAATTTATCTTTATTGAATAAAAAATTATATTTGGATAGGCAGATATAAAAAATGCACTTTCTATTTGTCAAATATAATGAAAAAGTGTTTTAAAGTCTTTGGAATTTTATTGTTGACTCAAGAATAGAATATTGCAAGCCTAGGCTAATCGAGGCCCTTTAAATGTTTAATGGCCATCCATACAATATTGTTAATAAGTACAGAGGCACTGTATCTAAACGTATACTGAATATTTTTAAAGTTATCGTAATTTCTTGTTACTTTTATTCTAAAATTTGACTTTGTACGTGACGGATATTGCAAGTAAGACAGGGACGCTTACCCTAACGGAACACCTGGCATCATTTCCTTAATGGAAGTTCACGTGTTAAACTAAATTGGCCAGTTTTTAAAAGTTTTTTATTTTGTTTTGTGGGATTGTGATTTAAACATGGACTGGCATGTTTGCATTTTGTTATATCCCTTTTGTTGGTATATCACATTTGACGTCATTATGTTTGATTGATAATAAGATGTTTTTGTCACCAGATATTTTGATATATTAAGTATTATATCTCACCATGGATGTTGTATTACCTTCTCACATTCTCATTTGCTGTTTGTATCAGATTTCTATATTACCCTGTAGTTGTTGTATTTGCCTTCCTTATTTTTATTAGACAAGACTACATTTTAGCACTTTCTGCGCTAAATTAGTGTTCTTTTTCACCAAATCAATGTTAAATTAGGTGTTAAGATTTTTTTAAGATGTAAAGCAACCTTTGGAATCATATAGTGTGTAAAGTTATATTTTTAAGCTTTATCATAGGCATTTATCTTTTTGCTTTTATAGCACTATTATCACACTGTGTATGTTTAATCAAACACTATCACTCTTTCGTTCTTTTATCAAACGTAATGATTCTGATTTTCCTTTACCGTTTTTTCTGTTATATCAGAGGAGTATATCATCCTAAGTGATCTTGTATTACAAATTCTACTCTAGGTAATACTTTATAGGTAGTATTTATCGAAAATTATGCAATTTTACGTACCTTAAATGGAAAGGCCAAAACGTTGGCATCTATACCTTCTTTTTTGTATGAAACAACTCTTAGTCCAGATACAGCCCTGTTACTGTCAAAATTGCTCATAAATCCACAGGCGTGTGAATCTCTACTTATAAAGTCCCATCTGTTCACATCTACCCCATTATCATTGTTTTTAACAATCTGAATTATTAAGTTTATCCATTATTTATTACTCAAAAACAAACAAGCGTTGACGGAAAAAAGAACAACTGACAAAGATATAGACATAGCGATAATGACAACAGTTCACTTTTTAAATTCACAATTGAGAAAAAAATCCCTACATCATTTGATTATTCCTCACATAAAACCTAAAATCATTATGAAGGAGGACATTCAAAGTTTTGTCACGTACATTACTTCCGTCACTGTTACGCTATAAACTAAAGACACTGGCAAGTAATCCAAATAATTTAAGCTAAAAACCCATCATTTGAAACTGAAAACTTTATGTCTGTAATAACCATTATTGTCAAATTCCAGACAAGTTTAAAATTTCTATTAATGTCGGAACGATATAAAGATCTGACATTTTTGTAAAATACAGTCAATCAACTGATAAACTTCCACCATTGAATAAATATCATTACAGTTATATATAAAATAATTCGTCATCTTTACCTACAAACAACCGTGAATTGCATTTTTAAAAAACCCTTGTATCGAACTTTGTCGAGTATGACATTTTCGTAATAGTCACAAACAATACTCCCTTGTTACCGTCATTTGACCAAATGTTTTTTTTCTAAATAATTCAAAACATATGCCTATCTTAGATAATGATAAAAATGATAATTAATTTTTTTTTCAAATATGAGTTATTTTTTGCAACAAGGTTTTAAATTTTCAACTTTATTTTATTTTATTTTTTGTCGATTCAAATTGCCAAGGGTATATATATATATCTTATTACCTGATATAAAAATGCTTTCTTTTGTTCCTTTGCTGTCATTTCTTCTACTTTTTTCCCCTGAAATTAATTTAAATATTATTTACCTTGTCATTAAAAACAAGAGGCCCATGGGCCTAAACGCTCACCCGAAGATATGTCCAATATTGTTTGCAAAGTGCAATAGATAATATATTTTGTACAGAAACTTTAAAAGTTTTCTCAAGTTAATAAATCCCAAAGAACTTAATCAGAAATATATCAACTCACATTTCATTCATAAGTAGCTTATATAATATGCATGAAGTAATTGTAGTGCAATGAATAATTTCCAAATCATTAATCAATTTCAGTATACTTATGCAGCTATGTTCTTGACCTTTGAACATATATGACCTTCAACCATATATGATTTTCATGTCAATACCTAAAATATTCTAATATACATGCCTATGCATGAAATTAATAGCTTTCAAGATAATTGATAATCTTAGTATTCCTATGTTGATATGACCTTGACCATTGAACGTTGTCGTAATGCATACAATAATCTAATATACATGCCTAACAAAAAGTTATTAGTTTTGAAGATAATAAGTAATTTAAGTCTTCTTTTGCAGCTGTGACTTTGACATTTCAACATATGACCTTGAACCATATATCAAAATGATCATTAGCGCAATACCTACAATATTCTAATATACATGCCTTTACAAAACGTTATTAGTTTTCAAGATAATTAGAAATTAAAGTCTTTTTTTGCAGCTGTGATCTTGACCTTTCCACAAATGATCTTGTACCATATATCATAATGATCATTGTCACAATACGTACAATATTCTAATATACATGCCTATACAAAAAGTTTATAGTTTTCAAGATATTTAGCAATTTAAGTCTTTTTTGCAGCTGTGACCTTGACCTTTCAACATATGACCTTGAACCATATATCGAAATGATCATCTTGTCCATACCTACAATATTCTTATATACCTGCTTATACAAAATGTTAAGTTTTCAAGATAATTAGCAAATAAATGAAATAACTAAGGTATATCTCTTGTAGTTTCAGTGGAGAAGATTTTTAAAGTTTTTCACTCTTTCCCCTTATGGGGCCCCAAGGGGACATAACTCCTTCATTTGTGCAAATCTGAAAGGGCTTCACCCAGGCATGATGGTTACCAAGTTTCATTAAATTTGACCCAGTGGTTTTGGAGGAGAAAATTAAAATGTAAAAAGTTAACGCACGACGGACAACGGACGACGCACGACGGACGACGGACGACGCACGACGGACGACGGACGGTGAACCATCGCAATAGCTCATCTGAGCTTTCAGCTCAGGTGAGCTAAAAACTATACAACAATCTGCTGACCCGAACACATACCTTTCTTAAATATAGATTACTAAGGTTTAAACCTAACAGATAAAGCAACATTTGTTTTATGTATTGAAACTGTAAATCTTCTGGTCAATGAATTGAAGGACAAAAGTACAAAACAATAACGTATTGGAATGAAATCAAATCATCTGAAAAAGAATTTTGACTTAAAAACATAAAATTAGAAGAAACAAATGCAAAAAACATTTAATCAGCAAAACTAAACAAGCTGAAATAAACGCATTTAAGTAATATATTTAATAAAATTTCTGCCTTTGGAAGAGCACATTAGCAGATGCCCTAATCGTAAAAAAACAACGCATGCACCTACATGTTATCCGTACAATTTAATTTTATAAGAAAAAACAAGAAATAAATTATCTTTGAGGTTTGCGAAAAAAGACTTAAAACTAAATAAATGGGCATTGTGATGTTTTAGAATACAAAAAAATAAGAAACATTATTCAATAGCGTCTTTCGTTTTATCAGATACATGCTACAAGTTTCGAGTTTTACTCTGAGAAGTTTTCATATATGATTTGCCGTCTTTAACCTTCTCAAAATACATAAAAAATCATCGTACATTAATATAACATGTATTAAGGAATTTGAATTGTAGGTAGCTAGAAAAGACTTGCTTACCATTGATGGAAGTTCATGTGTATAACTAAACTAGTTTGTTTTAAAAGATTTTAATTTGTCTTATTGAATTGTGATTTTGACATAGACTGGTATATGTTTGTGTTTTATTAACTAAGAAAAAAAAATTGGAAAACGGGAAAACCACGCATTTTAGCAGCCGATTTTTTACAGTGGGGTGAATCACGTAAATATCATGCATTGGTTACTAATCTTTATATTAAAAACGTTTAGATTCAAAAATCCAAAAATAATGTTTGTTGTTGAAAGACAGCTATATTTTAATAATTTAAGGAAACATTTGGGCTAGAACATGGCACTCGTAAAATGTATGTCAATACACCAATCTTATCGATGAAAAGAAAAGTTTGTGTTTGTGAAAACCGTGTTTGAAATCGCATTAATTTAAAATACTTTAAATTCCCAAGCAGCGTCTTGTACTTTAAAGCACGGCGCAACATCATATTGTTACAAATTTGCAGTTGATGTGTGAATTACAGTTTGTTGTGTTTTTAACATATTTTTGCTCCATCATGCTAGTAAATAAATCCTTAACCATCTTACCTTTAACATATTTTCTATAATTGTTTTAGCATCAGTCCTTTCAGTTTTATCCTCAAAGAGTTTTAAACTATCATCATCAATAATTGATTGTGTAATTTCAACGCTTCGGGCAACGTGCTATAATATAGAAGTAAAACAATTAAATAAATTCCTCTTGTAAAAATTGGGGCATCGGTGGCCGAGTGGTCTTAAGTGCGCGCTTTCGAATCCCACACGGGACAGATCCTAGTGTCAGAAAAAAATTGTCAGTTTGCTTACCAAAAGTAGGTGGTATTCTCAGGGCACTCCGTTTTCATTCACCATCCCAGAACTGACCGCCTCGAAATAAGTGACAGTGTTTCTTAAAATAAATTGCGACAAAGGTTAAATTTAACAAAAAATTGTTTTCATTCTACTTGTGTGACAACAAATATAATTTTAAAAAATCATAAGTATTAAATTTCAATCTATTAGATATACTTACTTTTATTCATAATATTTTAAATCATAATTATAGCAGTATTATTTAGTCGAGCTGTTATTTACAATGTTTCATAAATATACAATTTTGTAATATAACTCAATGGTTTATCTAAACCTAAGGTTGTTCCCTCATGCAAAGCATTCCCTAGCTGGATTTGAATTTAAATAATTTTGGAACTTTGATTCATTAATTTTCAACTTTTTCGGTCTTAGTGTCGTTGATGAGGAATGAATTTCCGAAAAGTGCACATCTGGCACATCAAAATTTAACTGCTATTTTTGTTAAATAATTATTTATATTTTAATATAAATATAGAAGGAAATTTAAAAACGACAAGCACACAACTGGAAATTAAAAAATTAAACAATACCTGAAACACCAAAGTAATTTTATCATTACATGATATATGTATAAATTGGACTATGGTACTGGTTTCAAATAACAGCAAATTTCATTGTTAAGGTCAATTGGAATGGAATTCTTTTTCAACTATTCCAAAACTGAAAGGCACCTTATTTACGAATGCTTATAAAATTTATACCTCAAATGGATCACTGTCAATTTCCCTACTTAATCTTTCATACAGATAAGAAAAGGGTCCATGACCTAATAATTATAAATAAAAAATATTAAACAGTACAATATGCGTTTGACTAACATATGTTAGGAGGATATTATAGAAACAGATCATATTTCAAATTATAAAATAAGTACTGGTTACTATTAATGTTAACTTTAGCAGTCGGTGTAAAAAAAGTTCACCTCGATTAATAAAATCTGAACACAAGGTATTTTCGATAAAATCAAGGGTACAGAACTCGACTTATACTGCCACGGCTTCCATTGCAAAGGCATTCCAAAGAGAACGAAGGAACAAGGAACTATGGCAAGTCAAATATATCCAGTATAAGTTTGGATACAATGACTACATACTTATCAGCAAAATTGTGATGACGGCCATAAAACTTTTTAAGGGCCTTGATTAGCCTAGGCTTGCAATATAATTGGGTCAACAATTTAATTGTAAGCAGTTTGTTTCGCTTTAGAAAGGCCCCAGCTAGTGGAAACAAGCTCTACCATAACGTATTAACTCAAGGACTCCCCTATGGGTGATAAACTGTTACTTTTGTTTGTTTGACTTGTTTGTTTGGAATCGACCTGACCTGTCTAAATTAGGCCACAACCTGACCATAATTGCCCAAGATACAGACAGAAACCAATGAGAGATATAATAGATGTTGTTGATATTATTTTTATAAATTTTATTTTTTCGGAAGTATATTAATTTTTTTTTTGTTTTAATGCACAATATCTTAATTACATTAAAAAATTTCAATGTCCATTTATAACCATTATTTTACCTTTTTGTTTCCTTAAATATAGTTATAAAATGTCAAACGCTTCCTTCCGAAATACGGGAAGAGTGTTGCTTTAACGTTACACGTGAACACAGTGGGCAAATCCACTAGTCTTGATAAAAATTTATGTTGAACGCATGTAAATTTTTTTAAACGGTTTCACTTTCTAGATGAAAGTTCACATGTATAACTGAATTGGTCAGTTTTCAAAAGTCTTAACTTTGATTTTGGGATTGTAATAAAGAAATGAACTGATATGTTTGTGTTTTATTTATTTATTTATTTATTTATTTATTTATTTATTTATTTATTTATTTATTTATTTATTTATTTATTTAATTATTTATATATTTATTTATTAATTTATTATTTTGGAGTATGTAATGGACATTTTGAAAGTTTAAACACTGCAATAACTTTTTAAAAATATATATTTTGAACGCAATTTGTTTTTTGGATGTTGGAAAAACTGAAGCTGGTGAGTAATTTTTTTTAGTTCAGACTTTAGATCGAACTTTTTCATTTAGAACTTTATAAGAAATATATATTATATCTCTACACTTGTTAGGTAATAAATATTTCAATTTGAACTCTTAAATTGTTTTCCAAAAGCATTCTTTTAAGGACGGGAAATTGGTATAGAAGCAGTACTATTATAGCCAGTCAGCAAACGAAGTCCTCAAATTGTTTTCTTTATGCTATTCTTTTTTCAAAACGAGGTTTTTGTTGATCTTGATACATTTTGTTATTATGTTAAGCTTATAAACAGATAATGTATCTTTAATAGGGAAATTGGTTGAATAGATGCGTTTAAATGTGGTTTTAGGTATTTGCATCTTTAACCTTTCGACTAAACTAATATGAACACAACAAGAATAACATTGATAAACTATTCTTTGTGATTTTCATGTTTATATTTACCGATATTGTGACATAACGCTGAGATAGTGACACATTTTCTGTCAAGGTCGGTTATTTCATAATCAGTGTTTTTAGTTTTCTTTTCTAATTTGTCGAGTACTATCCCTGCTAGATAACACACTCTGAAATAAAAAACGATTCTTAATATATTTTTGTAGGTTAAGAAATAAATTGTAAATATTTACTCCCCCTGAGCGGATACCGCTGCTGGTTGAGTTAAACTCCCTGAGGGTATCTTTAACTCCGTAGGCAGTACTTTGTACTGTAGAAAATGTTCTTTAGCTAGATTTGGATACAGGATACATATAATTTGGAACCTTGATTCATTAATTATCGAATGTTTTGATAATCTTTTTTTTCATCTATCGGTCCCTAGTGTCATTGATAAGGAATGAATTACCGAAATACCACATATTGCAAATCAAAATTAAACAGGCATTTAATAATATTTTCTAATTAAGACTATAAGCCAAAAGTCGTATATTCAGATCATGAAAGATGTAGACGATATTCGCTGATTTGCTGTGTTTTTAATGCATTAATGAAAAATATTATACTTGGTAGTGGAATAAATTAACTTTGAGAATTAGATCTTAAATCATTTCAGACAAAAAAGCATAGAGACTAAGAGACTAGGAAGGGTTCATTTTACAAACTGTAAGCAATGTAACTTATACAATAAAACAATTACTAATAAAACGTTAACGTTGTATATGTTGATTAGACTGGAATTCGGAAAAGGTGAAAGGTTAAATTCACAATATTAACTTTTTATGCTTAAGAAGGGCGTCATATAAATGTTGATATCAAAAACACTTTTCCAATTTAAAGCTGTCATTATGAGCTTTTATACAATTTTTTTGTTCAACCCTGAATTTGAAATCTTACAATCTATATTTAACTTCTTGTTCTTGTCAATTGCACACTTTACCAAAAACTTCATTCGATTGAATCTATCGATATTTAAGAAAATAAGTGAACGGAAAAATCTTTGACGATATACATGTTGTTTTTATTTGTTAATAGTATATGTGATATTAATATAATGCAAAATAAATATCATAAATTATTAAAACACATTTCTTAATATATCTTGTTCTCATGTTTAATTGGTTGTAAAAATTTTACACAGATGTCCACATAAACATCAAGCAAAAAAGGGGTTCAACGTTTTGTAATAACAAAAAATTACCCCAAACAATGACTAAATCGTGAATGGACGCCACCAGGATACACGTGTTCTACTCCCTGCAGTTGTTTTATATGCCTGAGTCTTTGGAAATGTGGATGATTGATGATTTTCATTAAGTATGGCTCAAATGTCATCATCCCATGAATTGGGTCAGCAATAACCTATAACAATAATAAAAAGAATATTAAAGTAATAATTATAAAAATAAAAATAATAATAATAAATAACTTTGTAATAATATTTGTGTTTGACATGTGTTATTTAACCATCATTATTTAAAAAACGTAGTTTAACTTTCTTTTGTTTATACAAAAAGGTAATAGTTTTCAAGATATATTGACAAATACCGCCTATTTATAATGAGTTTTAAGTAACTTGATAAGTTATACAACAGGGTGCATAAATCCATTAACCCAAACTTGGTATGCGTAAGATGAAAATACAATGTACATCACCTTTATTTTGTTTTTTTTTTAAATAAAATATAGAAGAAAGTAATTCGTAATTTAAGAGCAACGCTAAAATAAAAAAATGAAAGGACAGCAATGACGCAAATTATTAAAAAATAACAATCATTAATTTTCATATGATAAATGAATCCTATAATTATGAAAAAATTAAAAAACATACCATTAGTGCTTTTGTTATCATTTAACAACTACGACTGTTTCAAAAATAGGTGCAATAAAATCTTAACACAATTTTTTGTCAGTGCTTAAAGACTTTCTAGTTTCTCAAGTATCAATTTTAATACTCGGGGTTAGTTACTAGTAGATGAAAACTTGCCAAAATTATTTTTAAGAGAACCTCTCTTGAAATTAGTCTATGTTTTGTTTCACATAAAGATATCTTACTTTTTCATACTTTTTGAAATTTAATTCAGTAAAAGTATTTTTATGTAAAAAATATTTTTTAATTGTGAGTATAACAGTTTTTACTTTAACAACGCTTTGTAACACAGGTGTAAACTTCGTATTTATGTTATATCATCTCAGTTACCACCTTCTTTTGTTAACATATTTTAATAGTGTCAAGTTTGTATATAGCTACTAAGAAATGCATTAATTATACTGAAAAATTATGCCTAACAACGTGTAAATATTTACATTGCCAACAAAACGAACCAATTTGTTTTCAAAATTAAGGTACTTGATTTAAAACATGGATACATTTTTTTCATAAAATTAACCTCTGATTTAGTAAAAAAAAAATCAAAGTGTTCTTTTCAGATATTGAATTACTCATCGAATTTTATGTTGCTTGTACCTACACATTTCAAAATGTCTCTGAAATGAAATGTAATGTAAAACAAAGTAAAATTCTATGTATGCACGTACATGTTCAATCCAAATATTTGAAAATTATTCAATCCAAATCCAGCTAGTGAATGCTTTATATTAAATAATAAACCTTAGTTTTGAATAAATAAAGACCGCTTTGCCGCATAGTTACCTCGTGCAAATAATTAAGAAACAATATATATATATATATATATATATATATATATATATATATATATATATATATATATATATATATTATCCCTTGTTATTTAAATTTGAAATTTAAATATATTTAAGGCTATTCATATTTAAAATATTATCAAAAGCATCTAAAATTTTGTAGCAATTATATAAGACATCATGGCCAATTTTTCTTCACCACTAAGTAAACGTCATAAATATTATTAAGTAATGTATTTAATAAGTATTAAGTAACATTATACTAATTTTTTGTTATCTTTACTAACGGATTGCAGATAATGACACTTTTAAAAATTGTGATATTTAAAAGAATAAAAGATCGCCTTAGACATCTCTCGACAGCAGTATTATTGAATTTATATATATGTTATTTATGTTTCTTCCATTATTAATAAGTTTTTTTATTGATGACGGAATATCGCTAAACAATACTTTCATTTATCTAATTGCTATTTTCAATGCACTGAGTTGATTTAATGCGTAACATATTTCAGCAATTGTAAAGCCCAAAGATGTTAGAATTTTTTTTGTTTTAGACAATTCAATCATTAACTACATAAAAGTACCAATAGTCTTCAATTAATGTTTTTTCGTATTAACGTATTTTCTTATTATTTCTTACAACACATTGAGCATTTTCTTTTTACTTAATAACCCTGAATTAATTTTAAAAGATTTTATGTACAACGTTTAATGCAAAAGCAGAGTTATTTGTAGAGTAATCGAATTATATTTACCTGTTGAATAAATAAAAGAAAAAGAATAAGTTGAACACAGTTTAAAATGGAACACAATGGTTTCAATAAACATAAACTTTGTAGATAAACAATAAATACTTTTTTGACAAACAAAGACCCATGGGTCTTAAAACTCACTTAAGGATATGTCCAAATTGTTTACAAAGTGCAATGGAAAATAGATTAATTAAAAACATTTTTCCATTTTTTCAAGTTTACAACTGTCACAATACTTTATCAGAAAAATCTAATCATCCATTTAGTATACTTTTGCGGCTATGTCCTTGTTCTTCAAATGAATGACCTTGAACCATATATCAAAATAATAGTCATATCAATACCTACAATATTCTCATATACATGCCTTAACAAAAAGTTAATAGTTTTAAGATAATTAACAATTTCAGACTTTTTGCATCAGTGACATTGGCCTTTGAACCTATGACCTTTAACCATAATCAAAATCGTTGTCATATCAATACCTACAATATTCTCATATACATGCCTAAACAAAAAGTTAATAGTTGAAAGATAATAAACAATTTAAGATTTGTATGCATCTATGACCTTGACCTTAAACCATAAATCAAAATCATCGTCATATCAATACCTGCAGATTCTGATATACATGCCTTTACAAAATAGTTTCAAGATAATTAATGATTTCAATCTTCATGCGCAGCCATGACCTTGACTGCCTTGACCGTTGAACGTGTGATCTTGAACTATATTTCAAAAGCATCGTTATATCAATACCTACAATATTCTAATACACATGCGTATACAAAAGGCTTAAAGTTTCCTAAATAACTAACAATTTCAGTTTTCATTTGCAGCTATGACCTTAACTGTTGAACGTATGACCTTTAACCATATACCAAAATGATTTTATATCCATACCTACAGTATTCTATTATATGCCTGCAAAAAAGTTAAAAGTTTTCAAGATAAATCATATATCAAAATGATCGTTGTTTCAACATCTACAATATTAGGATATACATGTTTATATAAAAAGTTAATAGTTTTCAAGATATATGGACAAATACATCATTGTTAGCAATTTCTGCCCTAATTGCCCTGTCATTTCCCCATTTTCAGGCCAATGGCTACGTTTTTAACAAATCTGAAACTCGGTGACTTAAGAATATTTAAAATGAAATAACTAAGATACATCATATTCATAGGAGAAAATACTTTAAATGTTTTCCACTATTTCCCCCATATGGGGTCCAAAGGGGGTTTAAATCCATCATTTGTGCCATGAACATGATGGTAGACGAGTTTCATAAACTTTGACCGTGGTTTTGGAGAAGACAAAAATATTCAAAGTTTATACATGTGGCAGTTGAGCTTAATATTTCCATAATTTAAAAAAAATTAAGCACAGTACTGTTTTTACAAAGGACACGCAAAAAATACTATGCTATTGTTACGATAAATTAGGAAAGAAAACAAAGTTCAGATACTGGCTCTTTATTACATTGATAATATTTTTTTATTACTATAGTTTCACTATATATTTTTCCAGTTCATAATTTCCCATAATTGACCAAACTAAAAATACAGAAAATAATAATAAAAAAAAAACATATAGGAGAAGTTTAATTTTGATTAATGATTATATTGACCTGGGTACTTTATTCCATTGGTGCAAGTAAACACCCTTTCTAATTAAACCCAGTTTAATTAGAGTGAACCGTACCATACGGTATAAATTAATTTAGCCCCAAGCCAATTAAATTAAAAAAATTCACAGCCTTAATAATAATCATTGTTTCCCTGAAACAATTACCTTAGTAACCCAAGTCAATACAGTCAGGTTATAAAAATAATTTCAACCAAACAAAATAGACAAAAAAAACACAATAAATTATTTAATAAATTATTAAATAATTAATAGATAAATAATCAAATAAATAAGTAAATTACAAAAAAAAATAAATAAATAAATAAAAAAAGAAATATGCTTTGCTGGGATTCGAACCCTTGACCACAAGCTTATAAACATTGCTCTATAACCTGAGCTAAATCAACAACCATATAGCCCATATAAAATAATAACCAATAAAAATGCTCAAAACATTATTGAATTATTTGTTATAAGATCTTAAATCTGTCATAGGAAAATTTCAAATTCATAATAATTTCAAATCTAAATAAGGCTAAGTATGGCCAATTGTAAAATTACAAGTTTGGTTTTGAGAATCTAAATTAAACAGTTCCATTATGTTCTGAATACACATTCTCAGAGAAAAATTTTCTTTCCATAAAAAAATAAGACACTAGAAACTAAATAATTACTTACAGTTGTAGCCTTGAAAAACAATTCCCCCAAACTTCTTTCTAACAAATACAGCAAACACACACACTGCAGTACATCTTCCAAGCCAGTAAAAATACAACTCTTATACACCTGTATATATACCTCTCTTAAACAATACAAGTACATCACACCACCATTCTCACACTTTCTACAACTTGCATGCACTACACAAACTTCACAGGTATAAACTTTGCCAACTGCAAGTAATTGATTCTATTGTTATTGATTAGTCTATAGAAAATGATTGATTGCCATCAATCAGACAAATAGATATTACAGGTAAGTTAGGGTGTTATACAAAATACAGACTGGCTTTTTTTAAATGAAATGAACAGTAAAACAGACAACTTTTGGTCAATAAAATAAATAAATATATAACATATCTGTAACAGCTATCAAAAGTAGTTTAGCAATTTTATTATTATATAATAAGAAACTGTAGAAGCACCTAAAATTAAACCTGTATTAAATTCAGTATGTCTAGCTTGTTTATATCACTTAAATAATACTAAAACTGGAAGGTTCTATGTTCTCTTGCGAAAAAAAAATTAAACCGGATTAACAAACAAATAATTAAGTCTAGCACTCTCAAGAATGAAATATGTATCTGAAATACCAAACACTGCGGTATATATATATGAAGTTGGAATGAGTTTAGGTTATATTGTCTAAGTTGTGAAAGCCCATGAATTGCCACAAATCGAGATCAGTTGGCAAAAGAAGATTAAAATGTAAACAATTCTATTTTCAGATGTTAACTTATTATCTGTTTACTACTTGTTTTCTCTTTCTTTTTTGAATTTAGCTATGATGTCTAGGAAAATCTATCAAAAAAAAATTGCAATTCAAAAGACGTCCTGTTTTTTGATAATTTTGTTAGTGTGAATTCATGTTTATTTATATGTTTTATAGAGACTTTTTTATATACAAAGTTGGCAATAAAATAGAAATAAAAAGTAAACTAAAACGACTTCAAACACAGTCATATTTTAAAATTTCCTATGTTCTTTATGTTTAAAAGCTGATTTTTGTCAATATATCTTTAATCTTCAATCATGCTTTATATCAACTCTATATGTTATTTATTACTTCATGATATAAAATATAGGTGAACCAATATGTATTTCAAAGACGAATGGATATAAACGTTTCTTCAAGATTTGAACAAATTTAAGTTTCTTATTATGTGTAAAATCATTTAGTTTCTATGAATATAAACCATCATAATTGGTATTGGATCCCAAAACTCCAAATAATCCATACTACGAAAGATATATGGCAGATTGCCCTAAATGAACTGCTAAATCATTATCAGTGTTTCTAGCACAAATTTTGACTGTCAACAAAGATGGCCTTCAGTTTTATTCAGAAAAAAATTCTGCTTTTGACATCAAATTGTTGATTTTCAAAATTTCAAAAGAACTACTTTATCTTCGGTAAAAAGTAAAAAAAAGAACTTTTAGATTTTCTACATTTTACACCTTTTTTACTTATTCTAAATTGAAAGAACGTCTAAACCAATTTATTCACTTGTCATTCTTAAAAGAACAGTAAAGCAAGATATAAATATCTACTCCTTAACAGGGATTCTGGTAATTTTGTAAAACACCAAACAGACTTCAAACAAAAATATCGTGACATCTTGTTATCAAACTACATATGTAATTTTTACGTATATGCTTACGAAAAATCATAATTTACAAAAAAATAAACATAATTGTATTTAGTCTGAGATAAACATCCTTCATTTTATTTTACAATATAGCTTGTATAGTTCCCATAAACCAATGTCAGTGTTATACTACAGTACTTTTATTATAAGTGCCCTTGTTGCTTTTGGTTTTTTGAAAATAATCGTTATAATGTAAGAAACTAATGAATCTTACACAAAACAATAAATCAAGCATCAGAGGAATATGCTAAGTTTATTGTTTAAAACTCTTTTTCTAGAAATTTATAAAATGCAATATCACATTATGCAGTGGTGAGTATACAGTATAAATATACCTTTGCTATTCCACTGGATTAACTACAACATAAAAATCCAACTTATAACGACCCTTTAACTTTTTAATAAGATTAAACCTAAAAAAATTACATTACCTTGTCGTATTCCATTGTTCTGATAGAAGTCTGTCTTTTTATGTTAAAATATTTCTTGTATATACCTGTAGACACACCAAGATCGTATATTTAAAATTTAATTTTAACCTAAACTCAAAGTCTCTTTTATTTGTTATTTAAAGTTTAAAGCTAATCAGCCAATAAGGAATGTGTGTTTATCGCATTTTACTCAAGGTAAAATAAAACATTTGTTATTATTTCCAACCTCAAAAGAGTATTTTTAACGATCAATATGCTAGTTTTTTGCAAAACCTTTCAACCATCTGTAATAGTTTTTTTCTTTTTCACAAAAAACATTTGTTACGATTTTAAGATATTTAGATAACTGCATTCCGTTTTACAATTGTTGTAAATGTATAATACATTTAAACAAGAGGCCCAAAATGGCCCTAATTTGCTCACCTGAGTTAAAATGTTACTGGTATGTCTTGATAATACCTGGTTAAGTCATAACATGTTGCCGAAATAGAAGTGGTTTCAGATAATATTATTTTTATTATTATGGGTTTTGGCTATATGGGTCACTATGACCTACTTTCGGTAGCCAAAGCGACAAGAAACACAAATGAGAATGGCAATGGTCTAAAGGTGCATTGACTAATATGAATGAAATGTGACCAGTAGTGTCTGAGAAGAAGTCTTTTGATGGATGTAGGGATGGATGCAGAGCAGAGTTCCTATCCATAACAATAGCTCACATTAGCAATTTTCAGATCCGAATTTAAGACTTTACAGATTTGACAAATTAATTAAAATATTTTTTTTTTTTTAAATGGAAAATTCAACTGCAAATTATTTTTAAAAAATTGTTGAATTAATTTAAATAATGTCACATAAAATGTTTTTGTAAAAGAAAACAAAACAAATATTCAAGGTTTTAGCTAAATCTACATATCAGTATCACATGTATTTCAAAAACAAAAATTCACAAAAAACTAAAAATTCATAACATCTCTTCCATGCACCTTTCTAAGTCATAAAATTTAGAAATTAAAAAAAATTAAAAAATTAAAAAAAAAATAAAAAATAAAAAAGTGGCCTCACTGAGATTTGAACCCTCGGGTTGCTAGAATTGAAAAAGAAAAAGGTCGAAAAAATCGACTTGTATTTTACAGAATTTCATAAAATTGTAAAACATATTGTTCTTCACATAAGAAAATGATGTTTGGAAAAAGGATTCACCTAAATTTATTAATATTGGAATTTGGTAAAAAAAAAAAAATAAAAAAATAAAGTACTAACTACAGTGTATAAAAAATAAACGCAAAAACACGTAACCTAATTTTTCACAAAATTTTTGGAATAAACAAACTTGGTTTATAAGATGCTTTAGATGCAAAATATCACATCAGATTTTATATCAGTGAAGTGGTTTTGGAGAAGAAAATTTTTTAGGTTTTCAACTATTTAGGTTAATTTAGCTTAACTTAAAAAGTAAAAATTCATAAAATTTCTTCCATACACCGTTGTAAGTCATAAAAATTCAGAAAATAAAACAAAATGGGTTGCTAGAATTGAAAATGAAAAAGGACGAAAAAGCAACTTGTATTTTACAGAATTTAATGAAAATTGTCAAACATTTGTTTCTTCGCATAATAACATGATGTTTGGAAAAAGAGTTCACCTAAATTTATTCATTATTGTAATTTTTGTAAAAAAGTACTTTTTACAATATACAAAAAATAAATGCAAAAATGCGTAACCTAAATTCACAAACTTGGTATATAAGATGTCGTAGATGCCAAATATCACATCAGATTTTATCTCAGTGAAGTGGATTTGGAGCAGAAGACTTTTAAGGTTTTTAACTATGTAGGTCATTGTAACCAACATTTGGTAGCTATGGCAACCAAGAACACAAATCTGAAAGGCAATATAGATGCTTTTGACCAAGTTTAAACAAAATGTGACCAGAAGTTTTTTAGAAGAAGTCGTTTGAAGCAATTGTTGACGGACGGACGACGGAGAGTCTGCCTCTATTGATACCAGTAGCTCACATGAGCACGTTGTGCTCAGATGAGCTAAAAAGAAAAAAGGAAATTCAGCTATTTTGAATGAGAATATCGTTCAATCAAACATATGTAACAAATAAGATTATTGATATAACGAAAAAGTATAACTGACATTCACTTTGAATATTAATATATTTCAGTAATCTATTGAAAGTTTTTGTAACAACACAACAAACATACAGTTTAAGCCCTTAGGTTCTAAATTAATAAACTGTTGAGATGAGTTGAGTAATGGTGTTTCACGTCCCAGTGAAAAATATTTCACTTATATCGAGACGTTGCCAGCTATAGGCGAAAGTGCAGAAATTTTGCCTGTGCTTTGCGCTGATGGCCTTGTACAACAATTTTCTTTATCGTGCCACGGCTGCCATGACACGGGACCTCGTTTATTTTAAGTTCCCGTCCGAAAGAACCGTGACTTTTATATTGTAATGCCGAGTGCTTCACAGTCACGACCCACTTTTAAATCTTTGGTCAGGCCAGGTCGGACCCACGACCTCCCAACTACGGAGCTAGCACTCTACCAAGTGAGCTACCGTAGTGGTCAATGAATTGTCTTTTAAACTACAAAAAAGAACAATATTTACACCATATCTTCTTTTAAAAATATATATGATAAAGAACAAATTTTAGAAGAAATTTTCATTCATTTATGATCAGTAAGTGTTTTATATATTTATATCACCAATTAACAAATATAAAATTAATTGAAGTATTGATGATTTGTTGCTTTTTAGTCATAAACAGTGCAAAATCTATGGATTAAATTGAGAAATTAGACAATTTTACACTCAAAAAAGAATATCATAAGTTTTTTTTTAATGAGAAGACCTGTGATTTCACCCGAAATAATCAAAATCTTAAAATGGATTACAATTATTATCAATTAAATTGTAAACTCAACACAACAAAGATTTCATTTTCAGACAATACAAGGAGCAATATATGAAAAATATGGCTCGCTTATTTCTAGGTAATCCTTATTCATTATTCATAAATATTTACCTTGAAACTTTAATATAGGTCACTGATTTCCTATTATTCGTTTATTTTGATTTTAAATAGATAAAGCTAAACTTAAAAATGAGTCACTTATTTCTTGCTAATCTTTCATTTTGATTTTAAGTATATGGCTGTTTGTCTTTTAAATTGGACATTTTTTTATTACTGATCCTTCATTTTAAGATATATTGTGTATTTCAGTTTCATTATAAACGTATCCAATATAGTTACTAATTTCTATATCCTAAAATTATTTGTTTAAATAAATACTAAATTTTAACATTTCAGTTTTTCTTAACCTCGTTTTTTAATACATTTGTTGAACATTTAAACATAAACTTATTAGTATTTAAGCAAGTATTTTTTACAGATGTTATAGTTAATAAATAATAATTTTACCTCTATATACTTGTATAAAAGTCACTGGCTGCAGCGCATTCTAAAACGATGCTTGTATTTAGCTAATATAAATGTATCCTAAACTTAGCTGGAATCAAATATTAAATTCAATGGCGTTCGCAAGGGCATATAAATAGCGAGAGGTGTCGCTAGTGTTCCATGAGGTATACCCTAACTTCCGGTTTGCTGTCGAGGTCACCTATTCAGTGTTCTCACAGACTCACTAAATTACTTCTATACTTAGTGAAACGGTATGTATAACAACCGCATTACAATCATAATTAATCTTGAACAATCTTTACAAATTACGTGTAATCAAATTTTACTCATCGATAATTTATGCATTGGCAAATCTTTCACCAGTAATTAAAAGCTGTATGAGTTAGGTCAGCTTGCGCAATGAAACAGTCACTTGAAATTGTGACCCACCGGTAGATTATTCTTACAGCAAACAAGTCAACATCAATGTGAATGGAAGGCCAAAAATTCCCCAAACAGGACTGCCAACACAAGACGGAATCGCATCTTTAAGCACCTTTAAGCCGAGCTTAAAGATGCTTAAAGATGCGCGTAAAGATGCTTAAAGATGGCTTAAAGATGGCTTAAAGGCACTGCCATCTTTAAGCCGTCTTTAAGCTTGGCTTAAAGACGGCTTAATGGCACTGAAATTTTAAGCTCCTTTACACCATTTGGCTTAAAGATGGCTTAAAGATGGCATTAAATGATATTAAAAAATAAATCAATGAATCATTTAATGGTCTTTTTAAAACAGAAATCTGAAGTTAGTTGCAGACTACATTTTAAAATGTAAAAAATAAATAAATAAACGATAAAAATAAAGTTGAAATAAAAAAGAAACAAACAAATTAATTAATTAATTAATTTTTTTGTTTCTTTTTAATTAATTTATTTATTTATTTGTTTATTTATTTATTTATTTTTAATTAATTAATTAATAAGAAATTATTTATTTATTTATTTATTTATTTATTTATTTATTTATTTATTTATTTATTTATTTATTAAAAAATCGGAATGGGAATTAAAATCAAACACTGACATATATTTAAACATGGCACAATACAGGTAAGTAACTTGTTTTGATAACCAAGGTATTATCTAGTTCTGTGCAAGTAGTATTTATGCAGTAACAGATTATACAAATCACGGAAAATAAAATGAATCTGATTTGATATGCAAGTAAATAGTTAACAAGTGATTTGTTTGACTAGGCAAAATACAATTTTACTCGGAAACATCATATACATTTAATGAAGTCAATAAATAATTAGAAATTAAAAAAACGAATTCAATAATACATAGTTCAATTTAAAAATAAATAAATAAATAAATAAATAAATAAAGGATGGATACTTAAATAAATGGATGTATGGATGGATATATCAATCGATATAGAAAGAAAGAAAGAAAGAAAAAAGAAAGAAAAAGAAAAAAAATGGGTGGGTGGTTGAATAAATAAATAAATAAATAAAGATGGATAAATGCTTGAATAAATTTAAAGGGTGGATGGATGGTTGAATGCATGCATGGATGGATTAATGGACAGAAAAAAATAAATAAATTAATAAATAAAGGATGGATAGTTGAATGGATGGATGGATGAATTAATAAAAAAAATAAAGAAAGAGAGGAGAAAAGGAGAGAAGAAAAGAATGGATGGTTGATTGAATAAATGGGGTCTTCCCGATTCTCCCACTTTTAATTACTGGTATATATCAACATTGGTCTTAAATGTTGATTTAGTAATTATAGTGTATTTCCTTATTCTGTGTTTAATTTACCTGGATTTTTTTAAGTAAAAAGTCATGAATAAAATACAAAAAAAAATTACATTTAAAAAGCATTAACTTATAAATTATGATAATTGACAATTATATAAAAATAATAAAAAAAAATTAAAATGTAAAACATTATTATTATTATTATTATTATTATTATCATTATTATAGCATTCACTTTTAAATTATGATAATTGATAATTATATAAATATATTTATATATATATATAAAAATGTAAAAAAAATATTATTATTATTAATTGTTCTTAATATTATATCATTATAGCATTAACTTATAAATTATGATAATTGATAATTATGTAAAAATAATAAGTAAAATATTATTATCATTATTATTATTGTAATGAGACCAATAGACATTCTGAACAGTGTTCATCAGCCAAATAACATTGTTATAATTTTAATCGTGATACCCAAGTATCATGGAGGCCAAGTGTCGCTTTGAACAGTGTTCACCAGCCCACGCGAGGAACTCCAAATCAGCACTGCAAATCTTCTTCTTGTTCCGATGCAAGAGGTAGAGAATGTTTCGTTCAATGCACTACAAGCTATTGATGATGCCGATAATGTTCCCGATACAACATGACTATGTTACTGAACATGGGGTAGAAAGTGACCGTAGCTTATGGAACCATTACGATACAGAAGGTCCACGTACTAAAAACCATCTTGAAGGCTGGCACAGAAACTGAGATCAGCATTATCAAACACGCGGCTGGAGGTACTCGCATCCCGAAAAAACGGAAATACAGAACATTAAAAGAGAGACTCTTCAGGCTGAAAGATCGACTACATCAGAATTGAATATGCAGATGCGACATCACACCTACATAAATATACTCTAGTATAAATAAATAATATAATTAAATAAATAAAAGACGAATAAATTGTTAAATAAATATATAACGGATGGATGGATGGTTAAATGCATGAATGGATAAATAAATAAATAAATAAATAAATAAATAAATAAATAAATAAATAAATAAATAAATAAATGATAGTCTGTGAATTGATGGATGGATGGATAAATCAATAAAGAAAGAGAAAGAAAATAAAGAAAAAAGGAGAGAAGGAAGGAAAGAAAAGAATAGATAGTTGGTTTAATAAATAAATAAATAAATAAATAAATAAATAAAAAATGGTTGGAAAAATAAATAATGACATAAATAATGAAATGATAGATGGATAGATGAATGAATGAATGATCAAACGTTATTTATCTAGCCGAAGTATTTGTTAATTCTGTGCCAGAAGTACTAAAGTATTAATTAATTAACATATAGGACTGAAGATGATAGGTGTAGTGTACCTTGTAAAGGTCGGTAATAAGTGATTTGTTTGATGGGATAACTTTTAAGTATATTATCATGGATAATTGATTCTCGAACTTTCTATAAATCTGCAGTTTCTCTCGAAAACAAAATACTTCAAGTAATTATTACTTCAAGTTATTGTTTAACAATCGCTTATACATATAAATTTGATGTTAATTCGAGGACACATTTTTACACGAATATCAATCTATAGCTTATAAGCTATTTATAAATATTATTTTACTGCTGTTTCTTTATATATTTATATTTCGGTATCCCATTATACAGATCTCTCTCTCTCTCTCTCTCTCTCTCTCTCTCTCTCTCTCTCTCTCTCTCTCTCTCTCCGCCAAGGTTTTTTCTGTCTGCACAAGATTTAAATTCCATCGATGTTATATTATAAATTTATGAATTTTGTAAATGAAATATCACAAAGATTATATTATGACGACATTAAAAATGTCGGTGGTTTTCCATGGGCATTTCAGTTTCTTCTATCCCCGTAATAACCCCCGAGAGAAGCGTAGAAACTTATAATTTAACAGGGCATAACCCCACCTCTCTCTCTCTCTCTCTCTCTCTCTCTCTCTCTCTCTCTCTCTCTCTCTCTCTCTCTCCGTAAAAGCTAATCTGATTAATTCACAATCTTTGCTCTCATAAAACATCGAGTTTATTTTGCTTCATTCGTTCTTTTTTCTTCCTTATTAGAGATTGGTTATTCAATATATTTATATCTAACATATTATTTGTCTTGAAAAGTATCTGTGCATCTAATATTATTATTAATTTCAATTAAAAACTAAATAAGAATTTTCAATTATAAACAAATTCAATTTACAAAATAGTTTCAATAACTTTTTTCTGTAACAAAAATGAATAAATCAATTTTAACAACAGAAGTTTACTTAGATAAGATTCTACAAATGCATATTAATGTTTAAAAATAATTACTATTTGTTGAATTTGCAATCTAATTAACTGATTTTGCCAGTCAGATAAAAAAGTATATTACAGGTGGGGTTTGACATTCCTGACTTCCTTTAATTTATGAATGATTTATTTTTCTTTAGAATTAAAGATTGATTAATTTATACTATAAAATTAATAAAAATTATCATAATATAGAAAATGTAGTAAAGTTACATAAACATATTTTCTATTCACAATTTGAGGTTTTTAAGAAATGGTCACATGATCATATTTCCTTAGGTTTATATAAATCATTTGTCACTATATATACATCCTACCCCGTGGCCTACTGGATAAGGATGCAGTGCCTGGCAATCTAAAGATAGCGAGTTCCAGCCCCGCTCAGGACAAGTGTTATAGGTAAGATGTAATACATTGAGTTATGATGTAATTAGTATAGAGAATGATGACAAAATATAAATATAAATCAATAAATAAATAATAATAAAATAATATAAAAAATAATGAAAAAAATTTTTTCATGTAAAAAAATATACAGGAAAGTAAATGAAATATGAATACAACATTTTGTAAAATTTTTTAAATAAAAAAAAAAATTAAAAAAAAAAAAAAAAAAAAAAAAATTTGAAAATATACAGGAAAGAAAAAAAAATCATTTTAAAAAATATTTTTAAAATATCATTTTGTATATTTTTTTATAAATAAAAAACAAATATTTTTTTACGTCTTAAATAAATAAATAAATTAATTAAGCAATAAATATTCATTTCTACCAATAATAATTTATCCGTGCTTAAAGATGGCTTAAAGATGGCTTAAAATTTCAGTGCCGTTAAAGACATCTTTAAGCAGCTTAAAGATGGCTTAAAGACATCTTAAAGCCACCTTTAAGCTAGCTTAAAGATGATATTTCGTCTTGTGCAATTTATGCTACTTGATATAATCAATGTATATAAATGTATAGACAATAACAAGTAGCACATAAGGCATTTATTTGTGCAATTGCTGACTGGCTACTGCATTATTTTTACTGGCCCAAAATCAGTGCTAAAGCCATATTAGTAAAAGAATGGCTTTCCAAAAGTGGTCCAGGTGCATGTGCCCTGGAATTTAATTTCACATGGAGAAAAATCCTGCTTTCTGATTGAATAGTAAAGGTTTGTCATTGGCCTACTTGCCAGTCGGACTCATAGTTACAGACCTGATGTAGCCCTCCCGGATTTTTATTAGCTTTGGGTGGCTAGAGAACTAACTTTAAGTGTTGGAACTGTATATTACTTGGTCATACTGTACTCTTGTTCATTAATGCTTTATTTTCATAATTCAGAGTCCGCAAAAAGCTCTCTCGAGCTTTTTTATTATTATATTTTTACCTGACTGAAATATTGTTCAGTGCCTGGGTGCATGAAATTTAATGGCTACAAATTCCCTAAAAGCCAACAAAGACAAACGCAGTGAAGAGTTGCCATCAAAAGGATTGATCCCAAAACAAAGACAATGGAGGTCTGGGAAAGGGGACATTGTTTGCCATTCCCATTTTAAGACAACAGATTATAGGCAGACTATATTAGGTAGTTGCAATTTCTTTTGCAATTTGAAATGTGTAGAAAGGTTTAATAATTTAAGCTAAATAATTGAGGAAAAATAATAGCTATGTATAGTCTAGTACTTTTTATGCTATTAATACTCAATACAAATTTGTGATTTTTTAAGTCTGATTGATTGAGTTTGGTTTTATGTCCCAGTAAAGATTATATCACTTATAAGTCATATCAAGATGCCAGTAGCTAAAGGTGGTCCCTAGCTAAGTTAAAGTAGCAGAGATTGTGTATATATTTGTCAAAACATTAAGTCCCTTTATACCAGTTTGAATATATATACAAACAGTTAAATATAATACATAATAATTTCTTGAAAATTAAAAAGAATGTGTTGCTTTATGGTTTCTTTTATTATTTTTTTCAGCTAAACAGTGTCCGTGCTGGCCAAAGACATACAAGATGAAATAAATTGACGTCAGTGCAGGTCACACTCAAAGACATTAGTTTTGCCAGATTAGATAAGCAGTGTAGTTATATATGTATACATAATAAATTTAGAAAAAATTCACATAGCAATAATGAAAATAGAATAAAAATGTCTATTGGTAAATACTAGCAAGGGGTCTAAATAGGACAATGCAATCAAAGGTAGCAAATTCTACTTAAAAAGTAATTATATCATTTATTTATTAATATATTTTTATTATATCTTGCAGTTAGCCTAGTCGGGTGCAGATTCTACTGTAGATTCAATAAAATTACCAATAATCAATAAATAATTACTACTCATGTAAGTGAATAAAGGTTTATTCAGCCACTCAAGAGTGGGAGAGGCATATAACATAAAATATTTTACATGTAACAAAAATATAACATTATAACATATAATACACAATATCGTCTAAAATGTGATCTGATAATATAATATAAGGGGATTATGTGAACTGACAATATACAAACTGATATATATTTAAACCCTTCATATATAGATGTTTTTAATGCTTTAGGTGAAAGATCAGTTTTAAAGAAAACAGCTATTCCATTCATATTTCCATTTCGCAGTAATATCAGTAATTCAACATATACATCAAGAGAAGAATGTTTAAAATAAAAAAAAACAAAAATCAATGAAAACATCAACCTTTTCAGACGACACTAGCTTTCCAGAGGTTCAATATGAGACTGAGGTTTTTACAGAAAAAATCAGAGGATGTCCAAGTGCCAGAGATGGCCCGAGAAAGTCCAGTATCAGAATTAGTACAATGTGAATTGCCTATGAATAAATGAAATTCACCATTAAAAAATTTAAAAACAATTCCAAAATGGTGAATTATTACACTGGTTTCAAAGATTGCTATCATTTTATTTTTTCTCTTGTTTGGAGCCATGTGCATCTGATCTTAATTTTAAATGCTCATTATTACATCTAAAAGATAAACTTTTCCTTACTTTAATGAAGTTGAGACAAGCGAAAGAAAATATAGAAATGGCATATCTTTTTAAATTATCAGAATCAACTGTTTCGAAACTTATTGTAACATGGATTAGATTTTTATATTTTCATTTAAGAGAGCTTGATATTTGGCCTTCGTAAAAGACTGTTCAGCAACATATGCCTTCTTGTTTTCCAAAAAGTTTTGGTAACATCAGGGTTATTTTGGATGCAACAGAAGTACCAATTCAAAAGCCAAAGGATGTTAATGCTAAGATGATGACATGGTTATCATATAAACATAATACTTTTAAAACCATGATTTGTTGCACTCCTAAAGAAGCAATTTCTTATGTTTCCAAATCAATAATAGAGAAGTCTGAACTTCTTGACATTTCACTGAACCATTTTACACCTGGCGACAGCATCATTGCTGACCGTGGTATTATGGTTCATTATCTGTTTGCTAACCAGGATGTTTATTTTAATACACCAACCATTTGAAAAGGAAAATCTCAACTGGAGCCTGAAGACATTGTTCGTGATAGAAGGGTATCTTCTTAGCGCATCGACATTGAACGTTTGATTGGTTTCTATAAAACATTTAAAATTTTAGAACGCAGGCTTTCAGAAATTAAATAACTTTTGAGTTCAAGAATTGTGTATATTTTGCTGTGCTATTTCTAATTTTAGAGGCTGTATTGTAGATAAAACATCTTAGATATAGGTGTTTATTTGCCACAAATAAGCATTAAGAAAATGATGGAATTTTAAATTCAATTTTTTGTCTTTGTTTAATAAGTAACAGTTTGTCTAATCATTTAGCTTTCACTCTTTTAATATTACATGAAAATATTGTTTAAACAAGAGGCGCAAGAGGGGCCTGTATGCACACCTGTCCCAACTGCTGATTGTCTTTTGCTAAGGTTGCCAACTACATGTAAAAAAACTAATGAACAGTTTATGACCATAAGGTTTTTTAAAGGTTTTTGAAGTTCAAGGTCAAGGTGACCTTTTAACAGCCAACACATCAATGCTGTGAATAAACTTGAATTACCAACTGACAACTGAATGTTTCTTGTAAAGTTACATTACATTTCAACCAATAGTTTCCTAAAAGTCAAATACATGAGTTCTGGACATATACAGACATATCTGATAAGTGAGCAAAACAGTAATTTGTGTTACTGTTAGGATAAAAATTATATTCTTAAATATTACAAATTATCGGCAGTTTTTACAATTTGGATGCTATATAAGGCCTGAAATGTTTTTGTAAAAAAATTCAAGTTTTGGAAATAAGGAATTGTTGCGGTATTCAATATCAATTTTTACTTTTTGTACAAAAATATCACAAAATTTATACACTGTAAAATAGCAGTATCTTCTTTTAGATAAATACATTTGACCTTGAATTTGATCATGTTAAGAACTGCTGTGTTTTAAAACAATTTCTTTACTGCTGTTAAAAGTTAAAAAGTTAAAGTGTTTCCCTGGTTTGATTTTTTCATTTCTTCCATTATATGGGCATTGATCTCTACAATGTGGTCAACATCAATTACTGCATCTGGTGATGCACCTTAGTATGGTTTATCATGACTTGCAAAAAATTCACAACTCTTGGTTTTTAAATTCATTTGCTGCTCAAATGATCTTATTGCTTTTCCTTCATATTTTTTACAATGTATTACTGATTTGACATTATTTAAACATGATGGTTCTAATAAGTTTTGACACAATTTGAACTTGTTACGCCTAGAAGTAAATCAATTCAAAATAAATATTTATTTTAATTTTGTTTTAACTTTTGTTATTTATTAGTATATCTTGGATATTATTGTATGTAGTGGTATTGTTTTTTTTTACTTTTGACATTTACTTAACATTTGCAACCATTTGAGGTCAAAGGCCATGACCTTGTTGATGACCTTTGAATTTTCCTGCTATGTATAGACTGTTATTGCATGTAACCAGGCATGATTTTTACTTATGAAAATGGCATTACATTTGCATTAGATTTACATTCACAGAGAAGGTCAAGACCTATTTCTTGACTAAGCTTTTGCCTGGTGTATCTTGCTGTTAAATATTTAACCATATCGTTTTTTCAGTTTTGACATGTGTAAAACATTTACAATTACCCAAGTTCAGTGTAAAAGGTCAAAGCTTTGATCTAGTTTTTAAGTTTGCCTTTTCCTGCTATTACTTTGCTATTATTGCATGAATACTTTTGATGTCTTTAGTTTTGTCAAATTCGTCACACTAGCAATTGTATGACCTCATGGTATGTCAAGTCATGGCCTAGTTTTTTACCTTTGGCTTTTACCTATAGATGGCAACTCTGACAAAGAAAGTCTACAGTAGTTAGGCCAGGTTAACATACAAGCCCTCTTTGTTTTACTTCTCAAAGCCTGTTTCTGTGCTTTTAGATTGTTAAAGATCAATTATGTCACCTTTCCTTGGTAGCATAAGTGCTAATATGTGTATTTCAACTTTTGATATATATTTTTTTTCAAATATTAACGAAATTCATTTTAAAGAGATTATATCTAAAAACGATTCAAATATTATTATTAAATTTCAAAATCTTTCAAAATCTTTCAAAATATGCTATTTGAGTGCTATGAATGTATTATTGCACTGAAATGTGGCCTCAAATCATCAATGTATTTATTGTTAACTACGTGTATTATTTCATTTTTATATTTTGCCAGCACGGAATTTATTAAATAAGGATGATTTTTTTTCAATTTTTTCCAATAACAATTTTCATCATTATCAAAACTGTGTGCAAAGTTTTATAATCAGTGGTCCTAATCTGTTAAATGTGTCACAGTCTCTTGCAAATACAGCAGTTGTTAAACATGCTGTTTCCATCAATGTAGTAGTAAGTTGGTTGACTTACTTGAAGTGCAGTGTCCACCCAGTGCTCTGTAAATAGTAAAGCACAATAGTCATGATCTCCTGTCTGAAGCAAAAAATTACTTGTACATGTATTTTACTTGGTCAATCCAGATCTGCAGGCTAGAAGCCGCTTTAAAAAGTGTTACAATTACATGTATATTTCTTTGTCTGACTCGCTAAAACCTTTAGATAAAGATGAAAGATGCTTAAAAGATGCTTAAAAGATTAGGAAAAATTGTCTTTTATAGAAAGGTGACTGTTCTTTATATGCAGGTTAAAGTAAACATAACTTTGCATAAAGTACAGAAATTATTGCCTCTATTAAGATTTCTCCTTACTGTTTTAACATTTTATTCACTCTCGATTATCACATAATAATAATGGTGAATAGTTTTATCATTGTACAGTGAAAACTGTGAATACCGAATGTCATCCGGACTGGGAAAAAATCCGGTTTTGACAGGTTTTGGTTTATCCAGGTTTTATATGTAGAGCACCAGAATATGTACATACGAGTTTTCTCCCCTTACTATGCACGCGTCCATACATAATACAAACTTTACTTTCACCATTCACTGTCAGTAGCGACAATAAATTTGAAACAAAATCAGATTTCTGTCTGTTATTGAAAGAACATGGAAATTAATTTTACTGGCTAATATTTTTCTTACCGCAAGTTTTTTTAGTTAAATCAGCATTAAACTGAATCTCGCACACATGTTATCCATTGCACAATAAGTGCATTCGATTGATTAATTTCAACTTTCTAACATACACGAACCTAAGTCCGACACATGGGCACGAAGAAGCCACTTGACTCAAAAGCTTTACCGCAAAAAAAAAAAAAATAAAAAAAAAAAAAATAAAGAAAAAAAATACACCTTCATCAACACTTCAAATCAAAGATTTTCCGTGTTATTTTTACTTTCATCAGATTTTAGGATTTTATTTGCCTTCTGGTTTCTTGTCTTAATATGGGTCTTGTTTAAATTAGACCAAGCGAAGGTAATCTTTGATATTTTTTTTCGTCAATCGAAACAAGCGTGACCTTCATTTACCTGTACATGATGCCGAGACAGGTGTTTTTATCGTCAACCATTTGTCTGTTTATTAATAATGGTGGTTTTTATTAGAGTAATAATCGATGTTTTAAAAGTCAAATTATTTCTGTTACTGTTTGGAATTTAAGTTTTGACTGACTCCTTTGTATCCGCTTCAAAGAAAATCTATTTTATAACAAGTCTTACTTTGCCGACATCAAAAGAATATAGAGAGAAAGAAAGAAAGAAAGACAGACAGAAAAGAAAAAATCAAAAGAAAGTAAATTTTCAGGACAGGTTTTCATAGGTCATTTTATGTACATTTTAGAAGGTTCGTCCGGTTTTCAGAGTACGGAGGTTTCGGTTTATTCAGGTTTTTATTACAAAGAATAAAGAAGGAATCATTCCGGACTTTTTCTTCCGTTCGGAATGTACAGGATTTCGGTTTTCCCAGGTTTCGGATTTCGGAGGTTGCACTGTATAACTGAAAATTTGGTGAAAAATACACATTTTTTTCAAATTTTATTTTTTGCTTGTGTCACAGTTTCTTACAATAATTCTTAAATGTAAATTTTGACAGCTAAATATAGAAAGCTTATATAAAAACCGGAAATCATAATCTATATTAAATAGTTTGCTTTTTGGTAAAGATACCGGAATGAAATGTCCATAGATGTTTCAGCACAAAAGTTTGTTACACCGTTTCGGATATAAACATTGTAGCCAGGATTGTTTCGATATTTCAAAGTCTTGGGTCCTCCAAAAATTCTTCTGTAACTGTACTTTTTGTTTGGAGGTCTTCAACTTCTATAGGCTGCCCTTTTAAACAAAATTAATAATTTTTCTAAATGAATTGGATTTAAGGTCCCAATCTAGGGTATGTCTCATTAAAGTGTCACAAGCTATAGGTAACATGGCAGATTTACACTTTTCCACACTTCAACTAGGGCAGTGTACAATGAGGTTTATTCACATGTTACCTCTACCGTGTAACCAGTTAATTCCTAAATGCACAGTGGTTGATGAATGAAAAGTTTCTACTTATTTCAAGTGCTTGATCCAACCCAGATCTTACACACATCCACGAGAATTCTACCAGCGGAAAAGTATGTTTAATTTAAGAAATGTGGATGGTATGTGAATATTTTACTTTTCTGATTTAGCCCATGATCATATTCAGCATATTGTAAACCACATATATAAAGACTTTGGGTATTTACAAAGTGCTTTCCATTTTAATGTAATATGTCATTATCTAATTTCTTTGAATTGTAATAAAATCTTTAATATACCCTTATAGGAAGATTTTGGCTGGTGAAAGTCTGCAAATTTTTTGTGCAACTCTTGCCAATTGATATATTGCCATTCTTAAGGAATTTAGCAAGCAAAAAAGGACTGCTGCCACATGTTTGCAAGTTCCATGGGACCCTTTTCCGGCTGGACATTCACAGTGTGAATCAAAGGATCTCCTGTTGCCTTTTCCACTTTTAATCTGTAATTCCAAGTCACCTGTAAATTTGATTTCAATGAATTTACATTTCAGCGCACTGAATCATCAGAACATATTTTATAAGGAGAAATTCTCACATTATTTTATCAGATTCTTGTAATTTTCATGTTAATATTTCACTGAAGTGTAGAGATGTTAATGTTAAGTGAGATATTTTTTTCATATATTGCAGGAATGTATCACAAAATAAAATGTTGGGGTTCAAAGAAAAAAAAAGAAAAATCATTTGTTGAACATAATGACAGAGATGACTTCTGGTAGAATTAAAACATATGAAGAAAATAAGACATTGTTAACATCGTATAAAAATAAAAGTCAAAAAGTATATCAGTAGTCCATAAAAAAGACAAAATTGTGCAGTGAAGTAAACTAAATGTGATTGGTTAAAACTAACTGAAAGAAAATAATTAAGAACCCTAAACTGTGTACATCTGTCTGTGTTTGCATTCCAGTTGTAAATACAAGTAGTGATTTTTTTCTCCAGAACTGAAAGATAAATCAAAAGAAAACATAAAATTTTACCAGAGTTTTCATTTACAAAAAGGATTGATAACTGCGACTGTCACTGGTAAAATATTGTCACCAGTATGCAATTATATTACATGCATATTTACATATTATTTTAATTAAATCATTAATTACTGACATTTATAAAAACTATTAAATCAGGTTTTTATGTTCCTGTTAAGATTATTCACTTTTCTCAAGAAGTCAACAGCTGTAGTTTGCAATGTGCCTATTGTAGTAAGCAGCTGGGGTCCTTTATAATACAGTCTTCCGTAAAATATTGGCAAGTGCTTGACATTTTTAAGGCTTGATAAGACCTGGCCTGGGTTCAAACCCCATCCATCGACATGGAATGCACACTATCACAACTATCCACATGGAGTGCTCAATCTACCAACCAAGCTATAAATATAAGTTTCAGTTATCACTTTTTACCTGATTCTTCATTGAGGCATCAACAATACCATCAAAATAAATATTGTCCGTTACTTGCACAGAACATGCCAACACCCTTTCTCCTCTCAACATTTCTTGGCCCTTCTCTATAGCTTTGATGTCTCTTGAGCATTGGTGATCTCCAAAAATGTATTGCCATTATCACTTCTACATCTGAATATGAATGCATGGAATATTAACCGATTTTTAGCTTTTCTATAATAACTTAAGTAAACAACCTGGTCTCAACTAAGATTCTAACTAATTTTCTGGCATATAAACACAGTGACTTATCTAGAGACGGATTCTCTTATACCCGGATTCTCTTATACCCTACCATGCAGAAGCAACATTTCTTCCTTTGGTTTACAATCCTGCAATGAGCTGAAGATACTGTTATGTACCGTATAAAAAAAGCATGAGCACGAAAACTGTGTAAAAATGTTAAAAACTGGGGAAAAATAATAAGTTCAGTCTTATTTCCTTACCTGCTCATCTTAGAGAAAATATGTATCAATCTGCTCAAAAGTGATTTTTGGTAATAGCAGTTGGTGTTCTGACTGCAGCTGTTGCAACCCCGATATTGGCCACCCTACATGCAGGAGATTTGGTATGATCACAGCAGCTGGTCTGAAATCTTCATTTTTATTACATGCAAGTAACCTTAAAATTGTTGGAATATAATACAGTTTGGTGCCAAAAGTGACTTAAATTTTAATTTTTTCTTCTATAATTCAACAAAAATCATATTAATATTTCAAAAACATTCCGCTGATTTTATTTTTTTTTTCCTAGATATAGAAATTATAAATTTTGATAAGTTTAAAATCATTTGCCATAGGTTCTTCATTTATTCTGTTGTGATTTTATCAAATCATTTTTTTAAATGGTATCCTTGCAAAAATTTGAAATTTCTTAAAAAGTGATAAACAGAAAAATACCGAAAAACTCCTACTTTTTTCTTTTATCTACAAAATATTGTCTATGTATTATGGGAAACAACATCGGGACAAATTTGTGTATAGAATACCGAGTAAAGTGTCACTGTCCTAAACACCTATAAATAGATCTTGGTATTTTGATAAAGGATTAAGAAATAATGAAATAACAAGAATTAGATATTCCTTTTTTATTTGTTCTTTCTTTCTTCCCGATGCACGAGCTCCCCGTCGAGCTTCAAGCTTCAACTTCGACACCTGCCAGACAAAATACCGGGAAGCCATCTTATTTACCTTGGTTACATACGGTTACAAGCGTCTTGGAGATTTCAAACGTTTCCGGGTATACCTCAAAGTACACTAGCCCCACCACAGGAGTAATTCACTGGCGAACCAAATTAAATAATTATTAATCTTTTGTTAGCATGTATTTTTTGATGATCAAGACGTGACGAACTTTTAATGAGTATCCTTCAATAGCTTGTTACGTATCAAACTATTTACTGCTGCCATTTACCAGCAGATAAAAATATATTGAAAGGTAAAAGGTTCTATTTATTTACAATTTTAAAAAAAATGTAGCATTCAAAATATGTAATTGCGATCTTTTAAATGATAATATTATCATTTCTATTTATAAAATCAGGTGAGTTTTTAACCTTAATTAACATTGCTCTGCTGAAACAATATATTATGTTCTTTTATGCATATTCCTCAAATTCCTAGATTTGGAGAATATGTAAATGTTATATATATTGTCGGTTTGAAATAAAAATACGAGCGATTCTTTATGTTTTGCATCATATTTGGACTTAGAACTCAATTTTGACACCAAAAAAAGACTATATTTGAAACTTTAAGATAACTTTAAGTTTGATTTACTATTGTCAACTTTTCGTTTCTTTGCAGGAATATTCTAGCTACGTCTAAGTATGGTGTATTTGTTTCACAGTTAATACGATATGAAGAAGCTCCATTCCACTACAGAAACTTTCTACAGCACAACATTGTAATTTTTTAAAAAAAATCGTTGACTTTGCAGTGTAGTAGGAAGATCCTTGAATTTAATTAATGGCTGGCATCACAATATTGTTGATAAGTATGAAGGTTTTGAATCCTTTTTATACTAATATATTTTATGTTAAAAAATCCCGTGTTCCTTTCATTCTCAAATTTGATTTCGTACGCGGTGGTCGTTTCTAGCTAAACAGAATAAGCTTAATACCGGAAAACCAGGCATTACTTCCCTAGTAAATGTTTGTATGTTTAAATGAATTGGCCATTTTCAAAAATTTTACTTCGCTTTTTAGATTTTAATTTGGACATGGGAAGGTATTTTCATGTTTAGTTACTAAATATAAAATGCACATTTTGATGTGCCAGATGTGCACATTTCGGAAATTCATTCCTCATCAGTGACACTAAGACCGAAAAGTTTGATACATAAAAAATATAAGCCAAACAGTTGAAAAATAATGTATCTAAAGTTCCAAATTTATATAAATCCAAATCCAGCTAAGGAATGCTGTGCATGAGGGAACAAACCTTAGTTTTAAATTAATTTCAAATTTTAGACGACTGAAAATTTTGCTAAATGGTACATTTTACAAACTCGTAATTCACGTACATTTTAATAACTTACAATTACATTATACTGAATTCTTTAACAAAGTTCATCTTCGTCATTTCCACATTATCTGTACATATGAAGTTAGAGGGCTTTATTTAATGAATTATTTTGTCCAGTTTTACTTCAATGCTAGGACATTGTTTCCGGTTAATAAATATAACTCAATATAGATATTACATATTAAATAAACAATTTACACTTAAACACATTTATTATTTGTCATTTTTTTAAAATTCTGAAGTCTATTTTTCAGATTCAGAGGAGGTAAATTATAAGCTTGCCTTAAAAAATATTTTTAAAAAATTGCAGGAGATAAAATTTACGAAATAACAAATTATATTTAAATATAGTCGAAATGTACTTGAAGATACGGGTAATATATATATATATATATATATATATATATATATATATATATATATATATATATATATATATATTACTTGAAACCATTACAAAGTATTATAGTACAATAGGACAAAAAGTCATACATTTAAACCTAGATATTAAATATCCACTACTAACGTTAAGAAGCGGGTGGATTGTGTATATAAATTCATAATTCATTTTATAATCAATCCCTTAATAAGATATTCCTTAACTTAAATCTTGCAAATTTAAGAATTCTGTTAATTTTTGAGGCATTTAGTAAATAATAATGTCATTCAAAGATCACTTTAAACTTGAAACATCTGTATTTTTATGTTTATTTATAACTTAAAAAGAGATTGTTTCTATTAAATAAGTTTAATTAAAGGAATAATTTAACAAACATAAAAACATATGTAAATTATACAATTCAAAATACAGACTTAAGAATTATTAATATAGTAACAACATAGTCTTGTAAAGTAGGGTTAAAATCTCACATGTTTTTCATAATCAAAAATTGTAGTATTTGATTATGTATGTGAGAAATATAATTATTCATATAAAACCACATTAACAGTTTTTCTGATGGATTTTCTCGTGTTAACTTGCCAGTTTCGATAGTTTTTGCTTTTAGAATTTTAATTTGAACATGAATTGGAAGCCTTGTGTTTGAAAATAAACAAAAAATCAAAATCAACATAAAATTAAGTGCCATCGATGGACGTCTATATCTAAGATCCAATGAATCTCTAGCCTTAGATAAATCTTGAAAAGATCGAAGTTTGGAACTTCTGTCACTACATGCCCAAGGCCAACATTTTTCTCCGAGCATATCGGTTTCATTAACCATTACAGAAGTAGGAGTTACGATTATAGTAAATGAAAAAAATATCAAGTTACATAGGTTTTTATATTATATATTTGACCACTGTAACAAACTTAGTACAAAGACCTTCTTGCTATGTTCAATGTAAATTAGCGTAAAAACTTTTTAGAGGCCAGTTTAATCAAAGTGTTTATCTTTATTATTTACTCATTCATTATAAAACACACTATTTCATTTAAGCTAAGTCACTAAGTAAGATAGTTTTTTAAGTTTTCACCTCACTGATTCGTGTCGTATATGATTTGTTTTTTTTTTTTTTTTTTTTTTTTTTTTTTTTTTTTTTTTTTTTTTTTTTTTTTTTTTTTTTTTCACGTATTTCAATGTGAAACAAGATAGACCTCTTCTTTGAATAGAATTTAAATCCCCTCGCGTTATATAATCTAAACAATATTTGCCTAAATAAACTATGTTAAACTTTTCTGGGTTATGTTACACATATATCTTGATCATTTTTAAAACTAGATGCTTATTTTGTCCTTATTACTACAATATACTGCATAGACATTTTAACTTAGTATTAAATTGATTTTTGCAATATATTGCAATCATAAATTGTGTGGATTTTTCTAAAAAGAAGATATCAAAATAACATGATTTCACAATCTTTATTAAAATATTAGTTGGTTTTAATGTAATTTTCGCAGTTATTCACACGCAACATGCCAGTATTTAATTTTTTTTTAAAAATATATTTTATAAAAATATTTTATCGGCTTTACACTTCCTTGATTAGTTGAAACGAAAAAATTAAACATGTTTTGTTTGTTATTTTATTTAAAGGAAACATATGATAAAAAGTTTTGATATGACCATTTTGCTACCACACCCCTTAATAGTCTAATAACAGGACTCTCGGGCTGATAAGAGGTGTGATATCAAAATGGTCATATAATAATCTCTTAATATTGAATTGTAAATCAAATTGACTTTTCAAGACAATGTATACTTTGAGCCAAAAATATAACCAGGTATTTGCATTAATGCTTAAAAACCTGACCATTAAAACTTGTTTACAAAGATCGAGCTGTCTACACAAAAAGTTTAATAAAATAATAAAATGTGAAAAACAACAAGAACACCCTGGAATGCTTTGTTGATTACCCATCAAAATTCCTTAAAAAATATATATTTAAAATTGGACTAACATTGATAAAATTAAGTTGCTGTTTATTTATTAATTTCATAAAAATGCGTACATGGGAAGGTGCATCACTTTTTTTGAATACCCTCAAAATAAAAGATAAAGGTTTCGTTAAGGTTTAGATATTGATTCAAATGGTAGCTTAAGGCTAAACTGTGTTCTCTGTGTTAGAGTTGGTTGTCTTAATCGCTTACGGATCAAAAAGTCTTTCGCCGCTTAATTTCAAATCAAGGCCGGACATAGTAGAAAAGTTTGATACTTTGCTCACAGAATTCCGGTTTTCTTAAATTTCAAAATATTGGCCTTTTCGATATAAGTGAATATATTTAGTCAGATATTGTGAAATTTATTAGAGTATCTACCTGTATTCATGGAATAACCTGCTACAGATAAACCTATTAAATTTGTATATAAACGGTCTGATATGAACAATCTTGAACTACAACATTCACTGTATATCTTTGTATTCTCAACGTTGCTGGTAATTGGAGGATCTGTCTTTTTAACAATTGGAACTGTTGTATAAAAATAATCTATCCACATACGTCATTAACAACAAAACTATTCCGGGGCTTCTAACAACCACATTTTATTGTGTACTATAAAACAATATATAATTGTATCAGCATCTCAAGGCGCCTCAATTCATTGTAAAAAAATTCTAGGTGGGGCTTTGTCGTAACTTTTAAACTGTCGAGATCCACATCCCTATACTATATAGTTTCTGGTTTCTAATGATAAAATAAAAAAATGATACTAAATAAAGACACATAAGGTAATTTCCCACTGTGGAGTGGGGCTGGGGAGTGGTATGTCAACTTTTAATTGGTTGAGATCCCAAACACTTGACTATATTATTTCCGATTCCTTACGTTAAAATAAAATTATTGATACTAACGTAAAACACCTAAGGTCATTCTGCGATATTGTGTGGGGCTGCTGCATGTTGCTATGTACATGCATAACTTTAAATTGGTTGAGATCACCACCCCTAAACTATAAATTGTCTGTTTTTTATGATAAAATGAAAATATTGATACTAATAAAAAAACACCCAAGGTCATTCTCCCTTATTTGGTGCGGTTGGTTGGTGGGTGCTATGTACATATATAACTTTTATTTGGTTGAGATCCCATTTGACACCTAAGGCCATTTTCCACTGTGTGGTGGGGCTAGTTGGTGCTTTGTACATGTACAACTTTTATAAAGTTGAGATCCCTAACCCTTAACTGTATATTGTTGGTTCATTATCGACATTTCGATAATATAATTGTAAAAATAAAAACTCCAAAATATCATTCCCAAGAAAAAGGGGTAGGTTGGTATGACTATAATTCTTTATCTCCACCCTTACTCAACTACCACTATCCCTAAAACATACTTGATTTCATTCCTTAAGGCAAACTTACTGGACTAAAATCCCAATAAAACAATTAAAAACTTTTTAAATAGCATAATTACATGCTTTTCATAGGAAAAATTGCTTTAATCTCCTGGTAAATTATACATTACATCGGTAGCTTCTGGTTACACCACACCTCATTCAATTGGTTGATTACATCCCCTCAAAGTTTGTTCTCTAACATGACTTTTTTCAAAGTTGAAAACTTGACCAATCAAAATGCATGACTTAAATGGTTACTGTCAAGTTTGCTTTTGAGTTATAAAAAATTAAAATGATTGTTTGAAGAATTGCTGTCAATCAAAAATTTAACGAACTCACAATAGGAAATGTGTCAAGGTTTCAGGCTGTGATTAAATATAATGGAAAAAAACCACAAAATTAGCATTGAATAAAATTGTTAGAGTGTTAATTAAGAACTGGACAAGAAATGAGTTTTAGACTGGTTTATTGGTACTCAAGTCTGAATCGGGATGTCGTGGATTCAATCCTCCTCCAGCCCATATATAAGACTTTAAAAATTGGGATTTTGCTTCATCAGTATTGACTGGTTCAAAAGGTTAAAGGATAATGGACTTGAGAAGTGGTACAGTTTCGAGCTACGATTAAATATCAAACAAAATTTACACTTAATTAGCATTTTTTGATTGGTTTGAATCACTGTTATGATAAAATGAACTTTCATAGAGTTAATTAAGAACTGGAAAAGAGTTCATTTATACTGTTTTATACCATCTCGGTGCTTATATTGATGCAGTCAGTTTTTGAATACTGATGGAAACTGGAGTTTTCGGAGAAAACCATTGATTTTTTCACAAGTTATAATGCATAATAATGCTTGGTGCTCAGCATTAAGAGGATAGATTTTAGAGCTAGCACCGTACCAAACATACACCCGAGTGAGTGCTAGAAATAACAGACCATGCTACACACATACGCATCACACAAATAAATGAACTTGTACTTAGTTTCGTTTTTACATGTACATTTTACATTATAAACACATAAACACACATTGTCATAAGGATATTCCTTAGCATGTTTTAAAATTTGCATATAGCTGAAAATTCCTTTTGTGACATTTCACAACGTTTTAACCAAACAATCTTGCAAACTGGAGTTGGAAGGGTCAAAGTTTTTGATGGTGGAAGACTTTAATCATTGTTCTTGACACAATCAAAATTCTAGTTGTATTTTTTTCATTTATTGTTTTCTTTGACTTTTTTCTTTTACTTACAAAATTTTCTGTCGTCCAAAATTTGAAATTAATTTTAAACTAAGGTTTGTTCCCTCATGCACAGCAATCCTTAGCTGGATTTGGATATTTGTTTTCAAGTTTTTGATTACATTTTTTATGTATCAAATTTTTCGCTCTTAGTGTCACTGATGAGGAATGAATTTCCGAAATATGCACATCTGGCACATCAAAATTTAACTGGTATTTGTATTATATATTTATTTTGCACACAAATTGTAATTGTACATACCATTTTGTACAATACATTTCAAACATTTAAAATAATAGCTCATGCCAAAAATATTTGATTGTGGCTTGTGTTTTAATTAAAGCGAATTTTGCCATTATATTGACGTGAATATGACGTTAAAGTTTATTATCCCTATGAATTTGGTTGAAACTATTTCTGACTAAAATATCATTTTCAAATTTTAAGCAAGCACAGTACAGTTAAACAGTATCACGCCTGGTTACACATCTTAATGTTTGACTACGTGCATTATAACAATCAACCCGGGTTTAAATCATTTACACCAATGATTTGAGAAGATCCCTTACAGAGAAGAACGATATATGGATGTTGGGGTGCTGCAGGTAGGCATGTCTACACATCGAGTTGCAGCAAGATTTGGAGATTTTTCTAGCACTATCTCGCTTTTCTTTCATCGCTACAATGTCACTAATGTGGTGGGAGATAAGACACCTCTGAAAGACCAAAGAAAACAGAATGAAAACACAACGTCAGGATAATTTTCTGGTAACGCTGGTTTTACGAAAAACATCTAAGAGCTGTCATTGGAGTTGTTTTCTCATATCAGAGAGTCAAAAAACGTTTACATGCTTCAATTCTCGACGTCGTGCCGCACGTGTTTAATTGACTCGCCGTCATGGACAGCCTTTTTTTAGCTTAGTGTAGACAGCCAGCAGGCGGAATCAGCTTCAGTGTAAAACTACGTGTTTCTCGGATTAGTCTATGTAAAATCTTAAATTTACTGATGTTAAAATAAGGGTTTACCGCCATCGCAGAAACGCTTTGCTGATTTTAGCGTCAAAGGACATGATCGTTTCGGAGGAGATTCCGTCATGATATAGGCTGGTAAAACTCTTAGAGGTGGTTACTTGACGTCCCAGCGTTAACTGAATGGAATTTTAAGACCGATTACTCTGCGTTTCCTTGCAAACCTAGAACCAGCTGCCATTTTCCAAGATAATAATGCTTGACCCCATCGTGGACTTATCGCGAGCCAGTTCATCCAGCAAAATATCATCAACAGGATGCCGTGGCTATTTAGCTCATCTAGTTTGATTCCAATAGAACATGCATTGGATGATTTGGGCAACCGAATTTACAGGAAAACGCCCAGAAACTATCGCTGATTTGTGGAATCGGCTTGGACAAAATGGCGGACTGTCCTCCAGGCATTCATTCGACGTTGTATTAAAAGCATGAGATATCAAGCATTATTGATGCTTGAAGAGGACATACACGTGAGGTGTGGTTTTCCAGTTTTAGTAAAATACATTTTCTTACAATAATTTTGCCTAAAAGTCCGAGTGGTCTTAAACACAGTCTTTCGGATCACATCTCCTTTTACCTTTTAAGATTCCCATCCGGGAAGATCCTAAAACCGGAATCCTTCTATACAGGTGAAAGAATTTTGGACGCCTCTTTAAACACCATCACTTTACTTTATTTGCTTTAATAAAACATATTAAGCAAATTTTAAATTTGAATTAAAAATTCTTTATTCAGTTATGTGCAGAAACATTATAGTATTGTAGTGATATTAAGTTAATTAGATACAACAGTCTATTTTTGCAACAATATAATAATCAAAGTTTTGACTAAATACTTACAACCATCTAATAATGTAATAAAAAGTTTTATCACAGTTTATTCAAGTTACTGATATTGACTAAAAATATATAAAAAAAATTAAAAAGGAATTAAAATAATAATGTTATTATCATAGTTTAGCCGAACCAGTGGTATAGGCATCGATTCAACTGATTTGAATAAATCACAGTTATTCATGTATATTCAAGACGGATTGTAATATAAATACAAAAAGTATCATTTTTAAATAGGTAAAATAATCACAGTATATTCCAAAATAAACTTATTGAGTATAAAAAATTCAAACAAAAATCATAAAAATATAAAAAAAAACATTCAAAATTATAAAAAAATCAAACATACTTTTTTTTTAAAAAAAAAAAAAAAGGTTATTATTGCTAAATATACAATAAGTAGGAAAACTGAAAACTTCTAACACTTAAATAAACAATCACTTATTTGTAAGTCATTAATTAATTTAAATATGTTTTATCACAGTTATTGCTAATAAATATTTATCATTATGTTATAATAAGTAAATATATATAAAATCTAAAAAATTCGTGATTTTTGTTACAATCTATAATACAAAAACTGCCTTTCATTCGATACTTTGATACGTAAACAAACAAAACCGCCTGATTTTAAATGATTTAATGTGTTTTTCACATATTGCAAACAAAGAAAATATTTTGAAATCATAATTGCTCCTTTTAAAAAGTTTAAAAACGCCGATTATAGAAAATTTGAGAAGCGAATTTCAAAATAAATAAAATTTATTTTAATGATCGTTATCACTGTCAAGAAATTTAAGATCAATTTCAACTCAAATTCCTATCATTGAAAAGAAACTTGCTGATACAATGCATCGAATTAATCCAGGACTCGGGGTTAATTACGTACAATTCCCGGTTTTTAAGAATTAAATATCCTATTTTTTAAATATTTAAAAATATGAATGCATTGTATTGAGACAAAAATATAATCAATATTAAATTATTAACAAATGTATAGATTATCCTTAAGGCTGCTGAAATTCAACACCAAATTTAAACGTTTCTAAAAATATTTTGGATCTCTTGTTTAATGATTTATCAAGATATGAAAGTGTTCTCCATTTTCCATGACAAGGGAAACATTTCCGGCGGTTAGATTTTTAAAATCGATACATATTGACACTGTCGTACGTTTCACATTGATGGAACTTGTTCCAGGAAATTGTAAATAATCGTTTGTCAAATAATGAGAGTAAATTACCTTTCCTTTACATTACCAAAATTCTAACAAATATAAACCATTTATTGTCAGGTGCACAGAAAAAGTTAATTTTAAGTGCTTCAAAAGTGATTCAGATAGACTTTTTTAAATAATGAAATAAATTATTGGAACTGATCAAATAAATTCTGCAGGTAGACTGCTGCAGGATTAATGATGCTTTTTTCAAATTGAATTGGAAAATGTGTCATTAAAAATTATTCAACACGCCTCATATACGTTAAATATTTTTCTAAACATAAAAGTTTGCTTTATTGTATCATTTTAAAAAATCTTACCAATTCTTCACAAAAAGACTCTTCACGCCCTTAAAAGCGCAGTCACTCCAAACAAAAGGTATTTATTACAAGTGTAAAAAAATGGCGTCAGTAATCAAAATATCAGACTGGTGTTTCACTTGATCTTGATTTTCGATACTCATCTAAATTTTATGGGTGCTTGAGATAAAAATCTGTGGGTTTTAAAAACTTCAATGTTGACATCTTGTTATTGATCTAATTTTGAAAATATTATTGTTTCAATTGAACAGTTTGGAATAAGCAAGTTGACAATTTCACATATTTTATACGCGTATTCAAACACAGGATATCTTTTCTTAATCTTAAAATAACGAGCCCATGGGCATACTTTAAAAAAAAACTATTTTACAATATTCAATCTATAATCATTATTACAAATATGTCGAAAATGCTGAAAATGTAGAGAATGTAAACAATAGTGTATTTTTCAGGTCATGTCAACCAACGGTAGCAAAACATTTTTGAGTGTTTTAGCATCAACGTTTTCAAACAACATTTCTGCATTAGTATATTACATTTTAGGTTTCATTGAATGAAGGTGAAAAAAAAGCGAACCTAGGCCTCAGGAAAAAATAACAAAACATTTTAAAACCATTGTTGATTACATCAGTATATAGCAATAAATATTAAATGGGGAAACATCCACAATTTCATACGATTTGTGTGGTAAAAAATGAAGCAAACTAACATATTTCATTGTAGTCCATTATTATCCATTTAAATTAAGTATATATTGGGATAAACATATAATTGAAACTAAACTCTAGTGTCAAATTTGACTCTGATAGGCAAAATCCTCAAAAATAACTATCCGAATTCAGGTCCATAACGTCCCCATTGTCATTTCTGAATTAATCTTCGTCAATCCTACAAACAAAAACGATATATATTCATTTTTTCTGTTTTCAACACATAGGTGTTTAGAATCATATTAGTTAAAAAGTCCTTGATGTCGAAAAGGTCTCACTAAATAGCAATTGGATTTACTGTTTAATGCTATTATAGGGTCCCTTCTAAAATTTTATTTTATTAATCAATCTTCCGTGAATAAGCACAAATGAAAACTTTTTTTACTACCGAAAAATAACCAACAACCCTTTGATGTAATTTATCAAAATAATAAGGAAATATATAATTTATAATTATTTATTTAAAAAAATGAAAATAAAATAATATACTGCTATGAAGTATTATGACTTCAGGAAATTAGTAAAGATCATTTATTTAAAAATGATGATCGATTCACCACAATTGAGATAATAAGAAGAACCTACCCACGACGTTAGAGTTATAAACATAAATAAATATTATTTAGTTTTTGTTAAAACCTTCTTTTCCTTTTCTCGTCTTGTTTGGCTGTTTTATCATAAACATGTATCGAATTTGCATTAGCTTCAATATCATGCATTTCTTTTGCATTTTTTAAAAATTTAAAACGAGAAGATACTCACTGCCATTATATGTTGTCAATAACTTCATTGGCTTTTTGTTTAATTTTGACCAAATCGATAGGTTTGTATTGAATTTCTTCTTTTGATAAGGTACAAATAATTTGGATCGTGTTTTCCTCGAAACACTGTGGAACCATTGGTGTGATATTTTTAACATTTTTAATCACTTCACGTTTCTGTAAATAAATAATTAAATAATTAATTTTATCTGTATACATCAACAACTGATTTCGTTTCAAATTGGATTAATCCGTTGAAGGCTTAAAGCATTAAATTCTAAAATACAATACAAAAAAGAAAATCTGCCATTCTTAAAGTCTATCAGTACTTGTGGTTATGAGATAAGCAAAGGGTTAAATAGTAAAAATATCTTTCGTCAATTGTCATTGTAAGGTTTGACTGTTTAATTGCATTTGAAAAAGAATTAATGTGTACAAGAAGCGCTTCTGTTTTTCAAAAAAAAATTTCTTAATAGGTGTATCTCCAAGATATCTCACTATGGTGTACACTGTTATGTCATAAGGAATTTGTTCTTACTTTTGTAGAGGTGTCACATTTCTAATAGTCAAATATTTCCTTATATTCTCTTTAAATGTTTCTCGAACAGTTTTGAAATGTAAATGATCATTAAAAAATATTTGTATATGTTAATCTGTAACACAAATACCTCTTAAATTTTAATGTGCCATATATTGACACCAGAGGCCGAAAAGTTTGATAGATAAAAATGGTTTATACTAATGATTAGAGTAAACATATACATTAAAGTAAGATTAAGTAAGTCCCATACTTATACCTGTTTTTATAAGCGTATGATACATATGTTGTATATTGTAGTTATTTTGAACAAAGAAAATATATCATGATCAATACCGATCTAACTCAGCTATTATGTACCATATAAATATCTATATAGCAATAACTGTTTTAAAGTTTTAATTTAAACAACAACAGAAACACACTATTAAAAATTCACAAATAAAAAGTAATATGATTCGTACCTAGGTGTTGCAGAGCCGTATGATTTGCAAACAAATGCTCACACCTTTTGGCTGCTAAGGCTTTCTATAATTGGAACTCTTTTTTATGATAAATTAGAAAGTTTTCTACTAAAATTTCATTTTAGTTTCTTTTAAGTTTTTCAACCATAGAGACGATTAAAATTTATTATAAACTTATTTTATTCAATAAAAAAATCGCCGGGAACATCGCTGTTGTGATGGCTGCACAGTGAATTCGAGTGGCCGAAGTTTAAGATTTTGATCATTAATAAGATTTAGTTTTGTGTATTTTGTGTAATATAAGATAAAATAGATGAAATTATGTTAAAATCGAACAGTCTAAAGATAGCTAAGTTGTATAGACTCTTTTACGTTTCCGTCCTAATAAGAGGCTTTTTGTTATTGCTCCTGAATAAAGTAACCCAAAAACTTTCCAAAACTGTAATTTAGATACTTAGATGTCATTTTAACTTTTCATTCAAAACAATTAAGTTATTAGATTCATGGAAAAGCTCGAAAATTTATGTATTAATATAAATAGTTAAAATTACGACCGATCACTATCACCATGCAGTCGATCATTATCAACATTTTTGTTGTGCTCTATATTTGAGGCTGGTCACATGATTTAGGTCGATACTAAATTCCGAATTGGCAAGGAATGAATACATCCGCGAAACGACGTATTACAGTTGTTTTCATTGAAGGTCTTTGTTATTACGTTTGTGTTTTTTCTTTTTCCCTATTCAAGTACAGCTTTGTGATGCAATTTAGTCTTTGTGCAAAGATATTGAAGTACACTTACCTCCTCTTTCCCATAAAAATAAACATTCTGGATGGGGTTTTCGTTTCCATTCCCATAATTGATACATTTGAACTTGTAACAGAAAATTAAACATAATATATTATACGTCTAACACTGAGAAAATTACAATTAACAATATTGGAGGTGCCTTTGAGAGAGAGAGAGAGAGAGAGAGAGAGAGAGAGAGAGAGAGTTGAGTGAGTTTAGTAATGGTGTTTTACGTCCCAGTTTAGAATGTTTAACTTATATCTATATCGAGACGTCGCCAGCTTTAGGCGAAAGTGCTGAAATTGTGCCTTTTAGTTTCGCTGATGGCATTTTACAGCAGAGTTCGTTATTTAAGCTTCCCATCCGTAAGAACCGTGAATGTCATTTCGTAGTGCCGAGTGCTTGGCGAAAAAACAGCCACTACTCACTTTCAAGTGTTGAGTCCGACGCGGTCGGGGGTCGAACCCACGATCTGCCACTGACGGAGCGAACACTCTACCATCTGAGCTACCGAGAAAGAAAGAGAGAGAGAGAGAGAGAGAGAGAGAATAAACACATTTAACTGTGTTGAAAATATTGTTGATGATATTGAATGTTAGCCTAAATGCAATCTCAGGCTTTCTTATGATTGTAAAAAGAGAAAAAAAATCTTTAGTTTTGAATAGCAGTGTTTTTACTAATGCGACTTCAAACAAATACACTCAATCTATCGTTATTCTTACCTACCTTAATGCGACAGTCTTCTAATCCAGGATTGTCGTCATTTGATTGTTCCTTTGAAAACAAAAAATACCCTTAATATGTAAATAACAATATATCACAAGGTTCCTAGTGTACTGTTATGATGAATAGGCATTTATTTAATGTTACGGTATTATATATATATATATATATATATATATATATATATATATATATATATATATATATATATATATATATATATATATATATATATATATATTAACAAAATCGTAAATTACAATTTTTTGTGCAATATAATCGGGATAAAATTCAGGCATTGTCTTTAACTGTTAATTAGTGTTTTTAATCGGTTGAATGCCATTTTAACATTTGAGCAAACCATCAACCACTGCTTCATGTGTCAATTTTTGCTCCTGGAAGACAATTGATCATTAAATTAAACACAAATATACAAGTCCATGTCCAAAAAAAAGACGAAATAAAACTTTGAAAACAAGACATTTTAGTAATACACGTGAAGTTCCATCCAGGCCAAGTGCTCCGGAAGGGTAAACAGCTTCTGTCTAGCTAGCTACACCGTCATGTGCAAAGTTGAGTTAAAGGAACATCGAACTATGGTAGTCAAAAATATTCAGTTAAGTTTGTTTAAAGTGACTTCAAGCTTTTCAAAAAATTGTGATGACAAGCATAAGACTTTTAAGGGCCTTGATAAACCCTATGTTTGCAATATTTGGAGTCAAGAATTTAATTGTGAGCAGTTTGTTTCGTTGTAGAAAACCCACGTAGTCGGAACAAGCTCTACCATGCCGTATTAACTGTGAAACAGTGAAAACTGTGAAAATTAACTTAAAAAAAAACATTTATCGTGTTGCTGTTTCCATTACGTTTCAATGTAAAGGTTCTTGTTAAGTTGTGTTAAATTCGGATTGCAAATTCAAAGTTTTGTAGACAATCGATCGAACCAAGATTGTGTATAAATATGAAAGACCTTTTTGTTTAATTTAGAATTCATGTTACAAAGAAGACTTTTAAAGCAAAAAAGTTAGACATTATACGTAAATGGCGCATTGTTCATTTTTAGACAATCATTGCATCAATTTTAACACTTGATACCAAGATAAGATTCACTTTGAACTACTTACCAAACACTTTTTAAGAGCTCTTTCCAATCTGTCTTTTTCTTTGTCAGATGGTTCCTAAAATAATTTTTATGAGTCTCTAATTACGTACTTGATAGACTACTTTAGCACTAATAGATTAAAAACTGATGTGTTACTTTTCAACCACTGATGATCCTGTTTTAAAATTAATTTGTATTCGTCCAGCAAAAAATGTTGATCATAATTTTACTTTTTCTGACTATTGAATTAGAAAAAACACCTGTCTACAACTTATTCTACTGTTGTTTTTAACATAAAATATTTAAATTCTTTACAGGTTTAAAACTGGTTTACCAATTTTCAAACGCCTGGTCTTCTTCATGTCAGTTTTCAGCATTTTTAAAATTTTTCCCCAAAAACTTCTAATCTTGAATATATGTCCAGTTGTTTGGAAGGCTTTTCATGTGTATACATGTGTATAAATATATAGCACAAATACCAGTTGAATATAAAAGTGTATATACAAACATAAAACGCTTTGCTATAAATAGTTGGACTTTATGTGCTAAAAAGAGATTATGCCCATACAAAATCCAATAACTTTTTATATGATTACTTTTTGTGTCAGTCCTGAGATTTGTGAAACTCTATCTAAATAACATTTAAATATTTTTCATAAAAAAATGAAAATTGAAATGTTGATAATCGAGAAGTATTACCGGAGGTAATGTCCTTGTTGACGTATTTAGTAGTATGCTAAAAATAAATTAAATTCTTCTATATTTCAAACATGTACTTAAAGCTTTCACTTATATTATAGCTGACAGATAGTTCATATTAATTAGAGATGCTCATAGTAGTTTATCGCTACCACGATACTATTACTACACTGTATGCTTCATGAAAGTAATATGACATAGTGCAGCTTAATTTCTCCTAGAAAAATAAAAATAAGATAAGTCTTTCAAATGAGGGTATAGTTGAATTCAGTATTAAGGGCTTTTATTTTTCATAAACACATATTAGATAAATGTTAAATTGGCGAGAAAGGGGTAGGAGACAGACACAACTTACAAATATTTTTGTCTGTATAAATTAAACATTCAGATACAGGTACTTATACTAAATTTACCTTAGGTAGTGTTCTTTCGAAAACACATTTATAAAAATCTCTTCTGTGAATACGGTCAATAATCTTTCTGGCTTTAGCAACGTTTTCCCCAGTTTTTTCAGTGTTATAGATCAGATATATCAATCTGTCATCCATTAAACAATACTCGTCAACTGCTTTCTGCTGTCGACAGTTTTTAGTTGTAATAAATTTGCTAAAAAGTAAAAAGTTAAATATGAGTATCAAAGCTATTAAACGCTTGTCAAAAACAACCTAAAACTTAAAGCAATTCATAAGCACTGTGGTTTTATATGAGGAATTAAAGTCTCGTCTTATTTTTACTACTTTTATATCTTCTACGGATATTAAAATGTCTGCAAATTAAGAGGCCGAAATGCGTTATGACGTAATTGGTTTTGTACTCTTAAAAATATAATCTTGTCACATGTCGGTTAAAAAGTCTATTTTCAAAATACACAAAAGTAAGCGTTAAAATTAGGAAAGAGAAAAAATGTGTGCAATATTTTTTTTTCTATTTGACAAAAAACAATTTAAGATTTCTGTTTATTGTTACTAGTGATACTTTATCTGTTCCAGATAATATTCTAAAAAATGTAAATATAATGCGCTGAATTATAATTTAAAGTTAAATTCACCGATGATTGAAAAGATCATCTTGATCATATTCTACTTTACGCCATTTTTTGCAAAAAATAACTGACTGTATATAAATTGCGATATAAAATTTACAATTTTTCCACCTATTTTAACTGCAGTTAAATTTGATTTCAAAAAAAAAAAAAAAAAAAAAAAAAAAAAACACAGCAATTTTATCTCAATAATATTACATTTTAAATGAGCATATGATAAACATATCCTTACTCATTGTATTTGAGCATTTCGGTACTATCCACGAGTTTTAAAACATCAGCAATCCTGCAATTACAGCAAATTAACAAGATGAATTTTCATTGTAATATATAACACAGATATCAGTTAAATTTTGATGTGCCAGATGATCACATTTCGAAAATTCATTCCTCATCAGTGACACTAATACCGAAAAGTTTGATAGATAAAAAACATCAGCCAAACAGTTGAAAATGATGAATCTAAATTTCCAAAATTATATAAATCCGAATCCAACTAAAGAATGCTTTGCATCAGGGAACAAACTTTAGCTTTAAATAAATTTCAAATTTAAGACGGCTGAAAATTTTGATAAATGTTACATTTTCTGACAGCACAAAGTACTGCCTACTGAGTTACGGATACCCTCGAAAAGTTTTACTCCCCCAGCAACGATTATAACAGTAATAAAAAAACAGTTAAAAAGTTCCATGAACCTAAAGTACCACAAATTATTATACTCAAAACAATTTAAAATAAAAATTTGATATCAAATTGTCTGTAAATTAAGGTTAGGTAGGAATCATAAACAGTAGTCCATATCATAATCTACGCTTTTTTTATTTATTTATTTATTTATTTATTCGTTGTGGTTATTACCAATATGAGTTAAGAAATGTGAAAACCCCATAGAAACCTTCATACTTCGTCAAATTAGGGTATATCAGAGTGGTAATAAGTTGCGCTGTGGTCCGTTTGCTGGCGCTTCAAATTATCCGGTTACTGACTCCCAAAAATTCTTTTAATTTCACCGCCATTATGTAATAGTAGTACTTACATTTCGCCAACGCAAATAACCACTTGATGCTTGTAAACTTTGCTATGTAAAGTGTACCGCAGGCCAAACATATTGTACAGGTTAATTTCATCCTTTAACAAAATAAAATAACAAAATGTTATTTCCAGTGATTGCTCACTGTTTGGTATCCAATAACTAAGGGTTTTAAAATTAATTGTCTCTTAATATGTATTGCTGTGTTCCTAATTACTATTCTATTATCAACTTAGTTTCGAAACTCGTATAAACCCCCGGCTTAGATGTTGAGCGTTCGCATGGAAAGGTAGTTAAATATATAACACAAATACCCGATAAATTTTGATATGTCATATGTGCACATTTCGGAAAACCATTCCTAATCAGTGTCACTAGAGGTCGAAAAGTTTGATAGTTTAAAAAACGTAAGCTAAACAGTTGAAAATTAATAAATTTTAAGTTCTAAAATTGTATGAATTCAAATCAAGCTAAGGAATGCTTTGTATGAGGGAACAAACCTTAGTTTTAAATGAATTTCAAAAATGAAGACGGTTGAAAATTTTGCTGAATGGTATACTTCCTGACAGCATCTTATCAAAACGTGAACCTAAGTGCGCGAGTACATGACAGACCATATTGCACACTCGCACATAACTTTCATATTTAAACTTGTTCTTAGATTGATCAAATAAAATACATTACCTTGTATTATTCAAGTTGGTTAAAATTGCCGATGCGACAACATTACAATAACAACCTAAAAAACCCGTATTTATTCATACAAAGACGATTCAATGCCACTTATCTATTTCATTAATAGAAAAAGTCTTTGATGTAATTTCTTAAGAAATATCGTAAATCTTAAAGCGTGGTGTAGATAAAAATATTAAAAAAAAGAATTTTTTTTTACCTTTTTGGGAAATGACAAAACATTTGCTGTTTTTTCACCTTCCAGTTTTAATTCTCTTACTCGTACCATAGCAATAGCTCTGTCTGTATCAAAATTACTTGGAAATCCACAGGCATGCGAATCCCTTGTGAAATAATCCCACTTGTCTACGTCCACACCATTATCCTCATTATTTACAATCTGTTAATTGCAGCATTAAAAGCAGAATAAAGATACCTTAATCACAATTTTCCTTTGACTTATATAAGAAAATGCTAGTTTCAAGAGAATTTAGTTTTTTTTTTAAATTTCTCTTCAGATGTCATCATTTTTCCAATTAAAAAAATAACATCTGTTCTTTGAAACAAACAAGGAACTAAGAGCACTGCAAAATACAAGTAAATATTAAAAACAGACGATCTAGAAAAAACAAAAATATTTAAACTCTCGACTTGAGACGGACACTGAAACAATATCCTGTGGTGTGGATATAGTATATTTGGAATACTAAGTATAACCATGCTCACAGTAATCTGCCTTTATAATTTACATCCGGATTTCTAGATTATATGCTTATTCATACAAAGTTTCATAAGAATACTCATTTAACTTGAAATAACCATAAGCTATTTTAATTAAAAATCCGAACATATTTGTTTTATTTTTTATGCCATGACAGGTAGGTTTTATACTATATTGACGGTAAAATTACTTTATCAACGGTCTACTACTTCCTCCTCGAGTGCTTGAAGAGATTCATAGCTATGTTATTATATAAATTTTTTGACGATTTTAGATCATTTATTGAGTAGGTAATTAATCTTTTTGTGCAAACTAAAGCCTTATATCGTTGCGATCAATATTGAATGTTCAAGGGAACATAATTATCAATCTTCGGCCAGCGCTTAAAAAGGAATCTACCCGAGTTACCTCTAACCTAGGCAAAAAGATTTCTCAGCAACAGAACGCTTAAAAGTACAAGTTATTTGTACAGAAGGGTGAAATGAATGTAATTTTTAATAAAATCTTGTCAACAGGTGCAGAGACAATTCTACCCTTTTTAGAATGAAATATATCATTTTCTATAATATGATTATATAAGGAAAGGGTTTATGGTTGCAAGCAATTTTTTTAAAAAGATTAACCTGATACAAAAAAGCTTTTTTTCTTTCTTCATCTGTCATTTCATCCGTTATTTCTTTTGTTGTTTTGTCAACTGTTTGAACTGCTTTTCCCTTTCAGTAAAATAATGACAAAAATAATAAAACAGAACAAGCAGAAACTTAACAAATAGTTCTGCATATAGTTTGTACTAGCTACATTTTTAGCAGATAAAATCATATAAAAATTGCACTGAAACGTTGTTTACAAAGCAGTCTATTTATTAAACCAGCCCATTTAACGGCATAGATTCAATTATGACATGGTCTTTATACTTCAGTGCGAAACGGCATAAATATTTAGCTCTAGAAAGTAAGCATTTACAATTCCAAAAAAGTCTACAACTAGCCATTCATACGGATTTTTACTTTTAAATGAGGAATCTATATTTTATGGATCTTCATCATATAAATGAAAAACACATTTGGATTCAAAAATATGACTTATTACACTATTCTACATCAGCACTTCAGTGTGTGTTATATAACGTTATTCATAAGACTATCAAACGCTCAACTATTCTTTTTAGTAAAAGAAATCAAACTAACCGATGTTTATTGCAGTAACGAAGTCTTTTTATACACATAACATCCTTAATCGAAATCAAAATTAAAATATATCAATTGTTTACTGATAGCATTCAATAACATTTTATCAACTAGCGGAAATAAGCTTAAGTGCTCAAAACAGAATAAAATAATAGACAGTGACTTTAAATAGTTAAGGGATGAGATGATGAGGTTTTGAAATGGATTGATTGGTCAGAACCGTACCTTATTATTCGAAATATGAGAATCAAAATAAGTTTATCTTTGCAATCGTGTGTAGTTGAGGAAAAACGTAACAAATCAAATGGCCAATGAGATTGGCCAATAGAATTGAGATATTTTTATATCATTATATAGGTCAACAGTTAATCAATGCATTATGCATAATTTTACATACAACAATGCTAATTTTCAGTGCGAATTCGAAGTAGATGACGGAAACATGTACCTTGATCATTTTTTTTATTATATCGATAGCATCCTTTTTTTTCTCCTCTCCAAACTTTTTAAATAGATCTAATTCCTTTAACAATTCTTCTGTTATCTCCAAGCTCTTTTCTTCATGCTGAATTACAATATTAAGAAGTGTTGCATTAAAATATGTAAATACACTACAAAAATATCGTTAAAACTTGATCTGCTATATGTGCACCTTTTTAAAAAATCACTCCAAATCAGTGATACTAGGGGCCGAAAACTTTGATAGATAACACAAAAAGGCCAAACCTTTGAAAATTAAACAATTCAAAGTTCCAAAATTATATGAATAAAAATCAAGCTACGGAATGTTTCGCATGAATACACAAACCTTTTAGATATGTTTCAGAAATTAAGACGCTGAAAATTTTGTTACACAAAGTACTGACTACTTAGTTACTAATACCTTCGCGGGGGTTTTACTCTACCAGCAGCTGTACCCGCTCAGGGATAGTAAATAGTTAACAAAGATACCTGTTTAATTTTTTTGATGTTCGATATGTGCACATTTCTAAAATCATTCTTCATCAGTGACACTAGTGGCCGAAAAGTTTGATAGATAAAAAAAGAAGCCAAACAGTTATAAATACAAAGTTCTAACATCATAAGAATCAAATTTTAAGCAATATTTTGATATTAGAATCAGCCTTTTCCTAGTAAATATTGTATGCATATGCTAACCTTTTCGAAAGCACGATGTTTTGTTACGTTATTCAGATAACAAGTTAAATAAATATTAATGGTTAAAAACGTATATGGTATAACTATGAATGAACAATTTGATAAAAAGCCTTAGAAAAATGAAATTGAAAAAGGCACTATAAAAGGTGTACTAAATGCCTATAAATTCCTTAATTAGGAATTCTAAATTTTAAATGAAGAACAATTTAAAGAAAAGGACAACGAAGACCCTGGGCGCCACATCACAATAGTTTGCATGTAGCTCAATATTATTGACTAAACAGAATCTCATACAGGCTCGATTGAAATACTATACCCTATACCCTATATTACTATTGCTTTATACAGAGATTCACTGGTCACCAACCACTGTGTCTGTCAATAGGACATTAAGACATCAAGAGTTTTTATGCACGGTTGGGGCCCATATTAAAACTTGACCTAGGTCTTGTTTAAATGATTCTTCGTAGTTTAATGAAGGTTGGACTGAACTTTAGGGGTAAAATTATTTACAAGGGTTTTTTCCATAATTAAAACTAGTTACCCACTTATCTAAACATGTGAAATCTGAACATATAGAAACTTAGCCTAGCTTTTGTCTAGGGGATCAATCTTAGCAAGTTTAGATAAGATTTAACTAAACCTGTGCCTTCAAAAGTGTTACGAATGTTTTTGTTTATAATTTTACTTATTGTCCTTCTTACTTACCCAACAAAGCCAATATAAAAATGCTAATATTTGTCAAGAGGATAATTTAGAGCACGTTTTGTTAAAATTAGACTTAAATTGTGGTTTTCACAGTGTTAACAAGGTTTTTTATAACTTGACATGCTGACCTTCTAAACTGAATCATCATGGGTAGTATATGAAGTTAAGCTAGATTTTATCAACATGGTTTTACTATGATTTGACCTTGTGACCTGCTTTTTGTTCTAACACGGCCCATATACAAACTTGATATAGCTTTTGTCAAGAGGATCAATCTGAGCAAGATTGATAAAAATTGGCCTAAGATACTAAGATTGGCACCTCAAGAATGTTGACAAGTTTATCTATAATGTGACCTAATAACCTATTTATGAACCCAACATAGCCCATATACGAACTTTTGATAAGATGATGTCCTTGGAGAAGTTTTATGTAGGTTTGACTAATAACGTGGCCTCTAGCGTGTAAACAATCAATAAAACATTGACGCACTACGGACACAGACAGATCCCAATAGCTCACTTGAGCAGTTAATGTTTAGGTAAGCTAAAAAACTAAAAACACCAAATTACAAAACATAATATAATGGAATAGGATAATATTTTAACAGGGAATTTTATTATTTTATATATAAAAAAGATATGATAAACACAAATTAAAATGGCTTATAATAACATCAGAGTCTTAAGACAGACACATGCCTCGCCATTGATTTTATCACCTCCCATTTCTTTCCATTAATGGCCTTGGCAACGCCTTCATATAATATTTTAACAGGGAATTCTATTATTTTACATATAAAAAAGATATGATAAAGACAAATTAAAATGGCTTATGACAGACACATGCCTCGCCATTAATTTTATTACCTTCCATTTCTTTCCATCAATGGCCTTGGCAACGTCTTCATATAAATGTGAAAAAGGCCCATGTCCTGTAAAGAGAAAAAGTTTATGCTTTTAAATATTAACAATGATGAATGAATCAGGATATGTTGATATAAGTAATACTTTGCAATGTTTCTATATATTTAGTACATGTACATATAAAAAGCATTGGCATTATTACTTTGAAGGGACTTTATCAATTCCTGGCGACGAGAGAGACTTCACAGAGATGTTAAACTAATTAATGATTAAAAATTTTGATGCTTAATAGGGCGAAAAAAGGCAGGTGTTGTTTTTTAATGAATTTCAAACGCCACGTGATCTTATGCACTGTTTCAATGAAACATGATACTGCGTTAACATTGCAATATATTTACATTGTGTATATGAGAACAAAATATTGTTTTTGAGTGCTAACGCAATAACGCAATACTTTTGTATGAGGAATAAATTCCTATTGCGTGCGAAGGCAATGCTTTTGTGTCTCTTTACGGTATCTGTCTTTTGTTGTCTTTAAGGTTATATACAAATAAAAAGAATCGAAGATTGAAAAATGTGACAGTCATGGAGCATTTGGACCTAACTATCCTTACAGACCCTGATAAACAACAATCTTGTTTATACTTACCAATATCATGACATAAAGCTGCTATTGTAACACACATTCGGTCATATTCATCTATAGGGGTTCCATTTTTTTCCAATGTGTCCAGTACTTTTCCAGCCAAAAAACTTACTCTGAAAATTATGATCTTTAAAGTATGTATTGATTTATACATAGAGTTAGAATTATCACAACGACTGTGTTAAGCCATGAAACCTTACAATGATTTTTTCCAAAAATGGTGAAGTAACTTGAATCAAAGAGTTACACTAGAGTGTCCGATCTAAATTGGGAATTCTATTATCAGTGATACTATATTTAAACGTTTAATTTTGTAGTTATTAGTTTGGCTGTTCCTTGCACATGGAGCCCCTTTTTTTATTTTTTATTTCTTTTTATTTATTTATTTATTTTTGGCGATGACTGTTACAAAGTGTTCTGCTTTCTTTTAAAGTGAGTTGTTCTTTATTTTCTACAAATTAAAATAAACTAATTATTTTGTCAATTCTCCAAAAAAGACTTAATTCTGTAGATATTCTTATAGACATGTAAAAAGTTTAAACAATATCACAAATTAATAAATAAACATTTATAACTCTAACATTGGATTCGGGAACAAGCCAGATGCTTATATGAACGTAATTTACATTTTTGACCGATGTTGATATATGTAGTTTTAACATGTAAATAAATAAAAGACAGTGTGCCTAAATTTCATAAAGCAATAAGTCAGTGTACCAAAAAATATTAATTAGTTACTTTTCAGAAACAAGTCATTGTATCAGAAGCGTTTGGTGAGTTCAATATATCTTTGAACAAAAAAAAATTCATTGTTTTGTTCGTCGGAAAGTAAAAGTGTGTCACAAGAGAAGAATAATTAAATACAAATATTATAACTTTGATTAAGTTTTGAGACGGTATTGTAGCGAATAATATATACATGTAAATATTGAATTGTAACGTAGTGTTCTGAACTAACATGACAACAAACAAGAAACAATTTATTTCGCGTGATGTCATTGTTTTCTTCATTTATGCTCTCACTATTGTAAATGTTTTAAAATAAGATTTTCACAACAATACTTTACTTTATAAAATTTGTGTCAATCAAAATTAAATTTTCTGGAATCTGTGTATAATTGTTGGGTACTTATATTAATTTACATTGTTTTTCTGAAAGTTTAATCTTCCTTAATAAATGTTGTCAAATGTCTTATGTTTTGAATAGCTTCTATGATTTATGATGTCACAAATATATATAAATTTGACGTGTGTGTGTGTGTGTGTGTGTGTGTGTGTGTGTGTGTGTGTGAAATGACATGAGGATCAATTGATGGTCTAGCTCATTATGAATGTTATTTTCCTTTCTCCATTTTCATTTTTCGAATAAAGAATAAATATATAAAGAGATAACAAAACGACTATGACAATAATTAAATGTACATTTTGTGTCACTGTGACAGTGAATTACGCTAAATTTTCTTAGAAAATCCAATGGATTTCAATTAAAGTTTGGTATTTTTTATTTACTTGTGTCTGGTCATAACCGAAAATCGCTATACACATCCGCGATTACCATAGAATATTTCTGTAGAAAGAAAACTATTGCTGATACGTGTATTTTACATTGAAAATTGTCGATGGTTTTGGTGACGCATTGTCATTTGTTTAAAAGAAATCCACTATTTTGTTTTATTTTTCAACATGTGGAATCCCCATAGCGGTACCTTTTTTCTGTGCACAGGAATATATGATGGTAATCGTGGATGCGCATAGCAACTAGACCTGAGTAATTAAAAAATACCAAACTTTATTCAAGGTAATTATTATTTTCTTTACAAATCGGGCACAATTCACTGTAACAAACAGTGGTACAAACAGTAGCTAAAGAAATCATGAAGCAAGGTGCGGAACTGTTTTTTTTAAAATGATGTCTTTAAAAAGGAGAAAGCCGTATCAAAGAGAGTAAGAAGGGCCTTCATTGACACTCCGTTGCACTTGCAAGTCAATTTAGCAGTGAACCTGGCCAAAAGAAAAACTTAACACAACCAGACTATATCTGCTTTATTAAATATTTACCCTACGCTATGGCTAAATCGTGAATATACACCACCTGGGTACACGTGTTCGACAGTTTGGATTTGCTTTAGATGCCTATGTCTTTGAAAATACGGATGATCTAACACTGTCGTAGCTCAGTTAGTAGAGTGCTCGCTCCGTAAGTGATAGGTCTTGGGTTCGAACCTGGACCAGGTCTGACCCAAGACTTGAAAGTGGGTAGCGACTGTTCTTTCGCCAAGCAGTCGGCATTACGAAACGAAAGCCACGGTTCTTTGGGAACTTAAAAAAACGAGGTCGCGTGACACGGTAGGCTTGGCACATTAAAGAACCCTGTTGTGTAATGCTATCAGTGCGACGCACAGGAAAAATTTCTGCACTTTCGCCAATAGCTGGCGACGTTTCGATATATGTGACATATTCTTGAACGGGACGTTAAACACGATTCCTCAACTCAACTTAATTTAACATTGAACCTGGCAAAAGTAAAAAATAAACACAAACCAGACTATATCTGCTTAAATAAATACTTACCCTATGCTATGGCTAAATCGTGAATGTACACCACCTGGGTACACATGTTCGACAGTTTGGAGTTGCTTAATATGCCTTAGTCTTTGAAAATACGGATGATTTATAATTTTGATCAGGTAAGGTTGAAGTACTATCGTTCCATGGATTGGATCGGCAATTACCTACAATAATAAATTAATTATTATTAATAAGTTATCTACAAAAACAAAACAAACTCTTTCAACAAAAACTGTGTATAAAGTCTTTGTATTTTAAATTAGAAATAGATTGGTCATTTATTTCAATATGATGGTAAATGATATTAAATGTAAACTTTATTGATTTGATTTAAGTAAATAACACTCTGCAAATAAAGGTTATTTGGCAATAGCGAACGCAACCAACACTATGGAATTATCAAGGAGGTAGATGGTCTTTGTAAAAAGGGGCTTTATTTAGAATATGAAGCATTTTGACAAAACTTTTTGAAACTGATCTACATAACATTTTGACACTGATCTACATAACATTTTGACACTGATCTACATAACTTTTTGACACTTATCTACATAACATTTGACACTGATCTACATAACATTTTGACATTGATCCACATAACATTTTGACAGTGATTTACATAACATTTTGACACTGATCTACATAACTTTTTGACACTGATCTACATAAAATTTTTACACTGATCTACATAACTTTTTGACAGATCTATATAATTTTTTGACACTGATCTACATAACATTTTGACACTGATCTACATAGCTTTTTGACACTGATCTACATAACATTTTGACACTGATCTACATAACATTTTGACACTGATCTACAAAAAAATTTGACACTGATCTACATAACTTTTTGACACTGATCTACATAACATTTTGACACTGATCTACATAACTATTTGACACTGATCTACATAACTTTTTGACACTGATCTACATAACTTTTTAACACTGATCTACATAACATTTTTACCCTGATCTTCTCTTTTTTTATTTATTGATATCGTTGGTCGGTAGGAAAAGCTAGTTCTTCCGTAAATCGGGAAATTTTGGTTGTAGTTTAATTTTGGTTTATTTGGCATCCAAAATTAAACACCCAAAATTATACATATCCTGAAAAAAAAGCCAATATATAGCGGTAACACATAATCCCGTTACATAGTCTTAATCGGTTTCGGGAGTGTCTCAACCTCTTCCAGAAAACCGAAATTGGCCTCTCTATTGACGGGGCCTTACCTACCAGTAGCGATATTTTTGTGGCAAGTTCTCAAAACTCTAGTAATTACTGATTATTATTTCGAAAGTGAGTAGTTTTAACATTAGTTCTCAACTGGGTAGTAAAACTGCAACACATTTACAATAACTCCGAGTCAATTCTAAAATATTTTCAAGCTAAAACACAAGATTTGTTTGCCTAGGTGTAAAACACCTTTTTCAGTGAGGTGCCAAAATAAAACACTTTATTCATTCAAGTGCCAAATTAAACATGCAAAAAATAAACAACCATATTTTGAGATAAAACCGCCAAAATATCTCGAGGCCAAAATTGCCGGATTTACGGTAGAGCTTACATTTTGACATGAGTTTGTAAACTATAACAATCTAAACTTTATCTGATAATGGCATTTTTATTATTTACTGATAACTAAAATTCCTGCAACATGTGTTTGGGGTATCAGCCGCTACAATCAACATAAACTCTTACCTCAATGAAACTAGATTCATAGGTTACTAGTATTCATTGATTACTTTTCTCAGACATTTAAAACACAAAATGCTTAAAAAAACATATGTTCATTCAAGTGCCAAATTAAACATGCAAAAAATAAACAACCATATTTTGAGATAAAACCGCCAAAATATCTCGAGGCCAAAATTGCCGGATTTACGGTAGAGCTTACATTTTGACATGAGTTTGTAAACTATAACAATCTAAACTTTATCTGATAATGGCATTTTTATTATTTACTGATAACTAAAATTCCTGCAACATGTGTTTGGGGTATCAGCCGCTACAATCAACATAAACTCTTACCTCAATGAAACTAGATTCATAGGTTACTAGTATTCATTGATTACTTTTCTCAGACATTTAAAACACAAAATGCTTAAAAAAACATATGTTCCTATACACGTGTAATGTTACTAACATAAAAGCTTTAAAGTACACGTACTTTGGAAAAAAATGCTTTAAAAAAAATAAAACAATAACATAGGATAATTTAGTTCAGTTTAAGAAACCACAAATCAAACTGTTAAAAACAATTTGTTTCTAAAAAGTGTTTCTGTTACTTAACAATGCTACTATATAATTATTACTTTTCTTACAGGGTGGCAATATGGACTGTCACACTATCGGAAGTGTAATATGCAATCCATCTGCTTATCAAAACGCTTGTAACATTGTTGTTATTACCATTACTTTAAAAAAGCGTTGTTCTGATTTAGGACACATGGACGGGTGCGTTGGAACCTTCTACGCAGCATGTATGCGCAGGTGACATTTTTCATAATGTTAACCGTTCCGTATAGGCATGTGTTTTGCGCATGTGACATTTTTCATAATGTCAACCGTTACTAAGTGTTGTCAGGTATTGTCACATTGTAATGTAGACTTTCTGCTTATCTTATGTTGAAAACAAAACGTGAAATTTAATCTAATTTTTTTTTGCCAATCAGATTTCAAGAAATTCACAAGAGGTATAAAATATATATATGTATAAATATATATAAAAAAAATGAAGGCATTGATCTTTTTAACATATGGTTTAAGCTCTTTGGTTCAAGGTCATAGAGGCATATAAATACTCTTAAATGTTTAATTATTAAGAAAACTTTTTACAAAGGCATGTATATTGCAACCTTATTGGTATTGATATTTTTTATATATTGATCATCTTTATTTAGAGTCAAGGTTATTGGTATTATGTCAAGGACATAGCTGCTTACAAACACTGTTTTATTTTATTATTCGAAAAAGTATAAACCTTTTTATTTCGTATAGGCATGTGAATTAGAATATTTAAGGTATTGATATGGCGATCATTAAATGTATCGATTCTAGATCATATGTTTATATAAAATAATAATTCAAAACTAGAATGTATACTTGCGAGCATATATATGTCTGTTTATCAGCTCTCTAAAGTAGTGCTCCAAACAGCGGGGGAAATTATTTCATCTAAGTGTATGCAGTGAGAATGAGATTATTACAATATAGAATTAAAAGAGCAGATTCACTATTTTGACACACTTCCGAAATTTACTAAGCATTCAAGATAGTTTAAAAACTGATTTAGAATTTTGGAGGAAAATAAACGCATATACAGTACAGACCTGTCGAAAGTTTAACACTAAGCAAACGAATTAGTGCCGAATCGGCAGCTTGTCTCAACTCCTCTATATCTAGACAGAGTTTTCGGCAGCAGCTACCCATTTCTCGGCAGCTTTTCGACCGCTCGGCTCCTATCTAGGTAATTCGGCGACTCGATCCCTCGTTAGCTTTTCGGCTCCTCGGTAGCTTTTTCGGCCACTTGGCCTTCGTTAGCTTTTTGACCACTCGATCCCTCGTTACCTTTTTGACCACTCGATCCCTCGTTAGCTTTTTGACCACTCGATCGCTCGTTACCTTTTTCGACCACTCGATCCCTCGTTAGCTCATGCAGTTAAATGGTTTATTCCCTTATTTTAGAAGTGATTCAACTAGAAGAATTATTGATGGGACATTATAATAAAACTGTCGATACGACCTTCAATAATAATAATAATAATAATTATAATAATAATAATAATTTCCCGTTGATAGTATTATTTATTAAAAATACAAATGGAAAAATAATGTTTCTAATATTAATAATTTATTCTTATATTATTGATCTTTTTCTATTTTTAACCATTTATTAAGCGACATTTAAAAACTGGTTTTAAATATCGCTTATAATTTATCTGATTTATTTACTATGGCATTCTGATCTAGCGCTTGGGTACTAGCTAATGAGGGACCAATCACTCGACCGCTAGCTAACAAGTGATCAACTGCGCGATTACATGTTGCCGTTCTCGACCCCTAGTTAACTAGTGGCCGAATGAGCTACGGAGCCGTTGAAAAGCCTGTATTTACACCTATACAAAACATCGAATGGTTTGGTTTGGTTTGAAATTGGTCAGTACTTTGCATTTCTATCCCCGATCGACAAATCTCTCAGTTTAATCACACAAGTTATCTCCCTTTTACCGTCGGTAAAGAACTACGTCTCCTATTACGGGAAACACGAACTATTACAAAGTTCTGTTAAATGGAAATAGTAATAGTAATGGATTTTTACTCTTAAATACATAAATTTGGTTTTTAAAAAAATGAAATAGCGCATCAAAATTTATCAGATATTTTTGTTATATATTTACTACCCCTGAGCGGGTACCGCTGCTGGTGAAGTAAAACTCCCCGAGGGTATCCATAACTCAGTAAGCAGTACTTTGTGTTGTCAGAAAATGAACCATGTCGCAAAATTTTCAGCCGTGTTATTTTTTTATTTTTGTTAGAACTAATGCTCGTTTCCTCGTGCATGGTGATTTAGCTGGATTTGGATTCATATAATTTTGGAACTTTAGATTCATTGGTTTCCAAATGTTTGGCTTATGTTTTTTATTTATCAAACTTTTCCGCCCCTAGTGTCACTGATGAGGCATAATTTTTTTGAAATGTGCAAATATGGCACATCAAAATTAAATAGGTATTTTTGTTTTATATTAAGTTAAATAAGATCAAATGTAAACATGTTAGAACCCTGAATTATGCAATTTGCAAAATGTTTCATTAGTCATTATATATTGTACTTACGTCAACAATGTGGCATCTGTTGCTTCAGTGTCAAGGTAAATAGTGAAATATTTCACAAATTGTGGTTGCCTGAACAATCTCCAATGAGTTCTACGTGGAGAGAAATGAAGGCCATGGAAATGACTTTTACTTCTTTTCAATCTTTTCTCGCTAATTCCGATGTTCAATAGTACACCGATAATGAACATAATGTTGATATTGTGGATTTTGGTAGTATAAAACCAGCTTTACATTTACTTTCTTACAACATTTATGTTGTTTGTGTCAAGAACTCGATCTCTGGACATACATTTGGTTCTCTTGAATGATAATCAGAAAGCTGACTGCTTGCGCAAAACCATAGATTAAGATTAATGGGGCGTAATGCACGAATTGTTGTTGATTTGTTTCTTCTCTTCACGGACCTTACACTATTGATAGGTTCACCAATTTAGAAAAAAAAGTCCAAGATTAAGTTTCTTATTTTGTAATCCAGGCTCATAAACCGTAGACTGTTTTACACAAAATTAGTCTGGGAATAATTGTCGTGTTTCGTCAATTCACTTTGTTGCGAAACGTTTTAAACATTTCATTCAGTGCAAAGCTGTAGGTACTTTGGTGGTTACAAAATGAACATCCAGCTCTTGCAACACCAGTCACACAACAAGCCACGAAAATAAAGTGCAATAAAGGTATACGTTTGAGAATTGTTATATCGACTTGTTCCCAAATTGTGGTCTACTGTGGTTTGGCCTTTTATTTATACAGACGGGTTATGTTATTATGATTATCGATGTCTTAAAATATTAAGATAAAGAACGTACTTTTGTTTATGGTAAGAATAAAGGGTGGTGTTATTATTATTATTATTATTATTATTATTATTAGCTCAACTGGCTCGTTGACCCAATTTTCACTAATTATGCAAATTAGGTAAAATATTTTGTGAAATGAAGTAAAAATCTTCTCCTCTGAAACCACTGGACCAATTTCCAAAAAATTTGGTTTGGATGCTCCCGACCTCAGCCTGACTAAAGTTTATACAAGACAAACCTGTCCGACATCAAAGATGGCCGCTGTTACTATAAATAGAAAATACACAAAAATGGCCATTGTGGATCCATTTTTCACCGATTTAACTCAAATTCGAAATGTTGAATGTATATTGTATGGGATTCAACATATGTAACGGGTTTTTCCGAGTCTTTTTCACTAATTATGCAAATTAGGTGCAATATTTTGTGAAATGAAGTAAAAATCTTCTCCTCTGAAACCACTGGGCCAATTGGAACTAATTTTGTGTGGAAGATCCCTACATCAGCCTGACTTAAGTTTGTACCAGGCAACCATGCCTGACATTCGAGATGGCTGTCGTTACTAAAAATAGAAAAAATAGCCATTGTGGATCCTTTCTTCCTCCGATTAAGCTCAAATTTTAAATATAAAATGTATACTTTGTGGGATTTAAAATATATAACGGTTTTTTTTTTCTGAGAAAATTTTTATTGACCCAATTTTCAAAATATATGCAAATTAGGTGTAATATTTAGTAAAAATCTTCTCTTCTAAAAGAACTGGGCAAATTAGAACCAAATTTCAAGTGTTAGGTTCCTACATCGGCCTGAAAAAAGTTTGTACCAGTCAAAGATGCCGGTTGTTACTAGATATAAAAAAATAGCCATTGTTGATCCATTTTAAGCTCAACTGGCTAAACCCAGCTGAGTTTATGGGATGGTGAAGCGTGTCTGCATGTGTGTGTTGCAAAGTAGGCTTCAATGAAGCAAAAATTGGGCCTCTTGTTGCTGTTTTTATTATTATTATTATTATTATTATTATTATTATTATTATTATTATTATTATTATTATTATTATTAAAGAAGTAGTAGTAGTAGTATTTTGATCAGATAGATATAAATCGTCAGTACTCGCGGTGGCATTAAATGCTACAGAATCTGTAGTAAAGATGTGTAATTTTGCTAATAAAATATCGATGTAAATTAAACAGTATATTGTAGTATTATCTATTGAATTGAGCTGTTGGCACTAGTACAAATGAGATTCGATGTATTGCAGTGAGCTATTGACACTGGTACACAATGAGATCTGATGTATTCCAATGAGCTATTGACACTGGTACACAATGAGATTTGATGTATTCCAATGAGCTATTGACACTGGTACACACTGAAATTTGATGTATTGCAGTGAGCTATTGGCAAATTGAAGATTTGATATATTGAAGTGAAGTTTTTGCACTGGTACAAATGTGATTTGATATATTGCAATGAGCTATTGACACTGGTACACAATGAGATCTGATGTATTCCAATGAGCTATTGACACTGGTACACACTGAGATTTGATGTATTGCAGTAAGCTATTGACACTCGTACACACTGAGATTTTAAGTATTGCAGTTGGCTATTGGCACTGGTACAAATGAGATTTGATCTATTGCAGTGAGATATTGGCAAATTGAGATTTGGTATATTGCAGTGAGCTATTTCGCACTAGTATAAATGAGATTTGAAGTATTGCAGTGAGCTATTGACACTGGTACACATAAAGATTTGATGAATTGCAATGAGCTATTGACACTGGTACACACGAGATTTTATGTATTGAAGTGAGCTGTTGGCACTAGTACAAATGAGATTTGATGTATTATTGCAGTGAACTTTTGACACTGGTACACATTGATATCTGATATGTTCAAGTGAGCTTTTGGCACTGGTCTCATTGAGATTTGATTTATTGCGGTGAGATATTGGCAAATTGAGATTTGATATATTGAAGTGAGCTATTGGCACTGGTACAAAAGAGATTTGATGTATTGCAGTGAACTATTGGTACTGGTACTCATTGAGATCTGATGTGTTCCAGTGAGCTTTTGGCACTGGTCTCATTGAGATTTGATGTATTTCAGTGAGCTTTTGGCACTGGTACAAATGAGCTTTGTTGTATTGCAGTGAGCTATCGGTACTGGTCACATTGAGATTTGATGTGGGTTATTGGCACTAGTACACTATTGTAATGATTTATTGGCACTGTTAAGCATTGCGATTTGATGTACCGCAATGGGCTTTTGGCACTGGACAAATGGAAATTGATATATTGCAGTGAGCTATTGGCACTGCTACACATTGAAATTTGATGTTTTGCTGTGAGCTATTTGCACTGGTAGACATTAAGATTTGATGTATTATTGCAGAAAGCTATTGACACTGGTACACACGAGATTTTATCTATTGAATTGAGCTGTTGGCACTAGTACAAATGAGATTCGATGTATTATTGCAGTGAACTTTTGACACTGGTACACAATGAGATCTGATGTATTCCAATGAGCTATTGACACTGGTACAACTGAAATTTGATGTATTGCAGTGAGCTATTGGCAAATTGAAGATTTGATATATTGAAGTGAGGTTTTTGCACTGGTACAAATGTGATTTGAAATATTGCAATGAGCTATTGACACTGGTACACAATGAGATCTGATGTATTCCAATGAGCTATTGACACTGGTACACACTGAGATTTGATGTATTGCAGTGAGCTATTGACACTCGTACACACTGAGATTTTAAGTATTGCAGTTGGCTATTGGCACTGGTACAAATGAGATTTGATCTATTGCAGTGAGATATTGGCAAATTGAGATTTGGTATATTGCAGTGAGCTATTTCGCACTAGTATAAATGAGATTTGAAGTATTGCAGTGAGCTATTGACACTGGTACACATAAAGATTTGATGAATTGCAATGAGCTATTGACACTGGTACACACGAGATTTTATGTATTGAAGTGAGCTGTTGGCACTAGTACAAATGAGATTTGATGTATTATTGCAGTGAACTTTTGACACTGGTACACATTGATATCTGATATGTTCAAGTGAGCTTTTGGCACTGGTCTCATTGAGATTTGATTTATTGCGGTGAGATATTGGCAAATTGAGATTTGATATATTGAAGTGAGCTATTGGCACTGGTACAAATGAGCTTTGTTGTATTGCAGTGAGCTATCGGTACTGGTCACATTGAGATTTGATGTGGGTTATTGGCACTAGTACACTATTGTAATGATTTATTGGCACTGTTAAGCATTGCGATTTGATGACCGCAATGGGCTATTGGCACTGGTACAAATGGAAATTGATATATTGCAGTGAGCTATTGGCACTGCTACACATTGAAATTTGATGTTTTGCTGTGAGCTATTTGCACTGGTAGACATTAAGATTTGATGTATTATTGCAGAAAGCTATTGACACTGGTACACACGAGATTTTATCTATTGAATTGAGCTGTTGGCACTAGTACAAATGAGATTTGATGTATTATTGCAGTGAACTATTGACACTGTTACACAATGAGATCTGATATGTTCCAGTGAGCTTTTGACACTGGTCTCATTGAGATTTGATTTATTGTGGTGAGTCATTGGCACTGGTACAAATTTGAATTTAATGTATTGTAATGATTTATTTGCACTGTTAAACATTGCGATTTGATGTACCGCAATGGGCTATTGGCACTGTTACACAGTGAGTTTTAATGTATTGCAGTGATCTGTTGGCACTGCAACACATTGAAATTTGATATTTTGCAGTTAGCTATTGGCACTGGTACACATTAAGATTTGATGTATTGCAGTGAGCTATTGGCACTGCTACACATTGAGATTTGATGTATTGTGGATGAGATGATTTAATGTCCTGGTACATTATTACTTTATTATTGTAACAATTGTTTAGTAATATGTCGTTTGTATTACATATGTTTCAGGTTTATTTTCTACGGCAGATAGAAATCAAGTACTTTCATATCGGTGACCCTCAGTTCAAACAGTTACATGATTATCTACCGACTTACTGCATTAAATCTTAAACAGACAACACATTGAAACTGTACGGATTTGCATTTAAAACTGCATCAAGTTTTTCAATTTTCTGAATTTTTTTATTTTTTTTTTCTAAAACTAATTTTAAAGTAAAAATAGATATACAACTTATTCACAATCTGTGAGATTCATTTTTTTAAAACTTCATTCCTATTAGCTGTCAATAAACGGAATCCTCTAATGGATTGGCCAATGTTTTACGATGATTATTATTTGCTTGAAGCATGCGCACGGATTTCCGGAAATTCCAAAGAATCGAAGGTGAAACCTGACAAATTGTATTAATTGTTCGTCATTAATATCCACGTATATTCGCAGTGGTGACACGTATCCCTTAAAAAGTCACAAAGGACAAATTCAATCAAATTCTGTGTTTAATTTATTTCACCGTTTTGAAAGTTGTGTTTAAATGACCCTTTTTTATGACCTAACAATGTTCTAAAATTAGATCCCACAGGCTACATCTCGCTGGTAAATCATTGTTATTTCTGTATTGATTCGAGCTTTTATCGTTGAACCAAATGTAACATTGTTCATGAAGAACATCATTTATTAGATCAGAACCGTTTTAATTTTTTTTTCTAAGGAAAAATTAACTTTAAATCATTTTGTGATTAGTGTAAAATATTTAAGAAGCCTACGTTTTATATACTTATATCGCGCTATACGTTGTATATCTGGCTGTGACATAATTCAGTAGGTTGTATACGCAATAAGTCGGGCACATATTCAGCCCCGATATGAAGACCCATATCAGTAGACCCGTGTCAGTCATTTGTCGTGAAATATTAGGAAGAAGTAGCTATTAGAGATACAAGTAAAGATATACATTAAAAAGAACTATTTACACCTGTAGAAATACCAAAAATCGTTATTTTTTGAGTTGCAGACGACCGTTGTCTTTTAGATATTAGAACTGTTTATTTGTGTTTGCTTTCAATTTTCATTTTCATTTTCACCCAGATTGCACAGCATTGTCAATGTGCAAGGTTACTATATGTCCTTCTTACGTGCTTATATACGATGAAAATATCAATATTATACATTCAAGGAAATAATGTTTATATTTCAAAAACTGACAATATATCATGCCGTGAAGCTATGCTTGAAAGGTATGTCATAAAGTTGGGTTTTTTAAATTTATCGTTAAATACCTTCAAAAAATGCTTTATTGTCATGAAGCATGAGTTATATGTATTCAACCATAAAAAGCTTTATGACATGTACATTAATTTAGCTAAAATTTCAGCAGCTTCAACAGAGGTATTTCATTTTTCTCAAAATCTAAATCTTACAGATGTAAACATTAAAACAAACCCATTTCATTCAGAAGAGAATTGAGTAATGGTGTTTAACATCCTAGTCAAAAATATTTCACTTATATCGAGACGTCGCCAGCTTTAGGCGAAAGCGCAGGAATTTTGCCTGTACGTTGCGCTGATGGCATTATACAGCAGGGTTCTTTATCGTACCATGCCTGCCATGACACGGAGCCTCGTTTATTTTAAGTTCCCTTATAATGATTTGCCGAGTGCTTGGCGAAAGAACAGCCGGGGTTCGAACCCACGACCTTCCACTTATAGAGCAAGAACTCTACCAACTGAGCTACCGCAGTGGCCCTCATTCACAAGAGCAAGAGAAATAGGTTTGTCAGTACTTTAATCCATAGGTTTAGATACAACACAACTCGGTCTATATAGTCTGAGATCCTATGGAGACACATGTGCCGAAAATTCTGGCGTTAATGATAGAATTTTCAAAAAAAAAAAAAACATGGATGTTGGCGGATAGATAAAGTTAAAGACGGCTACGTCAGAGAAGAATTTAATGAGAATTTTATTATATTTGTCGAAAAAACTAGGTATATAAAAAAAATCTTGAAAAGTCGGGAAATTTTTCTTATCTCTACAAATAGTTTTCCCTTTGTTTATCGTTGAAATGTTGTGCTTTTAGAGATTTTCTCATCCTATTTAGTGTTTTAGTTTATCTATAAATAATTTATGTTCGCTTGATTGGAAACAAATAAGAACACAAATGAATTACACATCTGTCCGGCTGGTATGATATAGGTACGGTTGACCAAGTTAATATTAAATCACGGGTGAGGGCGTGTAGATGCCATTCAAATATTTTGTTCTCCACAATGCAAGACGCTGTCTAATTTCCACTCTTACGCAATCAATAAAACACAATTATGCATTGCGACAGGTGAGCTATATTATCAAGTGAGCAAACGTGTTATTTGATAAAAGTAGTGGTAATTAAAAATGTTACATGACATAAAAATTATGATACATATTTCACGTTGTATAGATATGCACAACAACGCTTTTGTTAAACAACCAAGTACTAATGGAAAGAAAGAAAAAAAAAGGGGTCCGATCATTTTTCTGTGGCTGTTGACACCTGCCACTGAACACAGATTTTCCAAATAATAAATTTTTATTTATGGTCGAAAATTTTTACCACAAATAACATAAGCTCAATTGAGTTTTTTTTTTATCAACTTAAACATACATACATATATGCAAAAAGACAAGTGACATTAAAAATATTTCAGTTACATGCATAAAGACATTTAAGTGTTAAAAGCAAAACATAAAACATTAAGCATACATAAGCATAACCATACCGAAATATTAAAAGAATAAAAAATAAATAAAGAAATAAAAGATAAATAAATAAATAAATAAAATTGTTTCAGGCTGAATAAAGCAAATAAAAAGCAATTGAAGAAAGAAAATAAGACTGAAGCTGCAAATGAAAGCCAGAAATAAAATTAAAATAAAACAGTAGCCCTACCATAAAAACTTTAAATGTCGTCTATGTGTTATGGCATGCAATACAGCGGCACGAGGTGCAAGACCACTTGTTTATTAAACTTTAAAGTTATTAAATGACTGTTCTTTTCTTACTTAGTGGTCTGGAAATTCGTTCCACAGTCTTGCACTCTCATAGCGCAGTGTTTCGCCCGTACCTTGTTGTTCGTGGTGTATCTGCCTTGTTTGGGTAACTGAAAGATATATGAGAATTTTTAATTCATATAAAGCAAAATTTAAGATGTGAACCTTTTTTTTTTAATTAAAGAAAAGATTTACGTATTTTGAAAGAAGTTATTAATATTCAATAATAACTAACAAAATTATTTATATAATAACATTGTTTCTTCCATGTTATATGCAAAAATATTTCCCAAGGTTAGATGGCATAATGCACGACCCGAAAGGGGAGTTATTATTATTATTATTATTATTATTATTATTATTTATATGAATGTCTTTGTTTAAATTGAAGTTTTGTAAACAAATTACAAACTACTTCCATTCCTTGAACGCTCGAATATACTTCACGATTGTGAATTATGTGTCTCATATATGGTTGGGACTCCGCCCATATTTTATCACGTGACAATAGGAAGCTCCGCATCCTTACTTACGTGCGTGTAATATGTCATGTTATATGCGATGGCATAATACACGCTCCCATTGATTTCAACATAAAAAAAATATGCCAAAATAGTATTGATGCAATTATTATTAAAGAAATTTACATGAATAGTAATAATATATTATATTATACCTCATAAATTTGTTTTGCTAATAAATGTATTGATTTTACTCCTGGCGATATTTTGCAATACAGACAGGAGTCTCCGATCAGTATTATGTTTGCTTAAGTCACAAAAAGAACATCTTTACCCCGAATAGTTTGATCATTTAATAGATTAACTCAAATACAAAGTTACAGTCACGAACGGCAACTGTAATACGTAAACAATCAATGTCTTAAAGGCATTGATTAATTCCAGGAAAAAGCTGGTATCTATTTTGAGATGGTATCCATTCAGTGTAATATAACAAATATTTCATGGCGCTTTGGTCCATATCATATTACGGGGTGCCTGCTTTTTTATTTTACTCCGGACGATATTTTGAAATACAGACCGGAGGGTCCGGTTGGTATTATGTTTGCTTACGGTAGGTCACATGATTATTCTTGATGACGTAATATTACACCAACAAAAAGAACATCTTAACCCGTATAGTTTAAACATTTAATAAATTAACCCAAGTACAAAGTTACAGTCAGGAACGGCAACTTAATACGCAAACAAGGAATTGATTAATTCAAGGAAAATTTTCGGGGTGCCTGCTTTTTGATTTTACTCCGGACGATACTTTGAAATACAGACCGGAGGGTCCGGTCGGTCGGTAGGTCACATGATTATTCTTGATGACGTAATATTACAATTACAATTACTACATTTTAACCTGAACAGTTTAATCAGTGGATTAACGCAAATGCAAAGTTACAGCCAGAAACGAAAATTATAATACGTAATGATCTTCCTAAAGGAATTAATTAATTCCAGAAAAATGCTGATATCTCTTTTAAGATGGTATTGTCATATACCACTTTTTGAATTTAATCATAAAAATACATTCAAAAAGTGTATTGTAATATACCACTTTTTGAATGTATTTTTATGATTAATTTCAAAAAGTGGTATATAACAGTATCGATTAGGTATGAATAAAACAGATATTTTATGGGGTTTAGGGCTATATCTCAGGTTATGTTTCAGTCCGTAAACTGAGATGTAGCCCGCAACCCTTTGAAATATTTGTTAAATATTTTCTAACTGATGACATTTTCCTTTGATTAATGTTTCAGAAAAGATTTTAATAGAGCATCAGGATATAAAAAAGTGAGAAAAGTTAAAACGTTGCTTTTAAAAATCTTCTCATGACATTCTATTTTATTTTTGATAATACGGAAAATACTATCATATATATATAATAGGATCATGAGAATCTTCTGTTTCGGTTTTTATCAATTTTCAAAAACAAATGAAGGAGTTTGCTTTTTAATCATTATCAATTCATATTGATATAAAAAAGAGATTGTGGTAGATCCTTACAATATTTCCTGTTAAAAGTGTTTAAAAATCTGTCACTTTGCCGATTTTGAATTTCAATTTAAATAATGCATTTAAAATCAGCACACGACAACAGTTGTCAGTTTTGAATGCATTATCTTAATAGAAATTCTTAATCAGCACATGAAAAACCGATACCATTTTGTAATTGGACAAAAAAATAAATAAAAAAAAAAACAGTATTACGCGTTAATGTTGTCTGACATGTATTAATAATTAATATTTGAATATAACAAATCTTAAATATAATTTACTTATTTACACATGCTTTTAAACCTACGAAATATTTCATTATTTCACGATAGGTCAAACATATATATCATAGACATTTTCAGAAAATTTTAAATCCCTTGACCTGCTGACCTGCTGACCTCCTAAACATATTGATAATCTTTTGATATTGATCCGAAAAACAAATCGGAAAAGATACACCTATTCAAATTCATACATCAGGGTAATTAATTCTCCAAAATTGAGTGTATTTAAATACCTACATTGTACATTTATGATAAAAAAAAATAGTCACTTCAAAACCATTGTCAATACGCATGATAATGGATTTATTTAACACTGAACGAATATATGAGAAACTTAAATAGGATGGCCTAATGTCGCGTATGTCATTGTTAATTAAATTAATTCACGTTGATAAAGATGTTCCTCTTATTTCATTACAAACTACATGGATAGAATAAATGTCTATTACAGTTGAATTATATTATTTTGTTTTCTATCGCATTACACTGCATTAAATTATATAACATAACAATTACATTATATTATATTACATTATATTATATTATATTATATTACATTACATTAGATTACATTACATTATATTACATTATATTATATTATATTATATTATATTATATTATATTATATTATATTATATTATATTATATTATATTATATTATATTATATATTATATTATATCATATCATTAAATTACATCATATCATATTACATAATATCATTTTATATAATTTCATATCATATCATATAAAATCATTTCATATCATATTATATTATACACTATCTCTCACTATTTACTGTCAATATCATTGGGCAATTTGGTCACGTGTTGACCACATATCATCAATATTTAGTTAGTTTGTTTCGAAAAAAGCGGTTTTGTGATCAAAATTCATGACAAAATCTCATAATCCCCCGTTTGTTTAGAGATTATTATCTAAAAATTCAAGATTAAGTTTTTAATTTTTTGTGGAAAATACCTCCACAACAAAAGATTATTTGCTGCCTTGCAGTTTTATTGGTTTCATGAAGGATGAAATATAATAAAATTTAAGATCGTAAATGTTTTCTAAACACAATTGCATGGTTTTGTTTTACTCTGAACACAGAAACCAAAAGAGTTAAAACATAACAACATGCAAATGTTACTTTTAATTGTTAAACTGTACTCTGTATACGTCATGCAAGATACTGTACGAATAGGGACGAAAACAGTTCATAAGCGGTGGTATATGTTAAAAGATGAATAATACCATTGTGGAATTCAGGACTCTTAGAAGACGGCATATTGGATTAGGAATAACATGATATTATTTCTGTCTTTTACTGCATACAGGATTTGAGGTTGTGGTTGAAGGAACCTATTTTCAATTTTACAACCTGTAGTCTATCCCATTTACAGATTACCCGGTATGAAATCATTGAAGGGTCCAACCTAAATTAAATTGGGGGTCAGAAGATCCTAAATACTATCCCAATGGGTCGACCAGAATTATTCTAACTACATGTATTTTTAACCAACTTTTCTAAGACAAAAACTTTTATGCCATGTATCATTCAACTTAATTTTTTCTTGATAAAATATACAAATGATTAAATATATTTTTCACCTAGAATAATAACTAACTTTAACATCACCAGAGATTATCTAAACAATGTGAGATTCGCTAAAGGTATCCAACAATCAAACACGTCAATATTATAGTATTGTTAATCAGAAGTTAACTTAGATTTATTAATTTTTAAATGTTTGGTTTATATTTTTTATCTATCTACCTTTCCGGCCCCTAGTGTTACTACGTAAGAAATAGCAGGTATGGCACATCAAAATTAAACAGGTATTTTTGTTAAATATTTACTACCCCTGAGCGAGTACCGCTACTGATGTGATAAAACTCAGCGAGCGTATTAGTCCTGCAGAGGTTGATTTGAACCTTAAATATTGGTCTATAGTTTTTTCTCTGCATATATATAAAGATTAAATGGTCCAGTTGATGCCACTCCGTCAACCTTGAGCATTTTGTTAAATTCAAAAAGGCGTTCAGGATGGCTGCCATAACATGAATTAGTTGTTTGAATAAAAACTAATTTATTGAATGGCATTTTCAACCGTTAATATCCCCTACTAAGAAACTTTTTTTTTTGGTTGTTGTATTTGTTGCATGGTATTTATATACCATTCCGTGTACAAATCACAACCCCACCCCCACCCCCCATAAAAAAAGGAGAAGTAAAAACTACCATTTTAGTTATACATGTGTACTTCCATCAAGGAAGAGAAGCCGGGTGCCCCGGAAGGGTAAGCACCTTCTGTCTAACTAGCGATACCCGTCACGTGCAAAGTAAAATTTAAGAATAAAAGGAACAAGGAACTATTGTAAGTCAAATATATCCAGTATTAATTTAAATACATTGGCTCCATAATCATCAACAATATTGTGATGATGGCCATAATTCTTTAGGAGCCTTGATTAGCCTAGGCTTGCAAAATCCTTGAGTTAACAGTTTAATTGTAAGCAATTTGCTTCGTTGTTGAAAATTTCCGTAGGCGAACAAGCGTATTGACTGTGAAACATATACACCTTAGGCAAGAAAAGCAGGGATATTACAAAGAAACAGAATGTTGACAATAAAAAATTGAGAGTAATCACATTTGTCATATGGCTTCAGATGTAACCTTTCGTGGGTGTAATAATTGAGGTATGAGTCCAAATATGAAGCAGAAAAATCCGAAGAATATTTTATTATTTTAGCTCACTTGAATAGATGGCATACACATATTCTCTAAATTTAGAACGTTATCTATATATCTGTATGTGGAGTTGAATGTTTGAGCGACAGTCTTCTCTCCAGATTCGACAAGGTGCTGTAAAAATTCTGACGCATATGAAACAGAATAGCAAACAAATGTGCACAGTTTTTTTTTTTTTTTTTTTTTTTTTTTTTTTTTGAAAAATTATATTACCAAACACAACAAATATGTTGTCTATTAAAAAACATAATTAATTAACGATAACATAAGATATCTTAAAATTCTATTTGTTTTATTTTCTTTGAGATATATTACAAAAATTATCAAATTCAATGCCATTTTGTCAAGATGCAACACAAAAAAGGGAACATATTTCATTGATTTTCCTATTTTTCAGCCATATTTGACGCCATATTGAATTTAACAAAATGCTCAAGGATTAAAGAGTGACATCAACTTGATTCAAGATCAGATACATATATATTCATACTATGCAACAAAAAACTATAGACCAAATTTTAAAGTTTGGAGAAAATTTTGGGTTTCTCAGCCGGACTATATCCTTAACTAAGTCACTTAGGCAGTCCTTTGTGCTGTCAGAAAATGTATAAATTGTCTTTATTTTTAGCCGTCTTAATTTTTTGAAAATTATTTAACAATTAATATTTTCTACTTATGTAAAGCATTCCTTAGCTAGATTTGGATTCTTATAATTTTAGAACTTTTGATTCATAAATTTCTCAATTGTTTGGCTTATATTTTTATCCGTCTTAATTTTTGAAAATTATTTAAAATAAAGTTTGTCCCTATTAAAAGCATTTTAGCTGTATTTGGATTCATATAATTTTGGAACTTTGGATTTATAAATTTTCAAATGTTTGCATTACTTTTTATCTGTCATCTTTTTCTGCCCACAGTGTCACTGATGAGGAATTAATTTTCGAAATGTGCACATATAGCACATCAAAATTGGATGTTAATTTTATGGTATTATTGTGAAATATTTAAATAATAACTTAACGCAGAATAAAAAAGATTGATATTTATAACTTACTCTTGTGTCCTCCATGTTGAATTTTAACAAAGTCGTCTGCTGTTAGTTGAGTAAGAAGGTGTATCGCCACAAAACGTTTTTATATAAGCCAAATCGTCAACGCGCGTGATAATGAAATTTTCAGAAAATATCTAATCTTTATTGTGTTAGTCCATGACGTATAAAATATTATCTACTAATGCATGTACTAACATGTTTTCTATATTTCATATACTTAACATATTTTGTTATATACATAACACCCACCGTTGAAGATTTCCCGCGAAATGAACTCAAAATGAGGAAAGATGAAGGATTATTAATAAAACTATGTACAAGATGGCGCCTAATCATCTTAAAGATTTGTTTTCAAATATGGCAAATAAATCTTATCCAGGGATGATTTAAACGTATGAATAGTTCAAAGCGATGGTGTGGTAAAACCTGAAATGATTTTGCTTCTAAAGCACTTCATAATTTGATTTTTAGTTCACATTGTAAATTTAATTTAACTTAACAAAAACATCTGTTTTCTTTTGATGTGCCAAATGTGCATATGGAAATTCATTCTTCATCGGTGAAACTAGGGGCCGAAAAAGTTGATAGATAGAAAGATAATTCAAAAAATTAAAAAAAATTAATTTATCCAAAGATCCAAAATTATATGAATCCAAATCAATTTTGTCATTTATGCCAAAACATGAAAATAATGATTGCTTTTTTTTGTTGGATAGTCTAAAATATTTTAATTAAATTTGAAAATAATGAAATTAAATATTTGATAACAGATTCATATCGTACTACTTGGTCCTAAATTTTAACTTTTTTATTTTTAATTTATTATTATTATTTTTAAATTATTATTTTTTATAATTATTATTATTATATTTTTTATTCATTCTTTGTCCACGATCAAGAAACGACTTGTTTTATTTTATCATGGCAAGTGCACTTTAAGTTGCAGGATTATTGGATGTTTCTAAGTGTGTTTTAGTTTACAAGTTTACAAATGAAACTTACGAACGCTTTTGTAAAGCAGCCCATTCATATATTAAGTTTTGATTTACGAAATTCTTAAGTGTAATTTTTTACTTACGAAGGTTAGTAAAACGCAGCACAGTTCATGTTTCAGACCATAAACTGAGATGTAGCCCGCAACCCTATGAAATATTTGTTAAATATTTTCTAACTTATGGCATTTTCCTTTGGATGGTGTCTAAGAAAAGATTTCAATAAAACACCAGGATATAAAATAAAGTGAGAAAAGGAAAAAAATAAATTTTACAAAACAAAAACATCATCAACCGATGGATTTACGCACCAATCCCCCCCCCCTTTTGATAGAGAAAATCGGCTGTCGAAGGCTAGTATCGAGGGATTGGCTGGGCAAAGGACTTTCTCAAGGTCGTGGCAACTGGGATGCTTTCTCATCGTGGAAATACGATGAGAGCTAAAGCCCTGGGTATGGACTTCACTTGGATTAATTTCGCTACTTTATACTAGTTGGAAGTATGTACCTTCAAAGGCAAGTTGCTCGGTCAGGTAAAAAACCAAAATGGAACAGTTGCTGGCGTATTGGATGCAGACGGAGGCAAAAAGGAACTCGCTACCAAACGTTGGAAATTCAAAATCAGCACATAGCAAATCGATACCATTGTGTAATTGGACAAAAAATAAACTAAAAAAAAAACAGTATTACGTGTTGATGTTGTCTGACATGTTTTAAATATTAATATTTGAATATAACAAATCTTAAATATAATTTACTTATTTACACATGCTTTTAAACCTACTTAATATTTCATTATTTCACGATAGGTCAAACATATATATCATAGACATTTTCAGAAAATGTGAAATCCCTTAACCTGCTGACCTGCTGACCTCCTACACATATTGATAATCTTTTGATATTGATCCAAAAAAACAAAGCAAAAATACACCTATTTAAATTCATACATCAGGGTAATTAATTCTCCAAAAATGGGTGTTTTTTAATATACATTGTACATTTTTGATCAGAAAAGTCAATCACCTCAAATCCATTGTCAATACGCATGATAATGGATTTTTTAACACTGAACGAATATATTAGCACTTAAATAGGAAGGCCTAATGCTGCGTATGTCATTGTTTTAATTATAACATTGATAAAGATCTTCCTCTAATTGCATTACAAACTACATGGATAGAAAATATGTCTATTACAGTTTAATTGTGTTTTTTTGGTTTCTATCGTGTTACACTACATTAAATTAAAGTATATTATATTATATTATATTATATTATATTATATTATATTATATTATATTATATTATATTATATTATATTATATTATTATATTATATTATATTATATTATATTATATTATATCATATCATATCATATCATGTCATATTATATAACATTTCATAATATTATTTCACATTATATTATATTATATTATGTTATGTTATGTTATGTTATGTTATGTTATGTTATGTTATGTTATATTATATTATATTATATTATATTATATTATATTATATTATATTATATTATATTATATTATATTATATTATATTATATTATATTATATTATATTATATTATATTATATTATATTATATTATTATATTAAATCATATCATAACTCATTATATAATATCATACACTTCCTCTCACTAGTTTCTGTCAATATCATTGGGCAATTTTGGTCACATGTTGACCACATATCATCAATAGTTAGTGTTAGTTAGTTTGTTTCGAAAAAAGCTGTTTTGCGATCAAAATTCATGATAAAATCTCCTCCCCCCCCCGTTTGTTTAGAGATAATTATCTAAAAATTCAAGATTAAGTTTTTAATTCTCAATGAAAAATACCTCCACAACAAAAGATTATTTGCCGCCTTGCGTTTAATTGGTTTCATGAAGGATGAAATATAATAAAATTTAAGATCGTAAATGTTTTCTAAACACAATTGCATGGTTTTGTTTTACTCTGAACACAGAAACCAAAAGAGTTAGTACATAACAACATGCATATGCTACTTTTAATTGTTAAACTGTACTCTGTATAATGCAAGATACTGTACCAATAGGGACGAAAACAATCCATAAGTATATGTAAAAGATGAATAATACGATTGTGGAATTCAGGACACTTAGAAGACGGCATATTGAATTAGGAATAACATGAGGATATTATTTCTGTCTTCTTATTGAATACAGGATTTGAGGTTGTGGTTGAAGGAACCTATTTTCAATTTAAACAACCTGTAGTCTATCACATTTACAGATTACCCGGTATGAAATAATTGAAGGGTCCAACCTAAATTATATTGGGGTCAGAAGATCCTAAATACTATCCCCATGGGTCGACCTGAATTATTGTAACTAATTTTAACCAGCTTTTCTTAGACAAACCTTCTACGCCATGTATCATTCAACTTAATATTTTCTTGATAAAATAAACAAATGGTTAAATATATTTTTCACCTAGAATAATGACTAACTTTAACATCATCAGAAATGATCTAAACAATGTGAGATTCGCTTAATACATCCAACAACCAAACACGTCAATATTTCACTATTGTTAATCAGAAATTAACTTAGATTTATTAATTTTTAAATGTTTTGCTTATATTTGTTATCTATCTACCATTCTGGCCCCTAGTGTCACTGATGAAAAATTAATTTCCGCAATTGCATGTATGGCACATCAAAATTGAACAGGTATTTTTACTACCCCTGAGCGGATTCCGCTCCTGATGAAGAAAAACCTTCCGAGCGTATCAATCCGGCAGAGGTTGGGTTGAAGCTTAAATATTGGTCTATAGTTTTTACTCCGCATTTATATAAAGATTATATGGGTCAGTTTTAGAATTCAGTTGATGCCACTCTGTTACCCTTGAGCATTTTGTTAAATTCAAGATGGCGTCCAAGATGACTGCCATAACATGAAAATGGGCGTTTGTGAATTAGTTGTTTGAATAAAAACTAATTTATTGAATGGCACTTTCAACAGTTGTTATGCCCTGCTGAGAAAAATGTGAAAAGGATATAGTAATGCCTTCCGTCCACCCGTCCTTTATTTTGTCCGTCCGCTTGCCATACCTTTATGTTCGTAACAGTTTTCCTAAACTGTTCATTGAATTGTCATAAATGATCATTGGGGAGTGTAGTTGTGTATATCGCAAACAAGTTCTAATTTAATGATTTTTAAAGACGTTATGGCCCTTTGATGGCTCTTAGGGGGGTTTAGCTTTCACTGAAAGCTTTTGTTAAATTTATCGCTGTTTTGGTAAGGTGAAAGTTACTAAATATATCAATGATGAGAATGTGTCTTTGTAAAGACAGTTAATTGTCACAGAGTAGAACAAGCATCTTAGATAAGAAAGTAATAATTCTTTGTATACATTCAGCAGAATAATACATATAATTTAGATATTAAGTAATTGAGATAGTCCAACTGAGAAACCCTAAATTTATTCCAAACTTAAAGATTTGCTCTATAACGGTTTTTGTTGTTGTTGTTGTTGTTGTTGTTGCATAGTATTTATATACCTATCCGTGTACAAATCACAACCCCTCCACCCCGAAAAAACAATAAGTAAAAGTAAAAACTAACCAATTTATACATGTGAACTTCCATCAAGGAAGAGAAGCCGGGTGCTCTGGAAGGGTAAGCAAATTCTGTCTAGCTAGCGATACCGGTCAAGTGCAAAGTAAATTTTAAGAATAAAAGGTCCAAGGAACTATGGTAAGTCAAATATGCCCAGTATAAGTTTAAATACATCGGCTTCATATTCATCAACAATATTGTGATGATGGCCATAATTTTAAGAGCCTTGATTAGCCTAGGCTTGCAATATCCTTAAGTCAACAATTTAATTGTAAGCAGTTTGCTTCATTGTAGAAAGTCTCCGTAGGGGAACAAGCGTATTGACCGAGAAACGTATAGGTTTTCGCAGGAGAAGCAAGGATATTTCAGCATAGAAACAGAGATTTGACAAAAAAAATGAGAGTAATCACATAATCATATAGCTTCAGAAGTAACTTTTTGTGGAAGCAATAATTGAGGCATAAGTCCAAATATGAAGCAGAACAATCCGAAGAATATTTCATTATTTTTAGCTCACTTGAACAAATGGCATTCACATATTCTCTAAATTTAGGATTATTTAGAGATAGAACGTCATCTATATATCTTTATGTGGAGTTGAATGATTTAGCGACATCTCTCGAGATTTGAGAAGGTTCTGTAAAAATTCTGACGCATAAGAAACAGAATAGCAAAGAAATATGCACGTTTGTGCCCATTGGTATACCGATTTTTTTTTTTTTTTTTTTTTTTTTTTTATTTATTTATTTATTTATTTATTTATTTATTTATTTATTTATTTCTTTTTTTTTTAAATTATATTACCAAACACAAAAAATATGTTGTCTATAAAAAAACTTTAACAATTTTTGATGGTATCTTCAGTATATTTTTGTTTGCAGTCTGTCTGGTGTTGTTCAAAATAACCAGAATCCGAATACTAGGTATTTATATCTTGGTTTACCTGTTTTTTTTAAAAGAATGAAAATTTAATGACTTGTTTTAGATGTTTTTTTATCAATAAAGATAAGGGATGGTGGTGTTAAAGGGTAGAAAAATGACAAATGTTTTTACATTTTACCTAAGATAGAATATTAGAAACAAGATAGTCGAGATACCATGGTAACAGGCAACTGTATCACACCCGACATGAAGAAATATCTACAGATAATTTGATAATTTTGGTAATTCTCCATGTACGACATTGAGATTTTGGTATTCTCCGTGTACGACCATAAGATGTAGATGAACCAGAACCAAGCTATCATGCACTTTGGATGTCAGGCTAACTTCATCGGCAAAACGGTCAAACTTATAAAGCATAATTCATTTAAGATTACATAGAATATTTAAAAATTGTATTTGTTTTATTATATTTGAGATATATTACAAACATTATCAAATTCGATGCCGTTTTGTCAAGATGCAAAACAAAAAAAAAAAGAAAATATTTTAATGATTTCCTATTTTTCAGTCATATTGGACGCCATATTGAATTTAAAAAAATGCTCTAGGATTAAAGAGTGTAATCAAGTTGATTCAAGATCAGAAATATATATATTCATACTATGCAATAGAAAAAAACTATAGACCAAATTTTAAAGTTTGGAGAAAATTTTGGGTTTCTCACCCGGACTATATCCTTAACTCAGTAGGCAGTGCTTTGTGCTGTCAGAAAATGTACAATTTAGCTTATTATTTAGCCGTCTTCATTTTTTTAAAATTATTTTAAAATTAATTTTTTCTTCTTATGTAAAGCATTCCTTAGCTAGATTTGGATTCTTATTATTTTGGAACTTTTTATTCATAAATGTCTCAATTGTTTGGCTTATATCTTTATCTGTCATCTTTTTCGGTCCCTAGTGTCACTAATCAGGAATTAATTTCCAAAATGTACACATATGGCACATCAAAACAGTTATCATTGTTAAATATTTACTAACCTTGAAGGGTACCGGTGCTGGTAGAGTAAAACTCCCCGAGTGTATTCTGAATTTAGTAGGCAGTGCTTTTTGCTGTCAGAAAATGTACAATTTGGCTAAATTTATAGCCGTCTTAATTTTTTGAAATTTATTTAAAATAAAGCTCGCCCCTAATTAAAAGCATTTTTAGCTGGATTTGAATTCATATTATTTTGGTTCTTTGGATTTTTAAATTTTCAAATGTTTGCATTACTTTTTATCCATCATCTTATGCCACTGATGAGGAATTAATTTTCGAAATGTGCACAAACGGCACATCAAAATTTGACAGGTATTATTGTTAAATATTTAAATAATAACTTAACTCAGAGTAAAAACGATTGATATTTATAACTTATTCTTGTGTCCTCAATGTTGAATTATGACAAAGTCGTCTGCTTTTAGTTGAGTAAGAAAGCGTATCGCCACATCGTAAACGCACGTGATAATAGAATTTTCAGAAAATATATAATCTTTATTTATTATTTTTTTAAAGAAAGCTTGACAGTATGTAAGTAAACATCACTCACGTTATTGTTGATAGACCTGTTACATACTTATTCTGATATGACACTGAATGGTTACACCTGAATATATACCTTTATTTTGTACACTTGATTTTCTAAATTATCAATATAGAATATTTCAAGCCATTCAAAAAATGTACATATAGGACATTTAGTTATATCAAAAGTAATGAAAATGTAATTGTGAACCCTAATGAAAGTGTAGGTCGTGCATTCACTGTATTATATAATAGTCCCGGTGTAGACACAAATTCAGTGCGACCAGTAGCTTCAGTTCGACATGTGCCTATGACATCACATGGCAACCCCAGTATTGCACAAATGGTGCCAATTATGACTTACTTAACTGCGCAGGGGCAAATTAGTATAAGACACGATTCGTGTGATCCAGGAATGGCCACCTTCGAAAAAATAACAGATTAGAAAAAATAGATGACAAAGTTGACAAAATTAGATAAGATTGAAAGTTCCCTTGTGAGTATTACGAATAGAGTTGTTTAAGTAGAAAATAATTTGTCAATTGGTACAAAAAGGTTTGATGAGAATAAAAAAAGAGATTGACAATGTGAAGAATAAAACAGAAATGGAGGTGAGAGGAGTAAAAATGAATATAAGACATGTTAAAGAAGTTGATGACGAAAATTATTATCTTAGAGAAAAAGTATAGACCTTCGTTCTCGTTCAATGAGAGATAATTTGAAATTTTCTGGTATTATCGAAAACTGGGGTCCAGAAAACACGGGATTTTCTTAAAATCCACCTGAATATAAATGAAGATATTGAATTGACCGAGTTCCTCGTTTTGGTAAACGGGTTTACCATAGGCCGCGGAGGATTGTTGCAAAATTCACTAGGTTTAAACAACGAGAGTTGGTAAGGAAAAAAAGCAAAGGATCTACGTGGAACATAATTTGGCTTTTACGAACAATTTCCTCCAGAAATTGAACGCACAAGGAAGGAACTTTAACCAGGACTAAAGCAAGCAAGAGCCTGGAATAATAAAGCAGTATTGGTTAGAAATAAACTTGATATTAATGACAAACTTTATGTATTTCCTGAACTTAAAAAGGAAGGCGATTGAGAAACTAAAAACATCGAATTTCGAAGATGATTATACAATATCTTTTTTACCAAAAATAACAAATTACCGGATAAGAGAGAAAGGCTGCGAATGAGATCATTTGACAATGGAAATGACAGTGTTCAACAAGATCCCAAAAGAAAGCGACTTGGATCAAATGAAAACAGAACAAAAGTAATTAACAGTGCACATAGAATTAATGAGGGCACTTGTAAGACAGAAGATGAAATAATCGCCACTACAAGAGACGAAAGTGATGTGGAGAAAAACAGAGGAACAGAACAAACAAAACCCACAGAACAGACAGAAGATACAACACTAAGCATGGACTAGGGACACGCAGGAGGTGGTCTTAAAACCACTACTGACATTGCATATATACGTAATTCTAAAATATATCTTGAAAATTTAAAACTTTGTGGATTAAATGTTTGCGGGTTCAGATCTAAGCTTATTGCACCAGATTTTTATGACTTTATATCTAATTTTGACTTAGTTCTTGTTTCAGAAACTAAGTTACTTGATACAGATGATTTAAATATTAGTAATTATCACATTTTTTCCAAAAGTAACAATACTAGGCGTGGAGGTATAGGTATTTCAGTAAGACTCAATTAGTAGGTATTTTGAACTGATTGATTGTTAATCTAAACTAATGTTATGGTTAAAAGGGTAGAATTTGTTTAACGGTGAAGATATTATTTTTGGAGTAGTCTATGTTCCACCCATTGAGTCCGCTTATTTTGAAGTAGTTGCTTTAATGAGCTTGACAATTAAATAACTAGAGTGTCTAAAATAACTCCAGATATTTGCTTATTAGGAGATTTCAATGCTCGCACAAATAAACTGACTGATTTTGTTCATATTGATTAAGGTTTGATAGACATTTTTGAAAGTGATGAAGACACTTAATATCATTTAAATTGTCATGAAATATTAGAATATCTGGGAATTTGTCTAGATGGACATTCAATGGATGTTGCCCGACCAGATATGGTTATAATTGATAGAAACATGTAAAGGTTGAAATTTGTTTATTGTTAACAGCAGAGTTGGACAGGATAAGAATAAAGGTAAAGTGACATAGAAAGGTGTAAGTCTGATTGATTATGAGGTTTGCTCCCCTGAACTCTTTAATATTATAGATGATTCTGTAGTTCTAAAGATGAATAAGATGTACTCTGATATACACAGCCCAATTACTTTAAAGTTAAAATGTTCTATAACAGAAAGTGTTGTAAATAATACAGAACGTGTCACAATACCTGTTAGATGGTGCCCTTACAAATCTGAAGCTTTTGTACATAATGCTTTTGATGATGATATTGTAGATATTGTAAATGAATTTCAGTCAGTTAATAATGAGACGGACAAAAGGATATTTGATAATACTGTTGTTAAGAAAATTTGTAACATGTTATCTAATTCTGCTAAGAAATCTTATGGTTTTAAAAAGAATAAATGCAAGAAAAAGAGAAATCTTCCTTGGTTTGGTAACGAGTGTTCTCAAAAGAGACAGCAATATTTTAGAGCTAAGAAACATTTTGTAAATATTAAAACCGAACTTGCAAAGAAAAATATAAATACAGCTTGTAAATCTTACAAAAGAACACTTTGTAAACACTATGGCATTTATAAAAGAAATAAGAACTTAAATTAAAAAGTATACGTACCACTAATCCAAAGGATTACTGAAAGACTTTATATAGACATGTTATTACCAAGCAAAATGGCAATATTGATTTAGAAAAATTTTATGAGTATTTTAAAAAATTTCACTTTTATGACACTCACGATTCTCGCAAAGACGAGCTGAATTTAAATGAATTTGAAGATGTAGATAATGTTACTATTAATTGTGAAATAACTGAAAAAGAAATTATTGAAAATGTTATAAAGTTTAAAAAAGGTGAATCATCTGGTACTGACGGTGTATTAAACGAATATATTAAGTCTACTCTTCATACGATGTTGTCAGTTTATGTACTGTTGTTTAACTTTATTTTAGATACTGATATAATTCCTGATGAATGGGTTATAGGCTCCAATTAGCCTATTTTCAAGAACAGTGGAGATAATAAAAGCCCAGATAATTATAGAAGCATTACTATTTCAAAGTGTTTCGGAAAACTGTTTACTTCTGTTATTAATAACCGCCTTAGATATTATGTAGAAAATGAAAATGTACTTTCCGGGGCACAAACGGGTTTCCGCTAGTCTTATTCCACTGTTTGATAATATTTTTGTTTAATATGGTATAATAAAAACTGTATTTGCTTCTTGAAAGAAACTTTGTTAATATAAATTTCAAAAAAGCTTTCGATAAAGTATGGAGAAATGAATAATGGTAAAAGTTAAGAAAATGTAATATAAACGGTAAATACTTTTACTCGAGATGGTTAAAAAGTGGCGCTAAATTACGTTCATTTATGTTGCATAAGATTTATGATACGTTTATTTGAAGTACATAGTTTATGATATAATAGCCATTAAGTGGAACATGGTTTATGATATGGTCATTCCCATGGTTTATGATATCATCATTCAGTGAAACACGGTTTGTACTATATGGTTATTTTGAGTCAGATGTGATGATATGCTCATTATAATATAATTTTTCAGTGAAACATGGTTTGTACTATATAGTTATTTTGAGTCAGACGTGATGATATGGCCATTTTGAGTCACACCGTTTATGATATCATCATTCAGTGAAACATGGTTTGTACTATATGGTAATTTTGAGTCAGATGTGATGATATGGCCATTTTGAGTCATACCGTTTATGATATCATCATTCAGTGAAACATGGTTTGTACTATATGGTTATTTTGAGTCAGATGTGATGATATTGCCATTTTGAGTCACACCGTTTATGATATCATCATTCAGTGAAACATGGTTTGTGCTATATGGTCATTTTGAGTCACACAGTTTAAGATATGGCCATTTAGTGCCACATAGTTTATGGTAAAGCCATAAAGTACAGTATGGTTTATGATATGGTAATTTAGTGTCCTTTGGTTTATGATAATGTCATTTAGTGCTTCATGGTTTATGATATGGTCATTTAGTGCCACATGATTTATGATATGGTTAATTAGTGAAACATGGTTTGTGCCCAGTTTGTCATTTTAGTCACATTATTATGAAAGGGCTTTTTTGACTCACACTTTGTGATATGACCATTTAGTGTCACATGGTTAATGATGTGGTTAATGCTACATGGTTAAGGTTATTGTCATTTAGTGTAACATGTTTTATATTATTGTCATTTAGTGTCATGTGGTTAACGATATGGCAATGTAGTGTCAAATGGTTTATGATATAACAATTTGGTTACAAGGTTAATGATATGGTCATTTAGTGTCACATAGTTTATGATATGGCTATAAAGTGCAAAATGGTTTATATTATTGTCATTTTGTGTCATTTGGTTTATGATATGGTCATTAAGAGCTACATTGTTTAGTTTATTGTCATTTTATTTAACACGGTTTATATTATCACCATTTAGTGCAACATGGTTAATATGATTGTCATTTAGGGTCATGCTGTTTATGATATGGTCATTTAGTACCACATGGTTTATGATATGACACTTTTGATTCACAAGGTTTATGATACGGCCATTTAATGCCTCATGGTTTATGATATGGTCCTTCACTGAAACATTGTTTATGCTATATGGTCATTTAGAGTCAGATGATTATAATATGACCATTTGAAGTCACACAGTTAATGATATGGTCATTTAGTGCAACATGGTTTATATTATTGTTATTAAGGGTAATATGGTTTATAGTATTGTCATTTATTGTCATGTGGTTTACAATATGGTCATTTACTGCCACATGGTTTATGATCATTTAAAGCAGCCCGGTTAATGATATGGTCATTCAGTTAAAAATATGAATTTTTTGAGTCACATGGTTTATAATACGGTCATTAAGTGCAACATACTTTATATTATTGTCATTCAGTGTCATTTGGTTTATGATATGGTTATTTAGTGCAACATGCTTTATATAATTGCCATTTAGTGTCATGTGGTTTATAGTGTGGTCATTTATGCCACATGGTTTATGATATGACGTTTTTGAGTCATGTGGTTTACAGTATGGTCATTTTGAGTGACATGGTTCATGATATGGCCTTTTTAGTCACATGGTCATAAAGCAAAACATGGTTTATATTTTTGTCATTTAGTATCATTTGGTTTATGATATGGTCATTTAGTGACACATGATTTATAATATAGTCATTTAAAGCAGCATCGTTAAAGATATTGTCATTCAGTGAAACAATGTTTATGATTTGACATTTTTGAGTCACATAGTTTACAATATGATCATTTTGTGTGACATGGTTCGTGACATGGCCATTTTGAGTCACATGGTTAATGATATGGTCATTAAGTGCAACATGGTTTATATTATTGTCATTTAGTGTCATTTGGTTCATGATATGGTTATTTAGTGTAAATAGTTATGATATGATATAGTCATTTAGTGCAACATGGTTTATGATATGACATTTTAGTCACACGGTTTATGATATGACATTTTTAGTCACACGGTTTATGATATGGCCATTTAGTGCCACATGGTTGATGATATGACTATTTGAGTCACATGGTTTATAATATGATTATTTTATGGGACATGGTTTATGATATGGCCATTATGAGTCACCGACTTTATGATGTGGTCATTTTCAGTCACATGGTTTATGGTATTTTTATTTTGAGTCACATGGTTTATAATATGCTTAATTTGAGTCACATGATTTATTTTATGGCCATTTTGAGACACAGTTTATCATATGGTCAGGTTTAGTCACATGTTTTATGATCTGGTCTTTTTGCCCAACATGGTTTTTTTATCTGTTAATTTTAGTCACATTTTAAATAGTATTATTGTCGGTCAAATGGCTTTAGTAATTTTGAGTCACATGGTGAATTATATGGCCATCACATTGAGTCACATTGTAAAAACTATGCTCTTTTTGAGTCACTTGGCTTTAATATTGAGTACATGATTTATGGTAAGGTCAAACAGTGTCAAAACATATATGATATAATCATTTTTGAGTCATGTGTTTTACAATATGGTCATTTAATGACACATGGTTTATTATAAAGCCATTTAAAGCAGCATCGTTAAAGATATTGTCATTCAGTGAAACAATGTTTATGATTTGACATTTTTGAGTTACATGGTTTACAATAAGATCATTTTGTGTGACATGGTTCATGATATGGCCATTTTTCTCACATGGTTTATGATATGGTCATATTAAGTCACATGATTTATTATATGGCCACTTTGTTGCCACCTGGCTCTTGATATGATTACAGTTACATTGATAATGATATGGTGGTTTTGAGTCACATGGTTAATATGATTGATGATAATATTGCCATTAGGTGTCACATGGTTTATGATATGGTTATTCGGTGTACATAGTTTATAAAATGGTCATTTAGTGTCACATGGTTCATGATATGGTCAATTAATACCCAATGGTTTATGTTCTGGTCAATGAATGCCACATTGTTTATGATATAGTCTTTTTAAACAAATAGTTTATGAAATTTATATATTTATGCCACTTAGATTATCAAATGTAATAAAGTTTATGATATGACTATTTATTGTAACATGAATTATGATATGGCCATATAATGCTACACTGTTTATGATATGATCACAAAATGCATGGTTTCTGATTATTTACATAGTTTATGTTACTTGATCTACAGACTTGTATTTGGTCATTTAGCGAGGAGATTAGTAATATAGCCAATAGACACTGCACACAACATGCCTCACTGCTGTCTTTCATTGCACTGCAAAGTGAAGATATCTACCACTAAACTTACAAAGGCTGTCAACTTTACATGACATTATCTTGAACAGGGCGAAAAATTCACATTCAATCAAACATTCATTTGTCTTTCGTCTTTCGCGAATTTCAGTACTTTCAGTACCTTGATTCAGTATTGTAGAATTTGGAAGTTGGAGGTTAACATTTCCAAAACTAAGGTTATCGTATTCTCCAGAAGAAAGCTAAAAGACTTGTCTAAAATAATGTTTGATAATGTTTAATTACAATATACAGATGTTAATTGTTATCTGGGAATTTTATTTGACTATAACAATAATTTTTTTAAAGCTAGGAAAAGATTACTGGATCAAGCAAATAAAGCACTTTATGGAGTTCACAAAAAAAAAAAAAAACAATCAACAGTTATTGATAGAATGTCGGTTAGAAGGGGGTGGAGTAATGGTGTTTTACGCCCCAGTCAAGATTCTTTCACTTATTTCGAGGCGGTAAGTTCTGGGATGGTGGAGGAAACCGGAGTACCCGGAGAAAACCACCGACCCGCGCGCGCTTTAGAACACTCGGCCACCGAGGCCCAAAGTCAGAATGTCAGTTAGGATTATTTGATCACTTAGTTTTACCCATTATGTTCTATGGGTGTGAAGTTTGGGGATTTTTTTAAGAAAATAAAGTTTTTTGAAACTCTTCATCTAAAATTTGTAAAAGAATTCTGAATATGAAAAACAACACGCCAAGATATATGGTTAATGGTGAGCTAGGTAGATATCCAATTTATATACAGATTTTAAAAAGAATGTTGTCATTTTGGTATCAGCTACTACTTTGTGAAGATAAATGGTCAAACTCTATCTACAGAACACTTTTGTTCATTAAAAATAATGGTTAAAATATATCATGGATAACAGAAATCAAAATTTGTTAAACAATACTGGGTTTTGTAATATTTGGAATAGTCAAGCACTTAACATACACAAAAATTGGTTATGTAAAGCTGTTGAATTTAAACTTAATGACCAGTTTTTACAAACATGGTACTCTCAAATTCAGAACTCAAGCAAGGCTGTGATTTATAGAATATATAAAGTAGATTTTGGCTTAGAAAAATATTTGAAAAATTTACCTTTTTATTTAAGAAACATAGATTTGCTAGATTTTATACATCTAATCATTTGCTTCCAATTGGAAAGTCTAGGTGGGTTAATGTAGATAGGAATGACGAATTTCATTTTTATATGAATGTAGCTTCTTTAAAATCAATAGAATAAAATATATAAATAAAAAATATTATGTAAGACCAAATATTCTAAATTTACAATACTTATTGAACAAGATGGTGCAAATCATCTTAGAGATTCGTTTTCAAATATGAATAATTAAATTTTGAGAAAATCTAGCAATTTCATTGGTTAATTACGTTCGATTCAATTCTGAATGAAACTAATGACGTCATCATCAAGCCAGGGAACCGGAACTATTTTTTGACCTAGCTACATCTGTCACAATGACGTAATGTTTGTAAACAACACAATGTGCATGTTCAAGTTACGCGATACATACAAAATAGTAACATATGATTTTTGTTGAGGAAAAAACAAAAAAGAAAATAAAATTATTTTCATTTTAGACTTGCATTTTTTGTTGTTTTTTAAGCAATTTTATTCGTAAATTGTTTTAACAAACATTTTTAACATAACGAAAATCTGTCTGCTGCTGGGTGCATTCCTTTATGCACCAAAATTTGAGAAGTACGGAGAACGACTTCGGGAACTTTGAAATTGGCGATCCCAGTGAAATTCTGAAATTGGATAACATTTCCGATGACATTATTCCGATTTAGAACTTTTAAATTCTATGTTAGAAAATGGAGGGGCATCTACATGAGTCGGAGACACCAGGAAAGAAATGGAAATGGCATTTCGTGGCGATGCGCGTCCAATTGTTACATTACACTCATCAAAAAGATTTAAACCAATCAGTGCAGAAATGCTTAAAGAGTACGAGGACAGTCGGCAGTCAAAATCGACAAAGAAAAACACAAAATGGGGATATAAATTGTTTCAAGGTAATAATAATAATAATAATAATAATAATAATAATAATAATGTGATGATGACGATAATGATGATGATGATAATAATGATGATGATGTCACAACTTATGCATACAAGCCCAGACCGGGATTTGAACCCGGAACCTCTCATCTGTAAATGAGTGCTCTACATTGAGCTATCTGGATATCTAGCAAGTTGTGTCACCGATAAATAAATAAATAAATAAATAAAGAAAGAAAGAAAGAAAGAAAAATAATACAGGAATAGATTCTATATGTATTTGTTTTATTTTAATAATTTTTTTCTTTGTTTTTTCTTGAAATGATTTTGGAAAAAATACCTGACAACTTAAAAAGTATGTAAGAATCATGAAAAAAGTCGAATTTTTTTCAAAAATCGGTTGAGAAATGACATTCGATAATTTTTTCTAAACAAGGGGTTTTACAAAGTATGGATTTAATATTAGGTTGGAAACTCAGATATCACTATCTGTAAATAAAAAAAAATAAGGATTTTAAAAAAATTATTTGTACAGTGGAGTAATGCGACAGTAGGAACTGAAACAGATTTCCAAAATATTACAGAAACAGAATTAAATGTGCTTCTTGGAAAATTTTATGCTGAAGCTAGGCCTACTACAAAATATTCAGAAAAAATGGAGACAAAACTTAGGGAAAAGGGCATCGAATACCACAAGAATACAATGAAAAACATCAGATCTGCCTTGAACAGATATCTAAAAGATATTGGAAGAAACATTGACATTGTCAGGGACAGAGCTTTTAGGTCGTCGAATGATATTTTGGACGGAAAACTTAAATACAATTTACTACATGGTCTATCAAGGGGCACAAAACATAAAGTAATAATCACAAATGGAGATTTAATAAAAATATCCACTTACTTGTACTCAGAGTGTAATCCAGTAATTTTACGTTACCGTGTTTGGTATGACATCTCCATGAATTTTGTTACGCGAGGTCTTGAATTCCATAAACAGTTAAATCCTCAATCATTTGTATTTTCTCGCGATGAGAATGGTCTTGAATATGTACACCTGTCACACGAAACGATGGAAAAAAAATTGGCAAGGTGGATTAGACGACAATGAAAATCCTGCCGAAAAAAGAATGTATGCTTCAGAAAATTCTAATCGCTGCCCTGTTGCATCACTTAAATATTTTTTATCAAAAACAAACAAAAACTCTAAATCCCTGTTTAATCATTGCACAATATTCTCAGATGAATCCCCACAAAATGAACAACACTGGTACATAACTGAACCCGTAAAATTCCATCAATTACCACAGTTTATGTCTGATATTTCCAGAAATGCTGGCTGTTCAAATAGGTACACTGCACACTGCATTCGTGCGACTGCAATTCAGGCTATGAATGATGCCGGTTTCGAGCTGCGTCACATCATGTATATGACAGGACACCGTAGTGAAGGATCCGTGCGTAGCTACAACAGGCAATGTTCAACACAACAGAAAAAATCTATTAGTCAAACACTATCTACAGTTTCTGCTGGTGTAAACAATGCACGTGTCCCTACAACTACCAATGAAGTAACAAGTCTGCAACAAGCTAGTGCAAGTAATTTCCCAGTGACATGGAATTCTAACAGTTCGCTTTCCTCTGGAATAATTTCAATTTTTTCTTTTCATGGTTGTGTTTTTCAGTTTACATGTACTTCAAATTCAGGAATAAACTAACAAGATTTCGTTGCACATGTTTACTCGGAAACGTCTGGTTTGTTGATCTGCCGCAAGTTGACGTGTCCCGTTGATGACGTCATTTTAATTATCAGCCTATTCTAACGATCAATTCATACGCAAAATGTCTATGTTCAGTTGTTTAACTTGTTAGATAATTAAAAAACTCAAAGTAATTTCAGTGTTGGTTATTTAGTTTGAACTTTACAAAATTTTATTCGCCCAAGGATAATTTAAACGTGTGATTAGTTCAAAGCGATGGTGCGGTAAAAGCTGAAATGATTTTGCTTCTAAAGCACTTCATATTTTAATTCTTAGTTCACAATGTAAATTTAAATTTACTTAATATAAACGCCTGTTTACATTTGATTCTTCATCAGTGACACTAAGGGCCGAAAAAGTTGATAGATAAAAAGATAATTCAAAAGTTTGAAAATAAATTAATCTAAAGATCCAAATTATATGAATCCAAATCAATTATGTTATTAATACCAAAAACATGAAAATAATGATTGCTTTCATTCTTTGATAGTCTATTATATTTTAATTAAATTTGAAAAATTATGAAATTAAATAGTCGATAAGAGATTCATATCGTACTACTTGGTCCTAAATTTTAACTTATTTATTTATTTTTAATTAATATTTATTATTATTATTATTATTATTATTATTATTATTATTATTATTATTATATTTTTACTTGTTTTTTGTCTAGCTACGATCAAGGCAAGTACATTTTAAGTTGCAGGAATATTGGATATTTCTAATTGTATTTTAATTTAAAAGTTTACGAACGAAACTTACGAACGCTTTTGTAAAACAGACTATTCGTATCTTAAGTTTGATTTACGAAATTTATTAAGAGTAATTTTTTTTTCAAAATTAACAAAGTTTAGTAAAATTAGCGCAGTTTGTGTTTCAGTCAATAACCTGAGATGTAGCCCGCAACACCATGAAATATTTGTTGAATATTTTCTAACTGATGGCATTTCCCTTTGGATGATGTTTAAGAAAAGATTTTGATAGAACACCAGGATATAAAATAAAGTGAGAAAACGAAAAAAGTTACTTTTGAAAACCTGAAATACGTGTCATGACATTCTATTTTACTTTTGATAATACGGAAAAACGGAATGTGTGTGTGTGTGTGTGTGTGTGTGTGTGTGTGTGTGTGTGTGTGTGTGTGTGTGGAAAAGGATCAAGCGAAGCTTTTGTTTGGTCTTTTGTTTTTATTAGCTCAACTGGCTAAAGCCAGCTAAGCTTATGTCATGGCGAAGCGTACGTGCGTGCGTGCGTGCGTGCGTGCGTGTGTGCGTATACTTTGGTCTTCTCCTCTGAAACCACCAGGCCAATTGGAACCAAATTTGGTCTGGAAGGTCCCTACCTCGGCCTGAACAAAGTTTGTACCAGACGACCCCGCCCGACATCCAAGATGGCCGCCGTTACTATAAATAGAAAAAACAAAAATGGCCATTGTGGATTCATTTTTCCACCAATTAAGCTCAAATTTGTAATGTTGAATGTATATAGTGGGGGATTCAACATATGTAACGGGTTTTTGTGAGAAATTTTTCGTAGAAACAATTTTTACGAATTATTCAAATTAGGTGTAATATTTACCGAAATTTTTGAAAATCTTCTCCTCTGAAACCACTGGGCCAATTGGAACGAAATTTTGTGTGGTTGATCCCTACCTCAGCCTGACTAAAGTTTGTACCAGACAACCCCGCCCGACTTCCTAGATGGCCGCCGTTACTATTAATAGAAAAAACACAAAAATGGCCATCGTGGATTCATTTTTCCACCAATTAAGCTCAAATTTGAAATGTAGAAAGTATATAGTGGGGGATTTAATATATGTAACGGGTTTTTGTGAGAAATTTTTCGTAGACACAATTTTTACGAATTATTCAAATTAGGTGTAATATTTACCGAAATTTTTGAAAGTCTTCTCCTCTGAAACCATTGGGCCAATAGGAACGAAATTTTGTGTGGTTGATCCCTACCTCAGCCTAACTAAAGTTTGTACCAGACAACCCCGCCCGACATCAAAGATGGTCGCCGTTACTATTTATAGAAAAAACACAAAAATGGCCATTGTGGATTCATTTTTCCACGAAGTGAGCTCAAATTTGAAATGTAGAAAGTATTTTGTAAGGGATTTAACATATTTAACGGGTTTTTGTGAAAAATTTTTCGTTGACACAATTTTCAAGAATTATTCAAATTAGGTATAATATTTACCGAAATTTTTGAAAATCTTCTCCTCTGAAACCACTGGGCCAATTGGAACGAAATTTTGTGTGGTTGATCCCTACCTCAGCCTGACTAAAGTTTGAACCAGACAACCCCGCCCGACATCCAAGATGGTCGCCGATACTATTAATAGAAAAAACACAAAAATGGCCATTGTGGATCCATTTTTCCACGAAGTGAGCTCAAATTTGAAATGTAGAAAGTATTTTGTAAGGGATTTAACATATTTAACGGGTTTTTGTGAAAAATTTTTCGTTGACACAATTTTCAAGAATTATGCAAATTAGGTGCAATATTTAGCGAAATCTATTTAAATCTTCTCCTCTGAAACCATTGGGCCAATTGGAACGAAATTTTGTGTGGTTGATCCCTACCTCAGCCTGACTAAAGTTTGTACCAGACAACCCCGCCCGACTTCCAAGATGGCCGCCGTTACTATTAATAGAAAAAACACAAAAATGGCCATCGTGGATTCATTTTTCCACCAATTAAGCTCAAATTTGAAATGTAGAAAGTATATAGTCAGGGATTTAATATATGTAACGGGTTTTTGTGAGAAATTTTTCGTAGACACAATTTTTACGAATTATTCAAATTAGGTGTAATATTTACCGATATTTTTGAAAATCTTCTCCTCTGAAACCACTGGGCCAATTGGAACGAAATTTTGTGTGGTTGATCCCTACCTCAGCCTGACTAAAGTTTGTACCAGACAACCCCGCCCGACATCCAAGATGGTCGCCGTTACTATTAATAGAAAAAACACAAAAATGGCCATTGTGGATCCATTTTTCCACGAAGTGAGCTCAAATTTGAAATGTAGAAAGTATTTTGTAAGGGATTTAACATATTTAACGGGTTTTTGTGAAAAATTTTTCGTTGACACAATTTTCAAGAATTATGCAAATTAGGTGCAATATTTAGCGAAATCTATTTAAATCTTCTCCTCTGAAACCATTGGGCCAATTGGAACGAAATTTTGTGTGGTTGATCCCTACCTCAGCCTGACTAAAGTTTATACCAGACAACCCTGCCAGACATCCAGGATGGCCGTCGTTACTATAAATAGAAAAAACACAAAAAATGGCCATTGTGGATTCATTTTTCCACGAAGTGAGCTCAAATTTGAAATGTAGAAAGTGTAAAGTAGGGGATTCAACATATTTAACGGGTTTTTGTGAGAAATTTTTCGTTGACCCAATTTTTACGAATTAGGTGCAATATTTAGCGAAATCTTTGAAAATCTTCTCCTCTGAAACCACTGGGCCAATTGGAATGAAATTTTGTGGCTAAACCCAGCTGAGTTTATGGCATGGCGAAAGTTTGTCAGTTCACTTGCTGCTTGGTTGTGGTTTTTCTCCGATACTCCAGTGTCCTCCACCATTCTAATACTGACAGTCTCGATATAAGTGAAATATTCTTGAGTTGAACATTAAACAGCATTACAAACAAAAACAAATATCGTCTTACATATGCAGCCAGTTGAGCATCACAGGCCCTATTGGGCCTCTTGTTTTATCTAGGCAAGTGCATTTTAGTTGCAGGAATATTGGATATTTCTAAGTGTATTTTAGTTAACATATTATTTTATAGGGATTGTTTATGACTTAAATGAAAACGTAAACTTGCACATTTTACCAGCTAAACCAATGCAGAAACGTGAACAAGTCAATGATAGAAATCAATCAACAATAGGAGACTGGAAACAGAATAATCTCTAAAGCGATATTGATTATAAAATGCTAGAATTTGGACAGTCATAAGGATTATTATCCAGAGACCCGGTGCGATTGGGGACTTCTAAAAGTAGAAAAATTTCGTTTCAGAATTGAATTCCACCTTTTCCAATAGAAAATCTTCAAATTTGAAAGAGAAAAATTTAAAAAAATAAAATGCCAACTTTCGTTATGGGGTTTTTGCTTTTGATAAAGGTTTTAAATAGTTTTGAAGAAAATTTTATGGACCTTTCTCCAATGACAACACGCATATTTTATTGCTTTTAAATAGGCCAATATTTTATGGGTAGTATCCGACTGAGTCATCCATTTTCTAAGCACGTGACCGTTTTTCTCTTCTGAAATTCTGACCGATTTTTGAAAGAGACAGAAATGCTAGTTGCCCAACCAAACATACAGAAGGCATTAGACGCGAGTAAGACACGTCGTTTTCTACTTCTGGAAGTATCCAATCGCACATGGGGGGCCTCGGTGGCCGAGTGGTCTAAAGCGCGCGCTTACGGATCACAGCGCCTCTCACCGTCTGGATTCGAATCGGAACACTCGGAACAGAACTTAGTGTGAGAAAGTTTGAAGGTTCGCTTGCCGAAGGTCAGTGGTTTTCTCCGGGCACTCCGGTTTCCTCCACCATCCCAAAACTGACCGCTTCGAAATAAGTAAAAGAATCTTGACTGGGACGTAAAACACCATTACTCCACTCCACTCCACTCCACTCCAATCGCACAGGGCTCAGTAGTATCATTATGGTAGATTTAAAAGCCTAGCGATTAAACAACATGTCACACACTAGATGGAATACAATACTGCATTTATATATATATATATATATATATATATATATATATATATATATATATATATATATATATATATATATATATATATATATATATATATATATATATATATATATATGTATGTATGTATTTTTTTTTTCTGATAGTTTTTATATAATTGTCGTATGTTTTAAAAACATTTTGAAAAATAGTTAACGAGAACAGAAAACGTCATGATTAAATAAAATTATTTTTAACAAAATAAATAAATTATAATGATACGCATGCAGCTGTTCATTCACCAGAAATTGTTTTAAATGAACTTAAAGAATTTTTTTACGGTCATTTAAGTGCAAGATTTTTCAAATAATTTTCTTGTTAAAAGAAACCTACCAATTTTAAATATCTCAAAAATTGATAAAAATGTCGGATTCCCGATCACGGACACCCTCTTTCCCGATAAATTTGGCACAGAAAAAAATGCAACCACAATATCCTTAAATTATACTGTATAAACATTTAATAATCAGGTGGTGCAGTCGTAGGGTTTGCGTTAAATGTAAAGTTTTCCACAAACAATTTTTTTTACTACTTTCTTGTGTAATTGGCCGATTTAACGAATTGCTTTTGACGGATATATGTCCATGTCTCAGTCTCAATGTCACCAACTAGAAAATCGCAATTAATTTTTTTCGTACAAAATAACCCAAATGTTAGTACATAATTATCATTGCTCTGTGTGACTGCGAAATATGTCAGATATGCAAGATTTCTTATTCTTATATATATCATAAGGCCTTCTTAATACCGACGCTTCTGGAAACCGGCCAAATTCATTGATCCCACAAGAAACCGGTTCTCGAAAATTGCACTTCGGAACTACAATACCATAGGTAAGCAAAAACGACGGTTACGGCTAAAAAACGCATTTACGAAATTTTACAAGAACGGTTTGTTAACATAATGTATTTTTGAGAATATTAAATATAAAATAATAATTATAATGTGAATAATCGCGCGTTATTCAGTTTGCTTACAAAGTTTTTGCATTCATATTGACAATAAACATTATTTTAAAACAGTTCAATTGTTAAATATACCGGCGTCACTATGTACCTTCACTGACTGTATTCAATTGGTAAAGTGCTCGCTCCGTAAGTGGAAGGTCGTGGGTTCGGGTGACTCAAGACTTATAAGTGGGTAGTGACTGGTCCTTCGCCAAGCAATCGGTATAACGGAATGAAAGCCATGGTTCTTTCTGATGGGAGCTTAAAATAAACAAGGTCCTGTGTCACGGCAGGCGTAGCACGATAAAGAACCCTGCTGTATAATGCCATCAGCGCAACGCACAGGTAAAATTTCTGCACTTTCGCCTATAGCTGGCGACGTCTCGATATAAGTGAAATATTCTTGACTGGGACGTTAACTCAACTCAAGTCACTGACTGTACATATTTTCACCTATCGGTAAATATTAGCTCCCCTATTACATCATGTATCTAAGTTCACTGTACATATTGTTGCTTGTCTAATATGATACTATTGAGGACAAACCAATTTTTGTCAAACGAAGTCTTGTTGAAAAAAAAATTAAATGCTTTATTTTATTTTGTTTTAGACTGTTTACGAAGATATATACATGTGTATGTCATTTATATGGCAAGAATGCCAGCTGGTGACTACTTTATTTTAATCAAAAAAGAGACATTTTGCTATACTGCAGATAGCTAGAAATGTTCAGATAGTTGCATTTTGCCTTGTAAGTTCTAGCTATACAGAATAATAATGGTTTTAAATGGAATAAAAGTCTTTCAGAATGTTTTTTATTATGCAACGTCTCAAAATGTCTATATTCTATGGTGGCTTATTTCTGACATCGACATAATTTTAGTCGACATAAAATTATCTCATTATGTCGACTTCTTATCTTTTCAAGTGGAGATAATATCATGAAAAGTTGTAATACCAAAATAAAAAGCTGAGTTATATAACACAATATGCCGCGAAACTTGTGTTCCATAAGTCACAAAAAATAAGTCGTGTTATCAAGATAATTATCATGAGTGGTCAATATAAGTATCGCGACCTGTCGTGTTATAAATTATAAATTCTTGTCTTGATATTGGATTCCACTGACCTATTCCTCACCATATGTATTGATGTGGTTTATTAGTTTAAAGTGTTTCCTGTAGATTACGGTATTGATTTACATCTCACAATAAGAGTTGAGTTGAGTTGAGTTGAGTAACGGTGTTTAACGCCCCAGTCAAGAATGTTTAACTTATATCGAGACGTCGCCAGCTAAAGGCGAAAATGCAGGAATTTTGCTTGTGCGTTGCGCTGATGGTATTATACAGCAGGCTTCTTTATCGTGTCACGCCTACCGTGACACCGGATCTCGTTTATTTTACGTTCCCATTTGACTTTCACTTTGTAATGCCGAGTGCTTGGCAAAAGAACAGTTACTACCCACTTTTAAGTCTTGAGTCAGACCCTGTCGGTGTTCAAACCCATGACCTCCTACAAACGGAGCGAGCATACTACCAACTGAGCTACAGCAGTGGTCCCTCACAATAAGATATAACAATCAGAAAGATGTCAAAATTGCTAACTAAGACTTCCATTTTTTTTATATATGTATGTAATATGTTTATACTGTAAAATTATGTATGCTATTCATATATTCTCCAATTTCCTGCATTTTACCTATGTGTGGATTTTTTTTACAGAAATAAGTTTGAACATGTTTTCCCATGCTAACTGCGCCGGAAATATAAGATTATAGAATCTGAAACAAAAACAGATTTTATTTATTTATTTATTTTATTTATTTATTTATTTTATTTATTTTATTTATTTATTTATTTATCGATTTATTTATTTTATTTATTTATTTATTTATTTATTTTATTAATTTATTTATTTATTTATGTATTCATATGTTAAGTTACTTACTTACTTATTTATTACCGTAAGAACCCTAACTCAAAAACATTTATTTATTTATCTATTTATTTGTTTTATTATTCATTTTATACTTTCATTCTTTCATTGATTGAGGCCTCGATGGTGGAGTGGTCTAAAGCACGCTCTTACGGATGACAGAGCCTCTCACCGCCTGGGTTCGAATCCCACACGGACAGATCCTAGTGTAAGAAAGTTTGTCAGTTCGCCTACCGAAGGTCGGTGGTTTTCGCCGGGTAATCCGGTTTCTTTAGCATTCAGTAACTGACTACCTCTGTATGAGTGAAAGAATCTTGACTGGGGCGTAAAATGAATTCAAACCAATCTTTCATCAATCGTTTCATTCTGTCGTTGATTTAAACTACCATTTATTTCATTCATTTGTGTATTCATTCATTTATTGATTTATTTACTCATTCATGTATGCATATTGAGGCCCAAGAATTAACCGTAGCACAGTTAGGTGTCATTTAATTCAATCCGTTTAAATGTTTGTGATACTTCTTTTATATAAATAATTCAATGATTTATCGAGTGAAGTGGAGTAATGGTGTTTTACGCCCCAGTCAAGAATCTTTCACTTAATTCGAGGCGGTCAGTTCTGGGATGTGGAGGAAACCGGAGTGCCCGGAGAAAACCACCGACCTTCGGCAAGCGAACTGACAAAATTTCTCAGACTAGGATCTGTCCCTAGTGGGATTCGAATCCAGGCGGTGAGAGGCACTGTGATCCGTAAGCGCGCGCTTTAGACCACTCGGCCATCGAGGCCCCCAATGAATTAACGACGTCACAGTCTTAGCTGTACATAGTCCGAATACCTGATACAAAACATAGATAAATATGCATAGTAAATCATTCACATGACAAGGGTGTGTTGTTTACGTCACTATGTTCGATAAAGGGTTAATCAAGGTTGCGGTCATATTTGTTTTTATTGGCAACAAGACAAGTTGTAACCATGCTTCAAGACTTTCGTGATTTTTGAAAATTTAACCCTAATGCACCAGGTACAATACTTTACAAGTGCAAACAATAATGTTAAATAATAATTTTTTTTTTTGCACAATTTCAGAAAATATATTCTTTTTTTGTGCAATAAATCTAATTGTTTTAAAATTAAAAAAAATTCTTGTAGATTTTTAAAAGATTTAGCTTAAATTTTTTTACGGGAATCAGTTATTTCAGATAATTGTGGCGTATCATCTAGGACCTTTTAAAAAATGTCAAAATTTTAATAAATTCCAAACATACCTAATCCGTAATTCAAATGTCAATTTTAATGTACTAAAATAATTATGAAATTGGCGTCAATTGTTAAAATTCATCCCCCTTTATTTGTCGCGAAAAACTTTATGAAAATATTACCAAAATAAATTTGAATATGATATATAGAAACTTGTTGGTACAGGACTTCACACTTTAAATTTAATAGGTCATAAACTTTAACTGAACTGACATAATTTATGATTAGATTTTCCGAAAATTGAATTATAATTTTTTTAATCCCTTATTAAACCAATTTTACTGTAGAGAAAGTAGACATTTAGTGACTGATTTTTAGGTTCTTTTCCTCATATATTTAAATTCTATCAAGTTTTACATTTTCACTTTATTGTATGTAACAGGTACATGTATTATCAAGCTACTGCTGTTTAATCGTTTCTAACTTGCCTGATGCAGATTTTATACATATGTGATAAAAGGTGTTTTATCCTGAGAATATCGGCTACTCAAAACTAAGCTTACAAAAGAAGTTCAGTTGGAAGAGTGCTCACACCGTATGTGGGAGGTCGAGGTTCGAACCCCGGTCAGGTCTGGCCAAAACTTAAAAACACTCGGCTTTTAAAAATGAAAGGCGTGGGGTCTTTCGGAGGAGACTTTTAAAAGCGAGACCCTGTGTCATGTTGGCCCGACACTAAGTGCATTGCAAAGATAAAAATTTGGGTTATATTTGCTTACTTTTCCACTAACCTTGCTAGGAAGGTGATGTATAATTGTTTGCTACAGAGCCTATTATTGTATAAAATCATTACAATATGAGACTTCTTTTTCTTAAAACGTTGTTTAAAATTTGATATCATTATGTAATTGAACAAATAAAATAATATAAAAACTGAATATTACGCGTTAAGGTTGTCTGAAGAATATTTAATATTTAAAACATATATATTCTACTTGTTTCAACATGCTTTTAAACCTACTCAATATTTCATTATTTCACGATAGGTCAAACATATATATCATAGACATTTTCAGAAAATTTTAAATCCCTTGACCTGCTGACCTCCTAAACATATTGATAATCTTTTGATATTGATCCGAAAAACAAATCGGAAAAGATACACCTATTCAAATTCATACATCAGGGTAATTAATTCTCCAAAATTGAGTGTATTTAAATACCTACATTGTACATTTATGATAAAAAAAAATTAGTCACTTCAAAACCATTGTCAATACGCATGATAATGGATTTATTTAACACTGAACGAATATATGAGAAACTTAAATAGGATGGCCTAATGTCGCGTATCAGTCAATGTCAATTTAAAGGCCCAATTAAGGAAAATGCATGTCGCTTGTTGACTTCATTGAATTACAAAAATATGAAAATTTAATCGATATTTGTAATTGTGTAATCATAGTCACGTATATATGTGTGTAATATTTAGACAATATTTAGATGCATCAATGTTCTGTATGAGCAGAGACCGCACCATAAATATATCAAATTGCCTGAATTTTGATTGTCGCATTGACAGATAAAGTTAAGAAACACGGAACATTATTATTTGAGAACAAATAACGACTGAAGTGGTATTTCTTATTTTGATATCCTGTTGGTCTCGAAGTTTTAATAGCATTTTTCCAATGCATATTGTTTTTTTATCGAGCACGGAGGGTGAAAACCAATTGTCGCAACAAAAACATTAACAAGCGTTATGTAACTCATGTAGATTATACTATAACGAAAAACACAATTTCAGATCAAAAATAAGTAATGCTGTAATCTGGCAATTATTACACTTTAATTAAACGGTGATAAAAATGTCTGGTTGTCACCAATAACTTGAGTCAGGCTAATCATTTCTTAAAATGACAGTTGTCTCCGTTAAGGTTTTAACAAGCGTGATCGTCAGTATAGCCAACAACAACAGTATTGACAGATTTTTATTTTATAGCGAAGTAGGCAATAATGTCCACTCCTGAAAGTTACCAATTACAAATACTATTTGTCATGATATATTTAAATTCTTTCAAGAAAGACCTCAAATTTTAACATCCGTTATATTAACATCCGTTATATTAACATCCGTGATAATCAAAACTTTTCATAAAAAATCTTCATCAAAAAGAATTTTATGGGTGGTAAGCTTTGTTCTACACCGTAGTACTTCTATAAAAGTTAAAACGCGGGAATATTTGGTTTATACATGCAAGAAGTTTATAGTTTTATAGCATTAAGTACAGTAAAGCATGTTGGGTCTCTTGATTATTCCTCAGTCTTGCAAAAAGAGAATGCATTAGCTATACTAGAAATATTCTATTTTACATAATTACAAGCCTCAGAATAGATTTAATCATGGCGAATACTTAGTAAGCGGTGTAGTGGTAAACTTCAACGCTTAATAATGGTTTCTGCTGCAATGCTGAATGCATAATGAATAATAACGGATGTTAATAAATTTGTGTCTTTTTGACAAAAGTCATTATCCTTTGCCTAACTAACAATATTTGACAGATATTTTAATAATGAATTATAATAAAAAACAATACAAATAGTATATTTTGCCGATTTTCTTGTTTTTCATGACAGTAAATATTGTTTATTACATTTGGTGATACATACTGATGCCTAAAGATCTTAATAGTTTCTGCAGACGTTATGGTTATGCCAAAAGAAAATATTTGCATTTTACTAGATATATTTAAACATTGTTCTATACTTCATTTTTTTTAATAAATGGTTATTACTATCAAATAATCCCAGACTATTCTCGTTAACAAAATTTTTAATATCAAAGATGGAGGAACCAGTACTACAAAAATAAACATTCTTTCAGAGTCGCAAACAGTCGTAATTGAAACTGCTTTTTCATTCTGAAAAGCTTTCAACATTGAGTAACAAGCAAAGTCATTTCTTTAAGCAAAATTAAACTGTTGGTCAATTTATTGTTATCTGATTAAACATCCATTTGCCTTCATAAACGTCAAAAGGTAATCTTTAAAGAGTAGATACTTATTATTGTCATAATTTCATCTGTTACTTAGCTGTCTGTTAATTAAATGGGGTTTTGAGTCCCAATTAAGAATATTTCACTTATATCAGAATGTCACTAGCTTAAACCTGACCTCCCAAATAAGGAACGGGCAGTCTACACATTGAGCTAAGGTAGTGGTACTTGGTCCTAATGGTGCATTAAACACACTGGATCAAATTGTACGCTTTTCTGTTAGGGGCATAATGCACATTTCCAGGTCTGTTGGTATTTTTGTCTTTTTAAAAGGATTCACATTTATATTACTGCCTTGTTAGCAATAAATGTGTTAAATTTGGTATGCTAAAGTAAATAAATTTGTTGAGTTCTTTATAATTAAAAAGACGTATCTGTTCAATTATAAAGAATTCATCAAATGCACTTACGTAAACATCCATTGGGTTTAGAGAATAATAGAGATTCAGTAATGTCATTAACTTCCGCAACTTTTATAAAAGCCTAAATTTTCAGTTTAAACTGGCAGAGAGTCGATGTTTGTCGCAAATATTTGAGTTGCTTGCAAATGCTTTTGTTATTTTTAATTATTTATCTTTTTTTATTATTTCATTTATTTTACATTTTTATGCCAAAAACTTACTTTAATGTTTTAGTTCAAATTCATTTTTAACATCCGTTATGAAGTAACAGTTGGTCATATTTGGACTAAAAAGTCTTTGAATGTTTAATTCATGTTATCGGTGATTTGTTTTACTTATGTATTGATTAGACTTACAATTAGACATAATTTCCATGATCAAAAAGTTGCTTTCTTATGTATTTGAAATCTTAAAAATTAAAGAATCAGTTTATCAGAATGAAATGGCCAAGATGGCTTCTGTTGTTGCCTCCTCTGTTGATATACAGTGCAAGTGAAATATTTAAACTAACGCGATGGGATTGCTACAGCAATACTCTATTTTAAAAACTAAATCAAAGCAACTTACAACTTCATGCATGGTTCGTTTACATTTAATAACTGTTATTTTAACATCCGTTATCATGATGTAAGAGGTCATTTATAATAGCATTTGAAATATTATTGGAGAAAGTCGTGTGGAAAATTTTGTTATTTTTGAAATCTAGAAACCTCACACTTTCAAATTAACACCAGTCCTACTTCTTACAAATGACTTCAATTTTCAACCCTGTGTAAAAATTAATTGGGCCTTTAATTTGACATTGACTCGTATGTCATTGTTAATTAAATTAATTCACGTTGATAAAGATGTTCCTCTTATTTCATTACAAACTACATGGATAGAATAAATATCTATTACAGTTGAATTATATTATTTTGTTTTCTATCGCATTACACTGCATTAAATTATATAACATAACAATTACATTATATTATATTACATTATATTATATTATATTATATTACATTACATTAGATTACATTACATTACATTACATTACATTACATTACATTACATTACATTATATTATATTATATTATATTATATTATATTATATTATATTATATTATATTATATTATATTATATCATATCATATTATATTATATCCTATCATATCATATCACATTACATTACATTATATAAATTTAACATTCATAAGAGGGTGATATTGCATATTTTTACCCTGAGGCTGCGCCTCGGTTGACAATGGTTTCCAAGGGGTGAAAATATGTAATATCTCCCTCTTATGAATGTTATATTTATTTTATTATGCCGAATGTCTTTCTCCAGATATTCTCTTAAACTGAGATTCTCTGTTACATGAAAAAAATGATTACTGTCTCAGGCTGGCCATTCACTCTGTCGTCTGATGACAGGTAGTCTTGATCAAGGAAAAGCTTGCATATGAATAAAATGTATATTAATAAAAGATCGTATCCATCAAACGTTTAGCTGCTTGTGATCGAAATGCGTTCGGTTGTGTGATTTAGGATTCCTTTTGCGCATGTGATATTTTTGTAATATTACCCGTTACCAAAACTCCTCAACTAATGTTACCCTGAAGCACGCGCGCCATTCTTTATTCTTAGTAAATCTAAGAGTGATATTATTTTATTTTCAAACAGTTAGTTATCCAATCAAATAACTTGAAAATTACATGAGGTATAATAATACATAATACTATACTATACTATAGTATACCATACCAAACTATACTATACCATACCATACCATATCATATCATATCATATCATATTACACTGTTCCAAAATTATGTGAATTCAAATCAGTTTTTTTTTTATTTTTACCCAAAAAAAATGAAAATAATGAATGCTTTGATCGTTGTATAGAATTCACACGGCGTACAGAACACCCAGTTCTATACCAAGTATATCATCATACAGTATACATATATAACATAAATACCAGTTAAATTTTGATGTGCCAGATGTGCACATTTCGGAAATTCATTCCTCATCAGTGACACTAAGACCGAAAAGTTTGATAGATAAAAAACATAAGTTGAAAATAATAAATCTAAAGGTCCAAAGTTATTTAAATCCAAATCCAGCTAAGGAATGCTTTGTTACAACGCATTTGGTAACAAAAACGCATTTTGTAACAAAAATTTTAAAAGTTTCCAGAAAAAGAATACAGTGAATAAAAATGTCAGTTGGAGTTGTTGATATCACAAATAGTTGATATCTGATGAGATATCATCAAAAACAAAGAGATATCCAACTTTTCCCGAAAACGCATTTGGTAACAAAAGTATGTCCGACCTGAAACGCATTTGGTAACAAAAATTTTAAAAGTTTAAAGAAATAGAAAACAATGCTTTGCATGAGGGAACAAACCTTAGTTTTAAATAAATTTCAAATTTTAGTTGGCTGAAAATTTTGTTAAATGGTACATTTTCTGACAGCACAAAGTACTGCCTACTGAGTTATAGATACCCTCGGGGAGTTTTACTCCACCAGCAGCGGTACCCGCTCAGGGGTAGTATACATTAGATAAATCAACATAAAAAAATGTTTTAGAAATTTTTTTATAAATAATATGTTAAAAGTTATTTCAATAAAATTTCATGTCATCCTTTAGGATAAATTAATTTGAAAATTCGGCTAAAATATTTCCTATAATAATCAAATGTGAAAATTGTTTAATTTATTGGTCAATTACTCATTTATTTCGTACAACTGGGTCCTAAATATTGGCGAGAACAGAATATTATGATTTAATATAATAATCACGTGAAAATTGAAATTTAAATCGAATCATGCACGCAGCTGTCTATGCATTAGAAATGGTTTTAAACGAACAGAAAAAAAGTTTTTTTCTTTTGGCTATTTTACTTTTAAATTTGATAAATAATTTTTTATACAAGAAACGAACCAATATTCACTGTCAATTATCAATGAAAATGTCAGATTCTCGATCATGGGCAGGCCCCTATCCGACTTATTTGAGTTATAAACACAATCCAAATTATGGTAAATTTCAAACATGATTTTACCAATAGCGAAGCTTAATTGTCAATTTTATTGTACAAAAAGACAATTCAGACACTTTTCAAAAATTATTGACTATGGAAGTTTTCAAAAATAAAATAATAATAATAAAGAAACAAAATTCTTCCTTGGCGTTTCACCTGGTAAGATTAAGTAGTATAGGTTTATACATTAAATAGAAAGGTTTGATTATTAAACAAGACAATTGACTGATTTTCTTTTGCATTTATCAAAATGAAATATTAATAACCTGGTAGTACATGAATTAAAATTTTATAGATTATTAACTTAGATTTTCTGAAAATTTCATTATCAATGCATTGACTTTTGTATTATATTAAACCGTTTGAAATGAAAATTGTGACATGTAATTGAACAAATAAATAAATATAAAAACTCAGCATTACGTGTTAAAGTTGTATGAAGAGTATTTAATTTTTTTTAAAAAAAATCAAATATTCTACTTGTTTACACATGCTTTTAAACCTTCTCAGTATTTAATTATTTCACGATTTGACGAACTGTTAAACTGTTATATGTGTCATAAACATTTTCAGAAAATGTGCAATACCTTGACCTATAAACCTCCTTAATATATTGATAATCTTATCAATGTTCATCTGAATGATATTCGAATTATAAATAATCTATAAGTATAATTGTATTCTATGGTATTGTATTGTTTTGTATTATATTATATTATATAATATTATATTATATTATATTATATTATATTATATTATATTATATTATATTATATTATATTATATTATATTGTATTGTATTGTATTGTATTGTATTGTATTGTATTGTATTGTATTGTATTGTATTGTATTGTATTATATTATATTATATTATATTATATTATATTATATTACATTTTTTATTATCTGACCATTAGTTCAGTTATTATCTTATTAATTATTGATTAACCATACTGAAATATTGACCTATATTGTACAGATCATCTCTGCAAATGATTGAGTAAACCGTCATTCCATATGTAAAATTATAAATATTGTTTATGAAGACAAAAAATAAGTTGAATGATATACTACGGAGACGTTTTATGCGTTAGGAAAGATGGTTAAGAATAGTTAGAATACTTCAGGTTGACACACGAGGATAGTAGTTAAGATATTTTGACTACAATAGAGTTTAAATTGGACACTTCAATGATTTCAAACTAGGCAATTCATCAAAAGGATAGGTTAAAGATAACAAAAATTAAAAAAACGTTCCCTCATCCATTGCCTTAAATCCTGTAGGTGTTAAGAATACAGAAATGATATTCCCATGTTATTTCTTAGCCATAATACCGTCTTCTCAAAGTGCTGGATTTTCAGCACAATTTCCTTAAATTCTACAATCGTATTTTTATTTTTTAAATAAAAGAATGTATTTTTAAATTATTTTTTTATTTTTAGTTTGATTTAGATTCATTTGATTTTGAAACTATGGATTAATTACTTTTCAAATGTTTCGACTTTTGTTTTTATCTCTCAAACTTTTCGACCTCTATTGTCACTGATGATTAATAATTTTCCTAAATTTAAACATATGGCACACCAAAATTAAAACAGTTTGTTTATCATTCGTGTCCGTTTATACATTGCCTTTCATGACGTATACGGACTGCATTTTTGCAGTCAAAGGTAACATATACATGTATTTATGTTTTTGTTCTTATCTTTTCTTTGTTTCCAGCAGTTAAGTATGAAGTTGTGTTAATAAAACATTAAACGACTTTTTATGTTTATTTAAATTGTGTTATTCCTAATCAGGCCAATAAGATGCAGTGTACGGAGATATATAACCTTTGTTGTGATGATCAGGTATCAGCAAATGTCCGCCTTTTTAACCGTTTGTAACTTGCCTGTTGCAGTGTTTTACGAATGTGATGAAAGATACACTTCTGACGTTATTTGCTGGTGTTTGATTAAAATTTCTAACGAAAACTTAGCTCACTACGGTAGCTCAATAAGACGAGTGGTCGCTTCGTATGTAAGAGGTCGGGGTAAAAACTCCCGTCGCGTCTGACCAAGACTTGAATACACGGAGCATTAAAAAATTAAGTCGCGGGGTCCTTGAAACAGATACCCCGTGTCATGGTAGGCGCAACACGCTAAAGAACCCTACCTGAACATTCTACTAAGCGCATTGCAAAGGTAAACATTTTGATATAATTTTCTTACTGTTGTACTAAACTTGAACGAAGTTGGTGTCTAATCATTTGCTACAGAACTTGTATAAACTTGTACAATATAAACATCTTTTTAAAAGGATTCTTTAAAAATCGATATCATTATGAAATTGAACAAATAAATAAATATAAAAACTCAGTATTACGTGTTAAAGTTGTCTGAAGAATATTTAATATTTTTTTAAAAACTAAATATTCTACTTGTCTACACATGCTTTTATACGTAGTCAATATTTCATTATTTGACCTGCTGACCTCCTTATCAAATTGATAATCTTATTATTGTTCTTCTGAATGATAATTGATTTATCTTTTATTGCACGAATGTCACTCAAATAATAAAATAAGTATATTTTACCAAAATACATTGAAATATGGGCATTCAAAGAAGATTTGTTCAATCTAACAGAAGAAAGCTATTATATGTTATACGGGCACAATGGCACAATATTGTTTATGCAAAAGATTATGTTACTCAGGTTACTACAGACAGTGTACTTTTAATTCATATGTGTGCAGAAATGTAGACTGACAAATGCCGGAAAAAAAGCATATCTTAGTTCTGACTTCAAAATAGACAGGACTCCAAAGAATGCAAACGAGCACAAGGTCACTTACGACACAAATATGTTTTATAATATTCATACCTATATAAGGTAAACAATGCGACGTTTACGCCTTTTGCCACCCCTACTGTTTAATGCACATACGCAAGAGACAACTTCAAAGTTATACCTAAAGAGCTCTATTAAAGCTAATTTTAATAAATGTTTCACTATTTCTGCAAAAAAATTTAAACATGTCTTATTTTCTGCCTTACACAACGTGCACTTTGCAGCTGTTATTATTATATTATTATGAAAATATTAAAAAGGTTCCCTATTTCTGAATAAAACTTATAAATCTTTGCCATGGAAATATTAAAACAATTCCAAGTATAAGTATTTAAGTAATTATTAGTCTTTCCATAAAGTTTAAGTTCGAATGAAATCTTTTTAACCTAAATGAGAAGATTAAACAACAGCTCCCTGTTTTGGAACTTTTCTGTGTTCGAAAAGTAAATTTAGTCTTAACAGCGTCTTCTTTCGTTCAGAGGAGAAAATACGGCTGAAACCATGGTAAGTGTAATTTAATTTGTGCATATTTGGGTCAAAGCAGGTTAAATTCCAATGGTTCTCTTAGTTTATATGTTAAAATTCATTCAAAATCAGTTTCAACGATCAATTACGCCTGAGTATTGTTTCGGCAGTTCAATTGAATTTAGGGAGACATCATTTTTAGGAGCTTGGCCCAGATAGATAGAATATATGTTGTAAATACAGCATGGCTTCAGTAAATTATCATTGTAATTACTATGCTTAATCATAAAGCATTTTGGGCATTCTGTTTTGGTTTATGCATACTTTTATTTTTTAAACATGTAAATCTTTAATTTAGTTTGCTAAACTGGGTTGAAGATCTATTTACATCAAGTTGCAATTTTTTTTTCTTATATATTTTTGATATTTTTCTTACTTAAATCATGTTAAAGCATACTTAATTGAGAATTAATTCCTTATTTTGTCTTATTAAATTTTCAAATGTAATTTCAAATATCTTCCTTCTTACTATAGTTTTAATAAACAACCTTCATAATTAATAATATAGAATTTAACATAAATAATGTCAATTCTCGTAGCTTTCAGCAAGTATTTTATTTATTTTGTATACCACGCTTAAAATACCAGAATTGTATGTTTGATTTATGTTCAAAATTAATTTTTAGTTCAAAGAAAGAATTAATGATTGAATTATTGTTTATTATATAACATTTTATCTTTATTTTTATTCAGTATTATCGGTCGATCATTAATGTCATACAGTTGAAACAGTTTCGTTGGTTGTCATTTAAAGGTTAATTATTGAAAAACATTAACATGCATTTGCATAACACCGTATTAAGTAATTTATATAAAACGGATTGATTAATCACATTGATCCATAACCATATTGGATACAATAAAATACTGATTATGTTAATTGATTATCATGTGACATTGAATAATCACCGAATAATTGATTGGCTAAACATGATCATTCCCTGGTGATGATTAGATTGATCGGAGAATGGTTCATGGTTGACTCACAACTAATTTGACCAGCAGAATAAAAACAGAAAACTTATTAGTAATTATCTATTCCTTCTTATTTCAAGGTTCTTACCAACAATTCTGCTAGTACTGCCAAATCAGAAGACTACAAAGACAAGCCAAAGAAAAAACAAAACAAGCAATTTAATCTACATAAAACTTAACTTACAACGGTAGCTCAGTTAGCCATTGGCTACAAAACTTATAATGTGTAAAATCATTACAATATAACCAGCTTTTAGAGTGTTGAAAAATCGAAATCATTATTTAATTGAACAAATAAATAAATAAATATAAAAACTGAGTATTACGTGTTAAGGTTCTCTGAAGTGTATTTTTTTAGATTATATATAACTTACTTGTTTATACATGTAGGATTTAATGCCTGCTCAATATTTCATTATTTCACGATAGGTCGAACAGTTAAACTGCTATATGTGTAATAGACATTTTCAGAAAATGTGCATACACTTGAACTGCTGACCTCCTTTACATATCGATAAACTTTTGATATTGATCCAAAGAACGCTGTTATCAGACATTTTCAGAAAATGTGTATACCCTTGACCTGTAAACCTCTTTTACATCTAAATGCTGTTCGATTTATAAATAATCTTTAAGTATTATTAGTAAATTGAAAAGAGGGATTTTGTGTTTTACCTTGTTAAAGATCTATCTTTCCGCTCTGTTAATCATTTGAAATTCTTTTTATCATCGAAGACAAACCTTATAAATAGCAACAGCCGCCATTTTGGTTGTCAATGAAAACTTTTCTCTGTAGTGACGGAATTTAATACGTCTGATTAGTGCAGGATGATGCACGCTTTACTCATTTATTTTTACGAATCTGTGCATAATACATTTAAATGTTACTAATGTAACTGACAAATGTGAGGCAATCATTCTGATGTGAAAACTTTAAAATTTTAAAAAATTGGAATTTAAAAAATCGCATTTACTTCAAAATCGGCAATTCGCATTAATTTCATGACGCATTAATTTCCTGATATACAGTATATATATATATATATATATATATATATATATATATATATATATATATATATATATACATATATATATATATTTTTTTTTTTTTTTTTTTTTTTTTTTTTTTTTTCTGATAGTTTTTATATAATTGTCGTATGTTTTAAAAACATTTTGAAAAATAGTTAACGTGAACAGAAAACGTCATGATTAAATAAAGTTATTTTTAAACAAAATAAATAAATTATAATGATACGCATGCAGCTGTTCATTCACCAGAAATTGTTTTAAATGAACTTAAAGAATTTTTTTACGGTCATTTAAGTGCAAGATTTTTCAAATAATTTTCTTGTTAAAAGAAACCTACCAATTTTAAATATCTCAAAAATTGATAAAAATGTCGGATTCCCGATCACGGACACCCTCTTTCCCGATAAATTTGGCACAGAAAAAAATGCAACCACAATATCCTTAAATTATACTGTATAAACATTTAATAATCAGGTGGTGCAGTCGTAGGGTTTGCGTTTAAATGTAAAGTTTTCCACAAACAATTTTCTTTTTTACTACTTTCTTGTGTAATTGGCCGATTTAACGAATTGCTTTCGACGGACATATGTCCATGTCTCAGTCTCAATGTCAGCAACTAGAAAATCGCATTTAATTTTTTTCGTACAAAATAACCCAAATGTTAGGACATAATTATCATTGCTCTGTGTGACTGCGAAATATGTCAGATATGCAAGATTTCTTATTCTTATATATATCATAAGGCCTTCTTAATACCGACGCTTCTGGAAACCGGCCAAATTCATTGATCCCACAAGAAACCGGTTCTCGAAAATTGCACTTCGGAACTACAATACCATAGGCAAGCAAAAACGACGGTCACGGCTAAAAAACGCATTTACGAAATTTTACAAGAACGGTTTGTTAACATTATGTATTTTTGAGAATATTAAATATAAAATAATAATTATAATGTGAATAATCGCGCGTTATTCAGTTTGCTTACAAAGTTTTTGCATTCATATTGACAATAAACATTATTTTAAAACAGTTCAATTGTTAAATATACCGGCGTCACTATGTACCTTCACTGACTGTACACACTACCACTGTAGTTCAGTTGGTAGAGTGCTCGCTCCGTAAGTGGAAGGTCTTGGGTTCGGGGTGACCCAAGACTTATAAGTGGGTAGTGACTGGTCCTTCGCCAAGCACTCGGTATAACGGAATGAAAACCACGGTTCTTTCTGATGGGAGCTTAAAATAAACAAGGTCCTGTGTTACGGCAGTCGTAGCACGATAAAGAACACTGCTGTATAATGCCATCAGCGCAACGCACAGGTAAAATTTCTGCACTTTCGCCTATAGCTGGCGACGTCCCGATAAAAATGAAATATTCTTGACTGGGACGTTAACTCAACTCAACGCACTGACTGTACATATTTTCACCTATCGGTAAATATTAACTCCCCTATAACATCATGTATCTAAGTTCACTGTACATATTGTTGCTTGTCTAAGATGATACTATTGAAGACATAAACATATGGCACACCAAATTAAAACAGTTTGTTTATCATTCGTGCCCGTTTATACATTGCCTTTCATGACGTATACGGACTGCATTTTTGCAGTCAAAGGTAACATATACATGTATTTATGTTTTTGTTCTTATCTTTTCTTTGTTTCCAGCAGTTAAGTATGAAGTTGTGTTAATAAACATTAAACGACTTTTTATGTTTATGTAAATTGTGTTATTCCTAATCAGGCCAATAAGATGCAGTGTACGGAGATATATAACCTTTTGTTGTGATGATCAGGTATCAGCAAATGTCCGCCTTTTTAACCGTTTGTAACTTGCCTGTTGCAGTGTTTTACGAATGTGATGAAAGATACACTTCTGACGTTATTTGCTGGTGTTTGATTAAAATTTCTAACGAAAACTTAGCTCACTACGGTAGCTCAATAAGACGAGTGGTCGCTTCGTATGTAAGAGGTCGGGGTAAAAATCCCGTCGCGTCTGACCAAGACTTGAATACACGAAACATTAAAAAATTAAGTCGCGGGGTCCTTGAAACAGATACCCCGTGTCATGGTAGGCGCAACACGCTAAAGAACCCTACCTGAACATTCTACTAAGCGCATTGCAAAGGTAAACATTTTGATATAATTTTCTTACTGTTGTACTAAACTTGAACGAAGTTGGTGTCTAATCATTTGCTACAGAACTTGTATAAACTTGTACAATATAAACATCTTTTTAAAAGGATTCTTTAAAAATCGATATCATTATGAAATTGAACAAATAAATAAATATAAAAACTCAGTATTACGTGTTAAAGTTGTCTGAAGAATATTTAATATTTTTTAAAAACTAAATATTCTACTTGTCTACACATGCTTTTATACGTAGTCAATATTTCATTATTTGACCTGCTGACCTCCTTATCAAATTGATAATCTTATTATTGTTCTTCTGAATGATAATTGATTTATCTTTTATTGCACGAATGTCACTCAAATAATAAAATAAGTATATTTTACCAAATACATTGAAATATGGGCATTCAAAGAAGATTTGTTCAATCTAACAGAAGAAAGCTATTATATGTTATACGGGCACAATGGCACAATATTGTTTATGCAAAAGATTATGTTACTCAGGTTACTACAGACAGTGTACTTTTAATTCATATGTGTGCAGAAATGTAGACTGACAAATGCCGGAAAAAAAGCATATCTTAGTTCTGACTTCAAAATAGACAGGACTCCAAAGAATGCAAACGAGCACAAGGTCACTTACGACACAAATATGTTTTATAATATTCATACCTATATAAGGTAAACAATGCGACGTTTACGCCTTTTGCCACCCCTACTGTTTAATGCACATACGCAAGAGACAACTTCAAAGTTATACCTAAAGAGCTCTATTAAAGCTAATTTTAATAAATGTTTCACTATTTCTGCAAAAAAATTTAAACATGTCTTATTTTCTGCCTTACACAACGTGCACTTTGCAGCTGTTATTATTATATTATTATGAAAATATTAAAAAGGTTCCCTATTTCTGAATAAAACTTATAAATCTTTGCCATGGAAATATTAAAACAATTCCAAGTATAAGTATTTAAGTAATTATTAGTCTTTCCATAAAGTTTAAGTTCGAATGAAATCTTTTTAACCTAAATGAGAAGATTAAACAACAGCTCCCTGTTTTGGAACTTTTCTGTGTTCGAAAAGTAAATTTAGTCTAACAGCGTCTTCTTTCGTTCAGAGGAGAAAATACGGCTGAAACCATGGTAAGTGTAATTTAATTTGTGCATATTTGGGTCAAAGCAGGTTAAATTCCAATGGTTCTCTTAGTTTATATGTTAAAATTCATTCAAAATCAGTTCTCAACGATCAATTACGCCTGAGTATTGTTTCGGCAGTTCAATTGAATTTAGGGAGACATCATTTTTAGGAGCTTGGCCCAGATAGATAGAATATATGTTGTAAATACAGCATGGCTTCAGTAAATTATCATTGTAATTACTATGCTTAATCATAAAGCATTTTGGGCATTCTGTTTTTGGTTTATGCATACTTTATTTTTTTAAACATGTAAATCTTTTAATTTAGTTTGCTAAACTGGGTTGAAGATCTATTTACATCAAGTTGCAATTTTTTTTTCTTATATATTTTTGATATTTTTCTTACTTAAATCATGTTAAAGCATACTTAATTGAGAATTAATTCCTTATTTTGTCTTATTAAATTTTCAAATGTAATTTCAAATATCTTCCTTCTTACTATAGTTTTAATAAACAACCTTCATAATTAATAATATAGAATTTAACATAAATAATGTCAATTCTCGTAGCTTTCAGCAAGTATTTATTTATTTTTGTATACCACGCTTAAAATACCAGAATTGTATGTTTGATTTATGTTCAAAATTAATTTTTAGTTCAAAGAAGAATTAATGATTGAATTATTGTTTATTATATAACATTTTATCTTTATTTTTATTCAGTATTATCGGTCGATCATTAATGTCATACAGTTGAAACAGTTTCGTTGGTTGTCATTTAAAGGTTAATTATTGAAAAACATTAACATGCATTTGCATAACCCGTATTAAGTAATTTATATAAAACGGATTGATTAATCCCATGATCCATAACCATATTGGATACAATAAAATACTGATTATGTTAATTGATTATCATGGACATTGAATAATCACCGAATAATTGATTGGCTAAACATGATCATCCCTGGTGATGATTAGATTGATCGGAGAATGGTTCATGGTTGACTCACAACTAATTTGACCAGCAGAATAAAAACAGAAAACTTATTAGTAATTATCTATCCTTCTTATTTCAAGGTTCTTACCAACAATTCTGCTAGTACTGCCAAATCAGAAGACTGCAAAGACAAGCCAAAGAAAAAACAAACAAGCAATTTAATCTACATAACACTTAACTTACAACGGTAGCTCAGTTAGCATTGGCTACAAACTTATAATGTGTAAAATTCATTACAATATAACCAGCTTTTAGAGTGTTGAAAAATCGAAATCATTATGTAATTGAACAAATAAATAAATAAATATAAAAACTGAGTATTACGTGTTAAGGTTCTCTGAAGTGTTTTTTTTAGATTATTTATCATTACTTGTTTATACATGTATGATTTAATACCTGCTCATATTTCATTATTTCCGATAGGTCGAACTGTTAAACTGGTTTATGTGTAATAGACATTTTCAGAAAAAGTGCATACACTTGTACTGCTGACCTCCTTTACAGATCGATAAACTTTTGATATTGATCCAAAGAACGCTGT
>CM056609.1:11769013-11986042 GCA_029721355.1 Tegillarca granosa
ATGAAAATAGCTTCGAATGGTATGAGATACTGTTGATATTTCTTGTAGTTGTAGTGTAATTCAGGTGTTATAGATTTATTTGTGTTCGGGGATTTTAGGAAATCTGAAAATTAAACATTTTTAAAATTAAGTAGGTATATCCAATTTTCAAGAGTGTGACAATTTGGGTCATGATATTTTCACATTTTTTTTTTTAAATACAAAATATTGTTTTTAACTTGAATGAATGTGTACAGATTATAATCTGTCTGTGAAACATGGAAAAACCCCTCTCTTTACCCCTTTTTAAAAAAAAAAAATGGATTAAAGTCTTTTGTATTGATTTATAATAGCCTAATTTCAAAATTTTTCCAGATATTTATACATGCATGCAATTGAGCAGAATATAGCAGTAAATGTCATCTTAGTTATTATATTTCTCAAAATATTGAGTCTGATAATCCAAGAGATGAACTTTGGTAGTTTTTCATCGTCTTCTGGGATTAATTTTAACCTTTTTACAACAGGTGGATACGGAAGTGGAGGTGGATATGGATATGGCTATGGGGATAACTATGGATACGATAGTTACGGATATGGTCAGGATGGATATGGCGGTTATAATGAAGGTTATGGCAATGGATATGGTTCAAGTAAGCTTTAGTTCACAGTTAATGTTAGAGCTTGTCCCTCAAGTAAGTTGTAGTTCACAGTTAATTTCAGAGCTTGTCCCTCAAGTAAGTAATAGTTCACAGTTAATGTTAGAGCTTGTCCTTCAAGTAAGTTGTAGTTCACTATTAATTTTAGAGCTTGTCCCTCAAGTTAGTTATAGTTCACAGTTAATGTTAGAGCTTGTCCCTCAAGTAAGTTATAGTTCACAGTTAATTTTAGAGCTTGTCCCTCAAGTAAGTTAAGTTCACAGTAATGTTAGAGCTTGTCCCTCAAGTAAGTTATAGTTCACAGTTAATTTTAGAGCTTGTCTCTCAAGTAGTTGTAGTTCACTAATTTTAGAGCTTGTCCCTCAAGTAAGTTATAGTTCACAGTTAATTTCAGAGCTTGTCCCTCAAGTAAGTTATAGTTCACAGTTAATTTTAGAGCTTGTCCCTAAGTAAGTTATAGTTCACAGTTAATTTAAGAGCTTGTCCTCAAGTAAGTTATAGTTCACAGTTAATGTTAGAGCTTGTCCCTCAAGTAAGTTGTAGTTCACAGTTAATGTTAGAGCTTGTCCCTCAAGTAAGTTGTAGTTCACAGTTAATTTTAGAGCTTGTCCCTCAAGTAAGTTGTAGTTCACAGTTAATTTTAGAGCTTGTCCTCAAGTAAGTAGTTCACAGTTAATTTTAGAGCTTGTCCCTCAAGTAAGTTGTAGTTCACAGTTAATTTTAGAGCTTGTCCCTCAAGTAAGTTGTAGTTCACAGTTAATGTTAGAGCTTGTCCCTCAAGTAAGTTGTAGTTCACAGTTAATTTTAGAGCTTGTCCCTCAAGTAAGTTGTAGTTCACAGTTAATTTTAGAGCTTGTCCTTCAAGTAAGTTATAGTTCACAGTTAATTTTAGAGCTTGTCCCTCAAGTAAGTTGTAGTTCACAGTTAATGTTAGAGCTTGTCCCTCAAGTAAGTTATAGTTCACAGTTAATGTTAGAGCTTGTCTCTCAAGTAAGTTATAGTTCACAGTTAATTTTAGAGCTTGTCCCTCAAGTAAGTTATAGTTCACAGTTAATTTTAGAGCTTGTCCCTCAAGTAAGTTGTAGTTCACAGTTAATGTTAGAGCTTGTCCCTCAAGTAAGTTATAGTTCACAGTTAATGTTAGAGCTTGTCCCTCAAATTAAGCTTGTCTCTCAAATCTTATTTAACCACTGCGGTAGCTTAGTTGGTAGAATGCTCGCTCTAAGTGGGAGCTTCGTGGGTTCAAACCCAAATCGGGTCTATCCCAAGACATAAAAGTGGGTTGTGACTGTTCTTTTGCCAAGCACCTGGCATCATTAGATGAAAATTACAGTTCTTTGGGAATGGGAACTTAAAATAAATGAGGTCCTGAGTCACGGAATGATAAAGTTCCCTGCTGTATAATGCCATCAGCGCAATGCACAGGCAAAATTACTGCTGCTTTCGTCTGTAGGTGGCAACATCTCGATAAAGTGTAATATTTGTGACTGGGACGTTAAACACCATTTAATACTCAACTCAACTCAACTCAACTCAACTCAAATATTATTTGGCCATTCAAACATTTTCATGTATATAGTTGATCCATTATATGGTTTTTCACTAGGGCTTTTTCTTAACTTTGGGAATTTTAGCATACAAAAGTCCATGCAGATTAAGATTTCAGAATGAAAAAATCAGTCTATTTTTCCTTAAGAAAAGCTTATTTGAATAAAAGTTGACATCCAATTTGAGCAAGTTGATTAACCAATCGGATTTCAGAAAGTTGAATAATTACTTTAAATATTCCATTCCAGATTTATGGTGCCTTTTTTTTAATAAAAACATAAAATAAGGTTGGAATTTTACAATGGGTATAATTTGAAAAAAAAAGTTAGGCAGTTAATGCTATGGTTCATGTGGTTCAACCAAAGGAGAATAATGGATCAAGGAAGAATTAGAAGAATAAATGCAAAAGTAGCATTTTGGGAAGTGTCTGTTTCAGTATTTAAAACAGAATTATTTTTTATTTCAGACTATGGTGGACAAGGTGCATTTGGCAGTAACTATGGTGACAACTATTATGGTGGTGCCATGAAAGGAGGAAGTTACAACAGAAGTCAACCTTACAACACGGGTAGATACTAAGGTCATCATTGAGGATTTGTTATGCGTCTCTTGTAAGTCTAAATACAAAGTCTTTACAAAGATTGCCCCATTTCACCCCTTTAGTTTATACTTAAAGGTTCTAGGTTTATGGGACCAATATTTAATTTAAAAACTTCTTTTTTTCATCACTAAGAATTTTGCCTTTTGGGAATTTTTTAAAACAAAATTTGATAAATCTTTTGAAGTTTTTTGGTTAAAAAACAAATAATGTTTGGTTTACATCTCAATAACCAAATGCTACTTTACTCATGCATATAATCTTATAAAATGCTTTTGAAAACTTCATAGACAACAGGATTGTACAGATGTATATTGCAAGAAATATGTAAATTTAGTGTAGGTTTTTTGTTAAATTAATTCTCTTTAAATCCATACTTAAATCCTCAATGGTAGACCATGGGGAGGTCGCTTCCTCACCGTTTTTTGGAATTTGGAAGGACTTCGCAGAAATTCGGTTAAACCCACAGAATTCCAGAGAGTTCTTTCTAGAGAGTTCTCTCTTTCTTTCTTGGAACTTCCTCTGCTTTTTGGAGCACCACTTTAGAGAGCTGATATAGTATCATTATACTTGCTTGCAAGTATACATTTAGTTACTTGCTGAGCTAGTACCTTACCATAAATTGGCTTTTGTATGTGCTAGTGCAAAATAGACCAAAATACCCACTTGCACACCTCACACATAGGTAAACCTGTATTTAGATTAACCCATAGAGATCAATGATTAAATCCAATTCAAGGTTAAACAACGTTACAGCAACAAATACAATGAATGGACAGTAAAACAAGAAAATGACCGGTATTCTTTACAGATATATTTAAAGCTGCATTCAGTTTTCTTTGGGGAAAAAAAGATAAAAGGGTGCTGATCCAATTTATGATGTTCTTAATGAACAATGTTGCATTTGGTTGAACGATATAAGTTCAAATAAATACAGAAATAACAGCGAGATGAAGCCTGTGGGATCTAATTTTTGAACATTTTTACATCATAAAAAACCAGGTCATTTAAACACAACTTACAAAACGATGAAATATGATATATTAAACACAGAATTTCATTAAATTTGTAATTTGTGACTTTGTGAGGGATACATAACACAATTGTGAATACATTTGGATATTAATGACAGACAATTAATACAATTTGTTTGGTTTCACCTTCGAATCATTGGATTTTTCGTACATCTGTGTGCATGCTCCAAGCAAATAATATAATCATTAAATATTGACCAACCCGTTAGAGGATTCCGTTTATTTACAGCTTTTAGGAATGAAATTTTAGAAAATGTATCTCACAGATCATGATAAGAAGTTATCAATTTTCAAAAAAATATATTTTTACAAAATCAAAAAAAAAAAAACAAGAAAGAAAGAAGGAAAAAATTCAGAAAATTGAAAAACTTAATGCAGCTTTAAGCTACTTTAAAACTCAAGATTCTTTAATTTAAAACAAGGCAGTCAAAAAAGATTTAAAGAAAATGGAAAAGCCCAGAGAAAATCACAGGCAAGCTGACAAACTTTCTAAAACAGGATCTGCCCAAGTGGGACAAAATTTTCTCACACAGTATCTGTCCAAAAAGAATGTCACAGTTGTGCAACTTGCAAGTGCAAAAAGAAAAACTTTGTGGTAGCATTTTGTTTTAGGCTTGTATAAATATATACATGAGACAATTGTATTTCTTTTGAAAAGGTACAAGTACATACATGCATACTATTGGAAGAATAATACGGTTGGTTATTTATTTATTTATTTATTTATTTTGGTTGCAGGGGAAAAATGAGGAATCTCTTTTTGGAAGCTTTATCGTGTTGTTTTTAACATGATTTATATAATATAAGGAGACGTTTGAAGTGTGTACACATTAACATCATCATGTAACATACAACAAGTTTACAGAATCATTAAAGGATGGACAGATGTTTGTCAGATTGATCATGTATGGGTTCTTATATATACTTAAAAAACTAGGCAATAATAAACATGGGAAATCAAAAATGGCTAGTAAGATAAGTTGTACAGACAGAGGGGAATCTTGATGCAGTGTAGATGTTATGTACTTACTTCATGTTTAGTTGAGTGTCGACAAGAGACGCAGGATGAAACCTTCAATAACATTGTACAGAACATGTTTTGTTTTACATCGTATCAGATATATTTTTTGGTGACTTATTATCACTTATCATTTTCATACATTAAATAAGTTCATGTAGATTCGTGGCTTTTTTGTTTTCTATGGATACTTATCTCTCTCTCTCTTTTTTTTTTTTAAATATATGTTTTAAATGTCATTCATCATTGTTTCATGAAATAGATTTGCTTCTTTTTCCTTTCTTTTATTTTCTGTTCTTGTGTTTCTCCAGTATAAAATGTTGCTGCATGAAATTGTATCAATCTTTTTGCTCCATTCATTTAGAAGGATCCTTATTCTAGGTCTGTTTTGAGGATATTCAGAATGAAATTTCCAGGTAGAGATATTCTGAATGAAATTTCAGGGTAGAGAAAGTTTTATATAAAAAAATCTATTTTCATCTCTTTGTATCACAGAAAACCGAAGGCAGCAGAAATACCTGAACTTTTAAGTTGCTATCCATTTTCTTTTTTTTAATTTTGAAAAAAGGAGGTATCAAAAGAAATATTTTTCTAAGTTTTTAAAAAAAGATTATTGGGATTTCCATTTTACATATTGGCAAAAGTGAAACTAAAAATGGTTATAAAAACTCCTTTATGTTGTGTAGGTCTTCTTCCTTTCTTAGTTAAGATATAAATTTACCAACATATTAGTTGTATCAGATTTGATGTTGTGTGTCTATTATACTTACTGTCAAGTCTATCTAAAATAATGGTCATTGTTGATTTACAATGAGCGTAATAATAAAATCATGATTTTGACACTAGAATTTATGTCTTGTTATTGCGATGAAGAAGAGCAGTTTGCAGCTGAGAATCATGTTTTTTTTTAGTTAAGTCCTTGACAATTTGTAGCTGAAAATTATGTCCTTGACAATTTGTAGTTGAAAATCATGTCCTTGACAATTTGTAGTTGAAAATCATGTCCTTGACAATTTGTAGTTGAAAATCATGTCCTTGACAATTTGTAGCTGAAAATTATGACCTTGACAATTTGTAGTTGAAAATTATGTCCTTGACAATTTGTAGCTGAAAATTATGTCCTTGACAATTTGTAGTTGAAAATCATGTCCTTGACAATTTGTAGTTGAAAATTATGTCCTTGACAATTTGTAGCTGAAAATTATGTCCTTGACTATTTGTAGCTGAAAATTATGTCCTTGACAATTGGTAGTTGAAAATTATGTCCTTGACAATTTGTAGCTAAAATTTATGTCCTTGACAATTTGTAGCTGAAAATTATGTCCTTGACAATTTGTAGTTGAAAATTATGTCCTTGACAATTTGTAGCTAAAATTTATGTCCTTGACAATTTGTAGCTGAAAATTATGTCCTTGACAATTTGTAGTTGGAAATCATGTCCTTGACAATTTGTAGCTGAAAATTATGTCCTTGTCAATTTATTATCCGTGACAATTTGAAGCTAAAAATTTATGCCCTTGGCAATTTGTAGTCCATGACAATTTGAAGCTGAAAATTTATGTCCTTGACAATTTGAAGCTGAAAATTTATGTCCTTGAAAATTTGTAGTTGAAAATAATGTCCTTGGCAATATATAATCCATGACAATTTGAAGATAAAAATTTATGCCCTTGGCAATTTGTAGTCCATGACAATTTGAAGTTGAAAATTTATGTCCTTGACAATTTGAAGCTGAAAATGTATGTCCTTGAAAATTTGTAGTTGAAAATAATGTCCTTGACAATTTACAGTCCGTGACAATTTGAAGCTAAAAATTTATGCCCTTGGCAATTTGTAGTCCATGACAATTTGAAGCTGAAACTTCATGACAATTTGAAGCTGAAAATTTATGTCCTTGAAAATTTGTAGTTGAAAATTTATGTCCTTGAAAACTTGTAGTTGAAAATAATGTCCTCTGAAAATAATGTCCTTGACAATTTTATAGTCTGTGACAATTTGAAGCTTAAAAAATTTACGCCCTTGGCAATATGTAGTCCTTGACAATTTGAAGCTGAAAATTTATGTCCTTGACAATTTATAAAGTATAATTAGAAATACTTTGCACTCAGTTATCTGTCTCTTAAAAATGGAACTACTGAAAATATTTTTTATTTTCTTGATAAAATACATTTACAATCACTTGTCCTAATTTTTACTTGATTTCCATAATGTATAATTTGCAGTTATGCATCTTTACTGTGAAAAATTTTGCAATGGTGGTAGATAGAACAAGTCAATTAACTCCGCCTTTTTTCCATAGAAAGCATAAGTATATGTCCTGACCTTTTTCATTCACGTAATCTGTTTTATGCAAAAAGGCAAATCAACAATATGACTTGTTCTAGATTAAGGTCCAAAATTATTCATGTTCTATTTTATTGTTAATCTACCATAATGCTTCCAAAAGTTATGTGCATTAAACTGAAAAACTTTTGAGATGATATTAGTAAATTCATGTACATGTTTTTTTTGTACATGTTAAAAATGAAACTCAGTGAGCAAGTTGTATTGCCTAGTCACTTTCAGGTGATTTTCAACAAATAAGAGTGAAATTTTGTACAGATACATCTTTGGAAAGGTCCTAGCAGAACAAAAAATAGATCTCTGTGACCTATTTTTATTATCAACAAAAAAGACGCTTTTAAATGGTGAATTGACAATAATTATACTGCTATCAAGTATAAAATATATTCATTCTATAATTTAAATTATCAATTATTGAGACAATTTCACTCTACTTTATATAAGTTTGTTACAAACACAACCTTATACCTGACTTTATACTTGGTCACTTGGTTACTGCTTTTGTACAAGCAATAAATTAAAAAAGTTATATGCTTCTGTTCTTATGTACTAAATGCAGGTCATTTTTTTTAAAAAAAAAATAATTGCAATTGATTTTGCATTTGCTTGGCAACTGTTGATTTTTCCTACTCTACAAACATATATACAGACATTTATTTTCCCTTGGCCTAAACTGTCTATTGTCCAGTCATTTAGTCAATCACCCATGACACTTTTTAAACTTTGAAAACAACTCATTGTGAAAGAGGTGGGGCTTGTCATTTAAGGTGGAGTTAAAAACTTAGATTGTTTTCAGTGTGAGCATTTTAGTAAAATTTACACTGTACAGAGGCAAAGTGGGAAATGATACAAAACTCAAATCATCATGATATATTAGGCCAGCTCTTAGTATATATAAAGCCAAATTTCTGTTTCTCATTTTCATCTAGTTTTTGAGAAAATTCTGTGAAACTGAGTGTAAATTATTTCTGATTATACTTTAGCTGAAAATGTATGTCTTTGAAAACTTGTAGTTGAAAATCATGTCCTTGACAATTTATATTCTGTGAAAATTTAAAGCTAAAAATTTACACTCTTGGCAATTTGTAGTCCATGACAATTTGAAGCTAAAAAGTTATGTCCTTGACAATTTACAGTCCGTGACAATTTGAAGCTAAAAAATTACATCCTTGGCAATTTTATGTCCATGACAATTTGAAGCTAAAAATTTACATCCTTGGCAATTTGTAGTCCATGACAATTTGAATCTGAAAATTTATGCCCTTGACAATTTACAGTCCGTGACAATTTGAAGCATAAAATTTACGCCCTTGGCAATTTGTAGTCCATGACAATTTGAAGCTAAAAATTTACGTCCTTGGCAATTTGTAGTCCATGACAATTTGAAGCTAAAAATTAATATTCTTGGCAATTTGTAGTCCATGACAATTTGAAGCTAAAAATTTACGCCCTTGGCAATTTGTAGTCCCTGACAATTTGAAGCATAAAAAATTTATGCCCTAGGCAATTTGTAGTCCGTGACAATTTGAAGCTTAAAAAATTTATGTCCTTGGCAATTTCTAGTCCATGACAATTTGAAGCTAAAAAATTACGCCCTTGGCAATTTGTACTCCATGACAATTTGAACCTAAAAATTTACGCCCTTGGCAATTTGTAGTCCGTGACAATTTGAAGCTAAAAATTTACGCCCTTGGCAATTTGTAGTCCATGACAATTTGAAGCTTAAAATTTACGCCCTTGGCAATTTGTAGTCCATGACAATTTGAACCTAAAAATTTACGCCCTTGGCAATTTGTAGTCCGTGACAATTTGAAGTTAAAAATTTACGCCCTTGGCAATTTGTAGTCCATGACAATTTGAAGCTGAAAATTGTCCATGACAATTTGAAGCTGGAAATTTGTCCTTGACAATTTGTAGCTGAAAATTAATGTCCTTGACAATTTGTAGCTGAAAATTCATGTCCTTGAAAATTTGTAGTTGAAAATTATGTCCTACAAAATCTAGAGTCCTTGACAATTTGTAGCTACAAAATCTTTGTCTTTGAAAATTTTTAGTACTAGGCAGTAAAAATTAATGCATGTGTGACTAGACAATGTTCTTTACAATTTGTAATCCTTGGCAATATTTAGCTGGAAAAAAAACGTGCCCTTAGCAATTATATATAAAATCAAATCATTTACAATGATTATTAACAATTTGTAGCTGAAAAAATGTTCTTGACAATTAGAGGTGAAAATCATATTTAGATAAATATCATGTCTTTGATTTTTGAGTGTTGGTCAATTTTAAGCTGAAGTAAAAAACTTTGTAGATGTAAACAATGTTCTTGTTAATTTGTAGACGTAAAACTATATTCTCAACAATTTATAGATTAAACATGTCCTTGACAATATGTAGCCCTAAACCAATCTTGATAATAAGTAGCTACATGTACCAATTTTTTGGCAATATGTAGCTGTATACTAAATTTGACATTGTAGCTGTTAAGTAATTTTGTCAACATGAGCTGTAAACTATCATTGACAGCATGTAGCTATCAGCTGTCCTTAACAATATGAAGCTGCAAGCTATCATTGACAGCAAGTAGCTGTATATTATCATTGACAATATGTAGCTACCAATTATTCTTGGCAATATCTATAGTTGTAAATTATCATTGACAATATAGCTGTAAAGTATTTTTGTCAACCTGTAGCTATAAACTATCTTATATTATAGCAAATTATAGCTGTAAATCTTGTTCTTGACAATGGCAGCTACAATAGTTTTCCTGTCGGTTTGTAGTTAAAAAATTCTTCACAATTACAACTAAAATTCATTTCATTGACATTGAAAGCCTTGTTATCCTTGACAAATTTTAGCTGTCAGTAATGTGGATATTATTGAGAATCATGTCCCTAGCAATTTGCTAAAATCATGTCATTGACAATTTATAAATGACAACCTATGTCCCTAAGTCTTGCAATTTGTAGTTAATATATGAAAAACATATCCTTGGCAATTTATAGCTGAAAAACGTCCTTGACAATTTATAGCTGAAAAATATGTCCTTGGCAATTTATAGCTGAAAAATATGTCCTTGGCAATTTATAGCTGAGAAATATGTCCTTTGCAATTTATAGTTGAAAAAATGTCCTTGACAATTATATATGAAAAACGTCCTTGACAATTTATATCTGAAAAATATGTCCTTGGCAATTTATAGCTGAAAAACATGTCCTTCACAATTTATTGCTGGAAAACATGTCTTTGGCAATTTATAGCTGTATTCTTGTATCTGACAATTTACAGATGAAAAAGGTGTCCTTGGCAATTTGTATTAAATTCTGTCCTTGACAATTTATAGTCCTTACCAATTTGTAGCTGTGAACCATATGCTTGACATTTATACATATAACAATCTTGTCCTTGACCATAAATGGATGAAAAACATATCCTTGTCAATATGTTGCTGTTAATCGGCCCTGTAGACGGATTTATGACCAATTTTAATTATATTTGTCATTATTTGGTAAGTAGTTTTACTTTTGTGAAGATGAACATTTGGTTCGATTTTCTCTATTGAGTTTCACACGAGTTATTGCCCTTTAATCATAAAGATTTGTAAACTTTTTTTCTTAAAAAGCAAAGGACGTAGGCAAAAATTCCTTTTATTGATGAACTGCATAATTAAGACCCTAGAGATGTCAAATATCAACTGTTTTATTATTATTATTATTATTTTTGTTATTATCATTTTATTTTTATTATTTATTTATTTATTTATATTTTTTTATATTTTTTTTTATTGCGAAGTGTTTTTCGTGTTTAGTTTCTTAAGACGTTTAATTAAGAAATTACTTTGTACGATTCCTTGACACAATTTTTTCTTTAAAAGTATCACGAACCTTTTATGCATTTTTTCTTTGAAAGTGTTTCAAGAAGTGCAATAGGTACCATGTGGCTGGTCTGCTGATGGCGGGTTTCGTGTGTGTGTGTGTGTGTGTGTGTGTGTGTGTGTGTGTGTGTGTGGTGTGTGGTGTGTTGGGGTGGGGTGGGGGTAATAGGAGTATATATATTATTCTTAAATCCGTTCCCACCGACTGTTAACACAGAAAGCTACCTTAGCTAATGGTTGTAGGAGAAAACAAGTTGTAAAAGGTAAAAAGAATAAAAAATTTTAAGAAACCGTTTCCATTTTATGTATTTATTTTGGTGTCCATGGAAATTCATGCATAAACAATCCATGTTAATCACAAAGGTTATTTGTTAGGAACTAAATATCTTAAAAGTGAATTATGCGGCGGATATAATAATAATAATAATAATAATAATAATAATAATAATAATAATAATAATAATAATAATAATAATTTTATGAAACAAAACAACACGAAAAAAAGGAAGGAGACTTAAGAGATTGTTTGAAGTTGCAGACAACTCAAAGAAATAACTCTAAATCTTCCCCAATCAAATTTGTGGGACGCTTGTCCCTGTGTTTATTTTAACTTCCTTGGTTAAATTTAACTTTGGTAAAACTCTTAAGAACTAAGTGGCATACTGTAATCTGATTGGTCGACGGTTTCTTTTCTATTCACAAATAAATTTTGATAAAATATATAAGTTAATTTGCCGTGGAAATATCTCAGTTTGACTTATTGCAAAAATTACGATATCCTGAATACTGGTAAAACCACTGCGGTAGCTCAGTTGGTAGAGTGCTCGCTCCATAAGTGGGAGGTCGTGGGTTCAAACCCCGACCGGGTCTAACCCAAGACTTGAAAGTGGGTAGTGACTGTTCTTTCGCCAAGCACTCGACCATTACGAAATGAAAAAAAAAAAAAAAAAAAAAAACTTGACTAATCTTTTCACTTAAAATCAATCAAGGAATTTAACTGCTCAAAAATATTGATTCAGCAAGTCGTTGTGCATGACCAATTTTATTTGGTGTCAGGTTCACGTGTCTGGTTAGTAAATAATACTAGTCTGCTTATATGTGTGTGTGTGTGTGTGTGTGTGTGTGTGTGTGTGTGTGTGTGTGTGTGTGTGTGTGATGTTACCTTTTCCTGTCTTGTTAGGCGATTGCTTTCATTATCTCAAATTGTTTTGAAGTCTAAAGTGTGTTGGTTTTCACAAAAGCACGTTTTCAACTCAAATTTTGAACCTTGGAATATAATGAAAATGAAGTTTGACCTTATACATATATATCTTCTGAAACTACTGGGCCAAATGGAAACATATTTGGCAAAGTAGTTTGAAGCTCGTACAAATTATCTTCTTGCAGCAACCAAGATGGCCGCCGTCGTTTCAAATAGAGTAAAAATGCTAAATGACCATTACGTGTTTATTTATCCAGGATAGCCACCATTGCTATAAATAGCTAAAAGTTTATGGCCAGTACAAGTTTATTTATCAACCAATTTAGTTCAAATTTGATATATATCTAGAGAGTAGAGAGATAGTCAAGTTTTCCCTTCATTTTTATAACTAGCTATTATTTGGATGAATATGCAATTTAACTGGTAAATAGCTGATGCATTGAAAAATTTCTACTCTAAAACTACTAAACAAAATAAAACCATATGGCGTGGAAAGTAAAAAATCATTTTTTTCGGCATCCAAGATGGCCACCGTTGCTATAAATTGAGATGCAAAAAAAAGTAGGTTATTACATTGCTGTATGTGGCCTCCATGTGACTGTAAAAGTACATCACACACACTTGCATATTTATAAAATGTGCATAATAAAACAGTTAAAAAAACGGTATCCTACAATTATAGATTTACCTATGTGCGTAAATACGGTTTATCCTCTTTACCCTATCAACCTCAGACACGTGGAACTTGTTTTATACGATAAGAAGAAAGTTTTCAGTTATAAGCTCTTCATCTGTGTCTGCAAGAGTTTATGTTGATCATGCGGTTATGTAAAATTGATTTCATTCAAAGTGAGTGGAGAAGAGCAATGGTGTTTTACGCCCCAGTCATGATTCTTTCACTTATTTCGAGGCGGTCAGTTCTGGAATGGTGGAGGAAACCGGAGTTCCCGGAGAAAACCACCGACCTTCGGCAAGAGAACTGACAAACTTTCTCACACTAAGATCTGTCCAGAGTGGGATTTAAACCCAGGCGGTGAGAGGCACTGTGATCCGTAAGCGCGCGCTTTTGACCACTCGGCCACTCAGACTCCCATTCAAAGTGAGGGCTGACTCTGAGAGCTAACAAGCAGAAGGTGACGAAAAAAAGAGAAGTACAAGTGGAGCGAACAAGGTTACAACATCGAACAACATGAAAACTTTGTGGTAGAGATCAAGAATAGGTTCCAAGTACTGGAGAGAGACGAAGATACAGCAACCGAACGGTGCCATTGTTTTCGTCACGCAAACGAGAAAACGACCGAGGTATGCCTGACATAGGTGCGAAGGAGGGCAAAGAAGGCAGAAAAGTGTGTGGATCCCCGGGTAATCCAGGCAGGAGAGAAAATAGCTATGGCTTACGATACTTTCATTGCAGAACTCAACAAAAGCGATAAGTTCAGGAGAGTGTTCAGAAGAAAGAAGGCGGCGCTTTATTCCACATATTAATTTAAAGAGGAGATTGCAAGGAACACCGATAGATTGATTCAGTGAAGTTTTATGTCCCAGTCAAGATTATCTTACTTATATCGAGACGTCAGGAGCTATAAGGTGAAGTGGAAAAAAATTACTTTTGCCGTGCGCTTAGGGCATTAGCAAAGAGTTTTAAGGTCTCATCCGAAGGAAGAAAGAGGAAGTGGAACAAGCTCAATAAAACCAGAAGCACGTCTAAACTATACAATAGGATAGACCTGAGACAAGAATATAGAATAAAGAATAGTTTAACTACTTCAAGAACATACTAAGCCATGCGCCAGTTCTAAATGAAAAAGATGAGGTAGTTAAGCAAGTATACTAAAAAAGACCCTTTACAAAGTAAGAGTATCAGAAGAAAAAGGTATCTCTCAATTCGCAGTGAGGATGGGTGATGCTGCAACTGCTAAAATATGTGTCAAATGATGACATCATACTAAGCTTCATTAATGCCTACGAAGGAGGATAATAACCGGAGCTTTGGAACATAATTAACATCATACCAGTTCCAAAATCAGTTGATCTCACAAAACCGACTGTTATAGGGGATTTAGTCTGAGCTATATTCTTGCCAATGCTTTTAACAGAATAATCCTGGATCGCATTCGACCAGTACTTGGCACACTGTTGAGGAGTTCACAACAAGGGTTTCATCAGAACAGAACCATTATTGGCCAGAAAGGTGCACTGAGACGAATCCTAGAGGAAGTCAGAAATAAAAAGCTACCACTGTTCATAACTTTCATAGACTTATACACTTTATATCTTTTAACCCTTTAATTGGCAGATACGCCAAACTACGCCATTCTGATTTTGGACGGTCTGTTGCACAATGTTTGGTGTAAAATTGTTAAAACTTGACCAATTGGTGTAAATTTGGTACCATATGAAACTAGAGAAAATTGTCAACAAAGTATATTCTTTGAGTTTTTTGATGCAGAATATATTTCAATTCGATTTTTTAAGTTGAACATTACGAAGCGATCCCGTTCCTGACGTAGTGAAAAATTAAGAGTGCCGAAAAAGTACGGAAAAAGTAATTCATTCAATCTTTGAAATTAAGTTTCAAACCCAAATAAAAACCACATATTTATGAAGAGCAGGAAAAGGTTGTTTGATTTATGTAAAGAAATAATAACTTGAGCCATAAATGACATCGAATTCATTACTTCGAACAGCTACCACTTTTGATTTTTATCATGTTTTATTTTGACGTTTTTGCCCGCACCGGAAAAGCAAAACGTTTCGTTCTTATTTTACATGGTGACACTGTTTGATGCATCTTTAAAAGTGAATTTTTGAACTTTGATTGACAAATTTTATTCAATTAAAAAGGATTTTTTTCTATTTTATACACACAAATAAAAAATAGTATTTAGAAATTATTTCATCCAACAATTTTAAATCTTCGGCAAATGAATCTGAGGTAAAACTTGCATTTAAAAATAAAAATGTTTACGTGTCATTATTACAACTTTATGTTTGAGTCGATGTAAATTTATCCCGATTTAATCAATTTGTCAGTTTTTTTCGCAATCAATTTGGAAATTTTATTTGATGCTTTTCTAAAATATTTTTTCTATACCTGGACGATCAAAATACAACCTTAATTAGAATGTAGACCGCGATTTGAGTATATGTTTTCAAGACAATAAATTTATCATTGCCGAGTATCAAAATTTATACAAGTACCGCGTTCACGAATGTCGGGTAATCAGTCCGCGCAAGCAAATAAATAAATGATTAAATAACTATAATAAAATAAGAAATAAAGCTACATTTACTCTATATCATATACTAAATACATATATTTAAAAGCAACTGAATGCCTGGATTGATATCTGTATAACCCATGCACCCATGTTCACTGCATAGAATATGTGTCTTCTCCTACGTCCGTACAGTGTTTCTAAAAATATAAAGGTTCGGCTTGGTTCATAGATGATAACTATACATATCATGACAAAGAATATAAAAATACAAAGTCAGGGTTGTGAAATAAATAGAACTGATCGTGGGTATTGGTTTATCACAGCCAATATGTCCCAGGGTCAATGGTTTGTTTTGAACAAAAGTCCAAGAAATGTCTGTGTGGCTTCTTGTTTTTAGTAAACAAAAAAAGCTATGATACAAAATAAGGACAAATTATTGAAGTTACAGAAATTCAAAAACCTGCATATATAATGATTAGAAAAGAGAACTAATTTAATTTGATTTTTTTTATATTTTATACATAAAGTTTTTAAACTATAAAAACAAATACAAAGATTTAGTAAAAAAAATTATAAAAAATAAAAAAATTAAAAAGAAAAAAGGGACTTTACTGATAAAGCCATCAATAATAAAAAAACGAACGTCTTCTGCATGGTGGGAAATAAAATTAACTGTTGGTAAAGTCAGAAAAACATCTAGCTATACTGTTAAAATTACAAAATTACAATTTTAGTATTAATTTTAATAATTTTGAATTAAAATTTAGAGTTGAACACTATTTTTATGTATGTTTGTAAAAAGAATTCATATCTGGTAATAAGGTCAATATAAGTATGAAAATATTTTTAACTTTTTTTTTTTGACTAACTTATGGAAAAATAAATAAAAATTCAAAATCTATAGGTAATTATAAATACAATATCTTCATAGAAGAGCATACTAAAATTTGTAATTTTGAAATACTTGTAGTCGCGTCTATTGTCACTAAACATATAAAATAACTTAATACTTTCTTGAAAACCTATGATTAAAAAATACACGTCTGAATGTCTAGGTCCACTTCTCAAATATGTGCAAATGTGAGAAAAATAATAAGTCTGCAGGTCAAAAGTCGGTGGTCTCCACTACTCTTGGTCCCAACATTTTACAGCTTGCAAATTGAATGAAGGAATCTTGTCTGGGGCGCAAAATTTCATGTCTCCACTCTCTGAAATGTGTGTCCGTTGAGAACTCTCGAATTTTCACAAGACTGACTATGACTTTATCACACACACACCACACACACACACACACACACACACACACCACACACACACACACACACAACGTGACACACACACACACACACGCTCTCTCTCTCTCTCTCTCTCTCTCTTTCTCTCTCTCTCTCGTCGAATTAACAATAAAACTGAAGACGAAAAAATAGTAAATAGAGATGACAAAATAGTGTCATTATTTTGCAATGTGAGGACAATTCCTGTATGACATGTAAAACATTACCCAAACTCCGCGATAAATAAATCATTTCAAGCATTATAACAAGCCTAATATTATAAACAGTAAATTTAGGAATACTTGTCCTTGTAATCAAAGCAGTGCCCTTACTTTGTAAGTTAATGTGTTAATAATTCTTCTTAGATTTCGGTGGATAGTGTCACACACACACACACACACACACACACACACACGTGTGTGCGCGCGCCCGTGTTGATTCAGGATGGCTTACATGACAATGCTGTGTTTCCATAAGTTGGAATAGGTTCGTACTAAAATACTCTCTCAGGGTAGCAATAAAAATTCTTCATATAAAGTCAGATATAACTGGTAATGCGTCAATATAAGTTACATAAAATTGAGTTAATGTCTGAAATAACTATTTCTATGTACTAATGTAGAAAAATGTATTGACAAATTTGACAATCAGTTTTAAATATTGTAGTGTAATTGATAAAAACAACTTTTCCCACCCAAAATGCATATAATATGTGAAATAGTCATTTTCAAACTGTTGCAAAAGCTATTTGTTGAAAATGTTTTATATGATTCTGTATATAAACACGATATAATAGAAAGAAGGCAAGATTATCTGGTTCACAGATAATCAAAGTTACCCTTGTAACAGTAATAGGTATTAATCTTTGCCAAATCCTAAGTGGTTTTGTTGTTTTTCAAAATTATTATTCAATCCCTGTTGAAGCGATTGGTTTAAGAATGATAGAGGATACCCAGAGAAAAACACCGACCTTCAAAAGAAATATAAATTTTCTAACTCTTGGATCTGCTTGATTAGCTCAATTAGTCTATTGGGATTCGAAACCAGTGGTGAGAGGCACTGTAATTTGTAAGGCAATGGTTTTCAGTGTTGCTTTTAACTATGTCACTTGTACACCTAAATATACCTTAAGTTTGTCAGACCGACTTTTTAGCATTCGTATGATGAATAAAATGCATATTGTTCACCTACTGTTGCCTACCTGACCTAGTCTGATCAAAAGGTTGTGAATTACCAACTTTATCAAGTATCAGGCATATATATAAAAAGATATCATAACTTCGATCCAAACGGAAACTTTGGACGTCACAAGTTGTAGCAGTGTATGTTCATTGTACTTATCAGATAATTATGGCATGTGCTGATTTTGAGTTTCTATTATTCAAAATCAGCACATGACACTTATTTCAAATATTAGTAAGTGCATGCACTGCAAAAGCACATGGGTTTTCCCCACGATATAACCAAATTCACTAGATTCTGTTGTCATGTGCTACTTTTGAATGTATTATTTCATAAAAATTCAAAGTAGCACATGACACTGTTATGGTTACGGATATTGACCACTACAAAGACATTTTAAAAAATTTAGAATGACATTTGGTATAATTATACAAATTTGATTCATCGTTTTTTTGTGGGGGGGGGGGAGGAGGAGGGGTTAAAGGGTAAAAGATTACTTGTTATCTCGAGTTTTTCAAAATGCAAGATGGCTTCAAGTTTTGAAACTAAAAGTTATGTATCATTATTTTAAGTGAAAGTATGAGAATTTTAAAACAATCTGTATTTTACAGTTCTACTAATTATACATTTTATAATAAACGAATAAAACTATGTTGCACCTCTGTTTATTTTGCATGAAATATATAGATAGTAAAATATCATGCTCTTTCACGGTTTTGATCAGATTTTAGCAATTTGTGTTGCCAAGGTAACGGAAATTTGATTGAAATTCTGGCAAAAACAAAATTATCATGTATGTTTTCTAAATAAAGATAATTCTCTTCCATCATTCCTTTTAACTGAAGTATTGAGTCGAAAAAAATGTCTTCTTACGTGAACATGTCCATTGAAATAACAAAATATGACTGTCTTGTTTTGATGCGATAAGCTGATAATTCTGTAATAATCTACATCTCATTTTATGTAAAAAATGCAAAATTTCGAAAGTTTACTTTGTGTAAGCTTTTATTAGGTGCTAAAATAAAAATTATTTGTTCAAAATGCACGTTTTCCGACTGCTGATATCTAGACATTGTCAAAAATTATGGATTTTCATACAAATTCTCGTTTATAGTACATTTTTGTTATATTCGTTGCCATGGTAACCGGTATTTAGCTGAAAATAGGTTTGAATACTTTTTTATTAAACAAAAGTAAAATTCATATATGGTTTCATAGTAATAAAATCTTTATAACATAATGAAATTTGCATCGAAATAATGGTCTTTTTTCTTCTTCAAATATAAATTTTGTATATAACGTTTGTTTACTTTTAAGAATTTAACCAGAAATACATGAAATTTGATGGTTTTAATTTATGGGAAAACAATCAAATTTAGAAATGATATTTCTACAGTATATTTGAATGATGCCTAACTTCGATTTATAAGCAAGAAAATTTATTTCAAGTATGCAGGAATCAAGATAATAGCAATGTTTAGAAAATCAAGCAAAAATGTGAAAATTTTCACACATTTGTGGTGTAAATGCTTTGTTTATGTTGCCATGGTAACAGATATTTCGATTTTATATACCTCAATGTAAAGTATGTTATATAGGGATACCAAATATATAGGGGTTGGTTATTAACATTTTTACTGCAAATGTCCGAAATTTTGAATTGAAAATATGGTACATTTTTAGTTAAATTTACAAAATTCCTCTGCCAATTAAAGGGTTAAAGAAAGCGTTCTACTCTCTTTATAGAAGAAAATATTTAACAAAAATAATAATTAATTTAATGTTCACATTTAGGAAATTCATTTTTATCACAAACACCGAAAAACCGATAAGCATTTCACGAGCGTATGGGGTGTCTGAGAAGCTGTTTTCAGCCATCAGTAGGAGCTACGCGTATACACGAGCCAGAGTCTACACACTTAAGCTTGATGACGATACCGGACTATGTTATATCCGAGCAGGGGTGCTACAGGATAACACTTGCACACTTCCGATTCATCATAGCTTTGGACCATGCAATGATGCTATTCAGGAAGAAGACCTTGGCTTCACCCTGGTTCCATGAAAAAGCCGTCGTTAACCAGCAGTGACGATAATATATGTAGATTTTGCAGATGACATATTTAATCTCAAACGCAGCAGAGCAAGCCTGCTCGCTGCTGCAATCTGTTGAAGTTAATGTAAGAAAGTTTATATACGCCTAAATGCTTCAAAGACAGATATCATGACAAAGAATGTAGAGAAACACAATAGAAGGCACCACTTTGAAAATATCCCAAACTTCAAATGCCTAGCAGCATTGATGACATCTACTGAAAGAGATATACCTTCAAGAAAGTCCAGGCTTTTCACAGTGTAAAAAGATCTAAAGGTCGAGTATGAGTGACACCCTCAAACTTTTCAGTCAGTAATCCTTAAAGAATCCGAAGCCTGGACCATGACTTCTATCCAGGAATGCGCCCTTGATGGCTGTTATACACGTATGCTACGGATGACTTTTAACGTGTCATGGAAAAAGCACATGACAAATGCCGACCTGTAGAATGATTAACGGAAATGGCTGATAAGATCCGCGATAGAGAAGCCTAAAACTGGCAGAGAATTGCGTGAGGCATCCGGAGCCAGCGGCATCCCAACCCACACCCGAAAAAGTCCCAAGTAGAGGACGAAGAATTTGTTTGTGGAAACATTGAAGAGGACACTGGTTACGCAAGTGTAGATGAGTTGAATACTGTAATGCTGGACAGGTAAGTGTGGTGAAGAGTTGTTCGTTAGGTCCGAAATGTTGACGAGACAATCTCAAAGTGTTGATGATGACTAGATAAATTAAAAACAAATAAAAGTAGATAATTTTTTTCGATCAATTTATTCGAAGTTTCACAACATAGGGTTATAAATATGAAGATTAGAAAAATCACGATAAAATTGAATTCTAGAATAAATACTCAAAATTAACTCAAAATTATGAAGAAAACTAAATAAAATAGAATAGTAACATTATAAATAAGTCACAAAAATCAACAAAAAATCACAAAAATGACTAAAAAAAATCACAGAAAATCTAACTATTCCTTAAAAAATAAAATCACAGCAAATGTCATTACGATTACGATTATGACGAATATATATATATATATATATATATATATATATATATATATATATATATATATATATATATATATATATATATATATAAACAGCTAACGTTATAATTATTTAGCATAATAGCATATAGAGCTTATAAATAAATATAGGAATCTAAAAGATACAAAAATGTTGTGCAAATCGTACCATAGAAATGTTTATAAGTTCTAAATCAAAATTAATTACAGCATATCAATAGGAGAAAGGAACTTCTCAATAATTTAGAAAACTAAAAAATTAAACCATTTTTCTTCAAATATATTGACGACGATGGATATTGACATTTAGATCATCCATCCAAATTGAACAGATGATAAATATCGTCACCTGTCATAATGCTATCATTATCACCCTTCCCGCGCCAATAAGACGGCAAAGAATCAATACAAGAAGTGCTATTCACCTGGAGATAGCAAAATGTAAATAAGTCAAAAAAAATATTGAATTCAGAATTACGAAACTGTTCCTTCAACTATGGTTTTATAAATCTATCTATCTATCTATCTATCTATCTTTGGAAAGATGGAAATTAAAAATAATAAGATATCAAAGAAAATCAAATCTTTCATTTTTTAAATTTTCTAAAAATTTAAATCACAATTATAAGGAAAAATAACTTTATAAGAATAAATAAAAATAACTTTATTAAAATTCATTCATTATGTTATCATTAAATAATGAAAGGTCCCAAATCATAAAAATATCACATAATTTACCGGTTAATTAAACCATTGAGTAAATATAAAATTCGCAGTAAATTAAATCATTATTATGATTATAAATAACATTCGTATAATTCATTTTGTTTTAATGACAAATAGTTATAAAAATGAAGATAAACAGATTAGAATCACGTTATATTACAGAAAAGTTTAACTATTGAGTTGTTAAAAAATTGGTATTACAAAATATTTGTAACTTGAAAAATCCAAAGTTACCTATTTATAGAGATAGTCTATGTATTGGTAGCTAATCTAAGTCATAATAGAACGGAGTTTGGACGTTCTTTCAATTTATCAATAGATAGTACTTTGCAATTTTGTCATGGTGAACGCTTCTGAAATTTGCAAAAATTAACCCGATAGGTTGACCATCTCACTATATTTCCGGTGAAAACACTTGAGCCACATAATGCAATTCCTATGCAACAAAAACGTTTTGCATGTAAATGTTGCTTTCTTTTTTTTTTTATTAACAAAGAACAAATGTGCCATTTTATATTTGTTCACCATCTGATTTTTATGAATTGGACATTAGAAGGAAACAAATTACAAGTTTCTGCGTGGTTGCCATGGTAAAAAAATGTTAAGTAAAATTTTATAGAATTTTTCATTTGGGTCATAATATGCAATGTAAAAATAATATTTTGATTTCTCGAATTTAAACAAGATATCAACATAGCTTAAATCTAAATATAAGAACAAAATTAAAAAACCGTAAAACTTAGAAGTCAAGTTCATCAAAGTTTAAAAAATATACGTCCACACCCACAAACACCATTTAATTGTAAAAAAGAAATTTTACAGGCAGTTCAATCACAACAATGGTTTTAAGTAAAAATAAAAAATAATTTAATTTAGGCAAGAAAAATTATAAGAAATTTAAGAAAAATTAAATGTTAAAAACACAAACACTACAAACAATTATGTTAAAAAAAATATAGAATCTATCTATCTACAATGGAAAGATGAAAATTAAAAATAATAAAACATCAAGGAAAATCAATTCATTGAATTCTAAAGTAATCAAAAAATTAAATCACAAATAAAAGGAAAATAAATAAAGATAACTTTATTAAAATTGGTAAATATGTAATCGGTATTATCAATAATGTAAAAAGTCACAAAGCATCACAAACGATCACAAAAATAAATCAAACCATTGAGTAAATATAAAATTCTTCATCACAGTAAATAAATCATTAAATTAAAATAAAAAAACACAAAACATCACAAAATTATTTAAACATCTTAAAGAAAATACCAACAAATTAAGGAACAATGAGGGACTGAGTGAGTATATAGATATAAATAAATTTAGATAAAAATATAAATAAATAAATAAAATAGTAATTTACTGTAAACATAAGAGTCGGCCACAAAACACCTTTCTGTTCTAATATAGCATAAAATCAATTAAATTAAATAACATTAGATAAAAGGAATACAAGTAAATAAATAAATAAAATCCCAGTTTACTGTTGACAAAACAGTCGGAGACTTAACACTTTTCTGATGTTGGGACTTAACACTTTTCTGAATTATAAACATGTTCTATCACAGCATAGGAAATCAATAAAATTTAATAAAATAAGATATAATCATTATAAATAAATAAATAAAATCGTAGTTTACTGTTGACAAAAAGTCGTAGACTAAACACTTTACTTAATTTTGAACATGTTCTATCACAGCATAGGAAATCAATGAAATTTAAATAAAATTAGATAAAATGATTATAAATAAATAATAAATAAATAAATAAATAAATAATAATAAAATCGTAATTTACTGTTAACAAAAGTGTCACAGTCTAAACACTTATCATAAATTTTTAACATGTATTATTACACCATAGGGAACCAATTAGGTGATAACTAATTATGATACAAATTTTCAAAAAATAGGGATTTCAGTTGATCCGGGTATCCTGAAAATGCTTTTGGCTGTCATATTTCGATTCAAACTATTGGATGTAATAATACAAAATTTGCGTTTTTATCATGATAATATATTTGTATAAAGTACAAATTGAATCAACATTAATTCACTTCAATTCACAATGTCAATTTTAAACAAATCATGATTTTTAAAGATTTTGTAGTTCTTTGTTTTTTTTTGTCAGTTTGCTACCTTGTACATAGAAAAATCTGAGCTCTTCACCGATAAAAAGTTCTGCAGAAAAAATAAAGTGACGTCGTTAAATAGGGTCAGCAGTACTAGAGTCAGCTGGCATTCTGAAGAACTGAAATAAAGAAAGCATATTTAAATTGAATTATACTTGTTATTTTTCCAAGTTCCAATAATAATTTTGTTAGATGATATCACATTAATTAAAACATTGATGAATACTTACCATAATCAAGCGAATATTTTCAGCTGTGGAGTGAAGATCGGGTTCTCCCCTTTGCCTCGTTGTCAATTCATTGATTTTCATTTATCTTTATGTTATGTTCCCTTATACTACGTTGTAAGTAATATAAATGAATAATTTGACTTTTTTATGCATTTCAGATTGCACCTAAAACAAGATTTTGCATCTTTTTTTCTAAACCTAGACGGATTTTTATTACATAAAAGCTTTATTAAATGAACTCTAAACTCCTTTCAGAGAATTTAATAGCAAAGTAAATGAATTTCGAGGTTTTCATAATTAACTTTTTTACAATATGCAAGGAAAAATAATTTGAACTCTTTTAATTTATACGCTTTGACTGTCTTGAAGATACTAAAGCCTGGAACAAAGAAGAGGTCCACCAAATTTAACATTTGTTTCTTTTTATTTTCATTAAAGTTTTCTTTTTAGAGAAAAATCATCTTTAACAAACATATGATATAAAAAACTATTAAAAGCCTTTTTGTTTTTGTTATTTTAAAATCAAACTAAAAAATTAACAACTGACAACTTTTTAAATTTACACGAATGCAGAATGCATCAATATTGAGATCTCCCAAAACATCATCAGTTTTATTGAATCATTGATTAAAAAAACAAAAATATGTAGGTCGAGAAGACTCATTCAGAGCCAAAAGATATGTGTGACTGTGAGAGTTAAGCATTTTGCATGAATTTTCGTGCAGATTTTCTCGGACTTAACACATTAAATCTCGAAGAAATTCGGTTAATTTAAAACAAGTTTTATGAATCGATGAAATATATTTTACATTTCTAAATGTCTGAGCTGGATTTTATTGCACTGTGACAATTTTTTGTCCGTTATTGAAAATGAAACCAATAGTATTTTCTACCTTGTCTTTCATCAAGGATATAAGTTTACTAACAGATATTTATTTGGTTGGTTTGTAAACTACCTAAAAATCCCAGGATTTTAAAAAGAATTGTTTTGCATACCGTAAACAGATATTTTAGGGAACAGGAAATTACAATGCCTTTATATAATAACTGTACATGGCTTCTGATTTTATATATCTTTTAGTTTCATGGGTCTAATGTTTCTGACGTGACGCAATGTGTCATACTATTTGGGAAACATTCAATACATTTTTTAAAAAAGGACTGTAAAAATACTGTAGGAAATTTTTCTTATCTTCGCTACGTATTATAAAACATTATTGCACTATATAGAAAAATATACAGTATATATGATTTTACATACTTCATCAAAATATGATTCTATTTGGGTTTCCAACTGAATACGATCGCAGTGTTTTAGTGTACAAAATACACGTAATGTAACTTCCTCAAATTTACTTGGAACCATTGGCGATTTTTTAGGTTCTTCGTGCTCAATCACGAAATCCCCCTACAAATGTAAAATACTCTTTGGCAATAAAATGCACGAGTGTTTTAAAATTTTGGTTAATTAGAAATATACTTTTGCCAAACTTCAACGCTTACTAACAATATAGCTTAAATAAGTAAGATGTTCTTCATTCTTTCATTATTTAATAGGTCAAAATAAAGCTAGTTGTGAATTATTGTTAGAAGTGAGTTGAGTAATGGTGTTTAACGTCCAAGTTAAGAATATTTCACTTAAATCGAGACGTTGCCAGCTATAGGCGAAAATGCAGAAATTTCGCCTGTGCGTCGCGCTGATGGCATTATACAGCAGGGTTCTTTATCGTGCCACGCCTACCGTAACACGGTACCTCGTTTATTTTAAGTTCCCATCCGAAAAAACCGTGACTTTCATTTTGTAATGCCGAATGCTTGGCGAAAGAACAGTCACAACCCACTTTTAAGTCTTGGGTCAGACCTGGTCGGGGTTCGAACCCACGTACTCCCACTTAACGAGCGAGCACTCTACCAACTGAACTACCGCAGTGGTTTAGGATTATTGTTATAGCACTTAGATATAATTTCCTGCTTTGTTAAGATTTTTCATTTTGAGTTAAATAAAACGATTTAATTTATATGGCATAATATTATGAAAAATCACTTACATACTCAAAACTTATTGATCTATTATTGATATTTTAGACAAAAATGACATTCTGACCTGACACAGCTGATATTCAATAAAAATCAAATTCGAATGAGAGATTTCAGAATGTTATAATTTGAAAAAAAGTGCCGATTTAAAACAAACTGAAATAAGTACTTAAATATATCCAAGTCTAAAACACGGCGAGCACTCGCTACCGAACCGACAGATTTCGAATTTTGAATAAATAATGCAAATCATGTAACTTTCTATCTGTATATTTATTGGAGATGTTTATTTTGTCGTTAATCTTCAATATATTTTAATTACATTCAAAAGCAGGCGACTAGGTGTCTTTAAAGTTGGTGGTATAGAAAAAAGAAGAAAAATATATAAATACAATCTGGAAGCTTTTCTGAACACCTCTGAATGAAACACTGCAGCGAAACAGAATCGTTTCTAGTGCTACCTTATTGGGTGAGTGCATTTTGACGTTCAAAACTTTGAAATATAAAATAAGTTTTGAAGTGTGTTCAAACTCACGATCGATATATGAAATTTTAAAGATTTTAAAAATGCCGAAATTGGATTTAATCTACAAAACAAAAGATCATACAAACCCCTTTATCATAAAAGTATACATTTGGAATTGGATTTTTATCTTTATTTCCATAGTTGACTTTCACGATCTGTAAGTAATTGAAACCAAAACAAACATGTGTTAAATATCGGTACATAGGATAAAACTATTAAACAAGAGGCCCAAGATGGCCCTTATTTGCTCACCTGAGTTAAAATGTAACTGGTATGTCTTGATAATACCTCGTTAAGTCATAACAATCGAAGTAGTTTCAAATAACATTTTTATTGTTTTGGTTTTAAGCTATGTAGGTAGGTCACTGTAACATACTTTGGGTAGACAAAGCGACCAGAAACACAAATGAGAATGGCAATGGTCTAAAGGTGCTATGGACTTATATGAATGAAATGAGACTAGTAGTGTCTGAGAATAAATCTTTTGATGGATGTATGGATGGATGGCAGAGTTCTTAACCATAACATCCGGATTTAAGACTTTACAGATTTGACACATTAATAAAATTATTTAAAAAAAAATTGTAAAAAAAAAAAAAAAAAAAAAAAAGTTGCTCCACTGGGATTTGAACCCTCGACCCTTGGGTTGCTGTATCACATGTATTTAAAAAAATAATAACACTAAAAAGTAAAAATTCATAAAATCTCTTCCATGCACCATTGTAAGTAAAGAAAAATTCAGAAAATAAAATAAAAAAAAAAAAAATAAAAAAAAAAATAAAAAAAAAAAGTGGCCCCTCTGGGATTTGACCCTCGACCCTTGGGTTGCTAGAATTAAAAATGAAAAAGGCCGAAAAAAGCGACTTGTATTTTACAGAATTTCATAAAAATTGTCAAACATTGTTTCTTCACATAAGAAAATGATGTTCGGAAAAAGAGTTCACCTAAATTTATTCATTATTGTAATTTTTGTAAAAAAGTACTATTTACAATATTCATAAAATAAACACAAAAAACGCGTAACCTAATTTTTCACAAAAATTATTGAAATTCTCAAACTTGGTATATAAGATGCCGTAGATGCCAATTATTACATCAGATTTTATCTCAGTGGAGTGGTTTTGGAGAAGAAGATTTTTTTTAGGTTTTTAACTATGTAGGTCATTGTGACCCACATTTGGTAGCTATGGAAACCAAAAACACAAATCTGAAAGGCAATGTTCTATAGATGCTTTTGACCAAGTTTAAACAAAATGTGACCAGAAGTTTCTAAGAAGAAGTCGTTTGAAGCAATTGTTGACGGACGGACGACGGACGACGGAGGGTCTGCCTCTATTGATACCAATAGCTCACATGAGCACTTTGTGCTCAGGTGAGCTAAAAAAATAGGAATAATAAGAATCGCAAACGATTAACAATACAGACGTGTTGGAAGAACAGCGTTATTATCTATATATTAGTATGCTTTTTTTTTTTTTAGAATATTTTGGTTTCTCGGTCTTATTTTTTGCTACACATAGTGAAATTTTTTTCTAAGGGAGACTAGTTTATATAAGAGTCTTACTCTTGTTCTGGAATCCCTTATTTGTGTAATGTAAATTTGTTTTTTATAATTGCTTTATGAAATAAATACTGTTTAAACTAAAAAAAATTTTCGGATTGCTTGTGTCCCAACTGTCTAACGAGTTCCCTTTTGACTACTTTGCAAATATGAAAATTTAACACATGCAGGATACTGGCTTATACTTATTTTGTTGATTAACACACACACACACACACACACACACACACGAAAGTATAACATTCTTTAGTGTAACTGTATTCTAGTGTATACTAGAATATCGTCAATAAGTTTATGTCAAAGAATATTATCCTGACCAATCGTAACATATAACAAAAAGAAAATTTGGAATTTTAATTACTAAATCGACTGCTTTTAACATTTGCAACTAAAGCTATAAAGATCGGTTTGACTATGAAATGACTGCAATAAATAAAATAAATGCACTTTCATATTTTGGTGTTTTTCTTAAATGGTTGTAAAAGTTGTGTGTGTTTTAAGAGTAACCTAGTTTAAAATCTAAGATTATATAAAATATTACGCAGATCCGAAAAGGTCCACCGATGTGAAAGACATCTCTCTCCTGTATAAGTTTTTCAATTTTCTTCCGTATTTCCTAAAAAAAGAACAAGTCTTAAATTCGGACGTGACAGAATTGTATAAAATGTGGCAATCCATACAACAAACCTCATGGATCGATGGATGCAGAAAAGGGGTGGGTTGAAAAACAATAACCGATTCTACATTTTACAACGATCGAATGAGTTGAATAAAAGTTACTATTTAGGTGTTTTTGAGTGGCTTGAACAAGATTGTAAATGACCATTTTCAGTTGACGTTTGACAGAAATCGGCTTTTGATATCAAATAGCTACAGAACTGACTGTTTTCAATCTAAAACATTTACTGTGTAGGTATATTATAATCATCTAAAAGATATTTAATTTGTTTATCGACCTTTAGAGATTTTGTTAAATACTTCAACACTACCTTTTCAAACTCTATCGCCTGAAATTTTAAATTGACTTTAACCACAATTAAATTTATTGTATTTGTTTGTAAAGGGCTCTGTATGACTTGTAAAGCACTTACAACTTGCACAAAAGATAAAAATAAAACTCATTGGGTTACATTTTTAAACCTATAGCTCATTTATATAAGCATATTTTAATAAATAAATCATGGATCATTATTGTTTTAGAAGTTTTAAGCAGTCCTATCAGCTCCATCTGTCACTTAAAAAAAAATGTATTATGTTTAACTAGATTTTTTGTTTACAAGCCAATTTATCAACAATGTATACTGTCAAAATAGCATTTAAAAGTAAAATAACCACGTTATAATTATTTTCGCAAACTTTCAAGATCAAGATTCATTAGCAGATTACTATTTTTTTTCCTTTAAAACGCCATTAAGTTTTCATATGCATAATATATTAGCGGCGCTTTTTATCTTAAATATGCCTTTCATGAAAAATGTAATACTTGGTTCATAATAAAAAATTGACTTAAGTTAAATTCACGGAGAAACCTAATGCTAATTTAATCAAATCTGTTTTAAGAACATTCATCACCCTATTCTTTATCGAAAACGAGATGTCAACAACATAAACACATTTTGCTTACAAAACTACCCAGATTGAAAGAATGAGTCAATTCGCCTGCTTTGTAGTGAACTTAGGTTTCAGAGTGCACGACTTAATAAACATATCCGCTATAAAAATAAGAGATTGTAAGATATTGGTGTTCATTTTTGAAATTAATTTAAAACTAAGGTTTGTTCCCTCATGCAAAGATGGATTTAGATTTATATAATTTTGGGACTTGTGAATCATTACTTTTTAACGGTTTGGCTTCTGTTTTTTTCTATCAAATTCTTCGACACCTATTGATTTTCCGGAATGTGCACATATGGCATATCAAAATTTAACAGGTATTTTTGTTATATATTTAAGTAAGATTTGGTACTGGGTTGTCACAATTTGCATTTTTTTACAATTAAATATTTTTTAATGATGCGCATTCTATAATTACCACGTTATGTGGATTCGTTTTGATTCTAGTTGCAATTTCTTTTTCTATTTTCTCTTTATCTTCTCGAATCCTCTTCTCCTAAAACATAGAAAAACTTGTATATATATATATATCGTGATTTATAATGAATTTGTTAATGGCCATATGAAAATGTTAACCCATTTAACATTTAGAGGATATAATATGATTTCAAAATTTACAAAAAATTTACAATCTTCTCGAATCCTCTTCTCCTAAAACATAGAAAAACTTGTATATATATATATATACATATATCGTGATTTATAATGAATTTGTTAATGGCCATATGAAAATGTTAACCCATTTAACTTTTAGAGGATATTATATGATTTCAAAATTTACAAAAAGAGGAGACATTTGCTAGTAATTCATAATAAAGGGATGCAGTTTCGTCAATAGGCACCATTTCTTCATTTTGTGTAGTTGCTGTGAAGTTGTAAATTAACATACTAAATTAAATATTGGCCAAATTTACTAACCAACAAAAAAAAAAAAAAAAAAAAAAAAAAAAAAAAAAAAAAAAAAAAAAACATTAGCTGGTGACAACTGAATTTTTTAGCCAAGAACTGAATTTTTTTCTAATTTGACTTTACAAGATGCAAATAATCAATATAAAAATTTTGCGCGAAATACCAGACATTTCCTTAATTAATACAAAACCTTTTCAGAACTATCCAATAACAATTTGTAAATGCAGTGATAAAAATCCCTTTGGTGAATTCTATCCATAATCGCTCTTGCGTGTTGGAGGTTGTTCTCTGTGTCTTTGTCGTTTGCATGATAACTTAGATACAACAATCTGTCATCCATCAAGCAATAGTTCTTCAAAGCTTCTATTCCTCTGCATTCTTTTGTGCTGACAGAATTTCTACAATTAAAATTGTTTGATTTGGTTTGTTTGTTTGTTTGTTTGTTTTTTTTTTTTGAAAAAGACAAACAGAATAAAACACAAATCTTATCCAAACCTTCTTCATGTTATCAATTTTCTAATATGTGTATAAGAAACACTTGAGGTAAAAAAACCTTGAATACCTTTTAGGCCTGCAATAGTACTAAAACGAAGCAAAAACTTTGAAAAAAGTCCATTTTCAGTACTTTTGCCTTCAGCAGAAGCAGGTGGTCAGGACTTGCTTTTTATGGTAAACACATGATTGCTGTGCACTTTTTACATGTTTTATCATGATTGGTTGGATTAAAATAAAAAAACAAAATAAATAAAATAATAAAAAAAAAGTTTTAATGTTGTTTACTGGTTCTAAGTATTTTTGTTAACAGGATGGACGCTCAAATTTTCAATTGTAAAATTTGGATGACCTTATTTGAATTTAAGCTTTACAAAATACAATACCAAGTGATGCATGGGAAAGTATGTACGAGATTATTTAACTTTTTCCAGAAAATATCCAAAGACCTGCTTACATTTTGCAGCTAATTTAAAAAATAACGCAACTAATGGATTAACAACATAAATATATGGCTTTAGAATTTAGATGTTTCAATAATACAAAATAACAAGAGCCAAATGGGCCTGAATGGTGACCTGAAGGCATTTAGTAATGCAGCTCAGAAAAAAAGGATTAGATCTGAAATAATTTCTATCTTGATTTTTGTATCAAAAGAAGGTCCAGGTCAACAAGCTTCGCAAACTGGGAAGTGCTTAGTACTCTGATGCAAAATATGTAGTTTCAAGGCTTCTAGACCTTTCAGTTCATGACAAGATGTTTAAAGGTCTATTTAAAGTCCCTGTGACCTTGAAAGAAGGTCAAGAGCATCACAAACTTAGTAGTGCTTAGAGCTCTTAAGCCATATATGAAGTCTCAAGCTTCTCTGCATTTTGGTTCATGAAAAGAAGATGTTTAAGGGTTTTTCTATTTAAGATCACTTTGTCCTTTAATAAAGGCCAAGATGAACAAGCTTCGCAAACTTAGTAGTGCTTAGTGCTCTAATGCACACATATAAAGTTTTAAGATTCTAGGCCTTTCGGTTCATGACAAGATGTTTAAAGATTTTTATTATTTATAGCCACTGTGTCCTTGAGTGAAGGTCAAGGCCAACATGCTTCGCAAACATTGTAGATCTTTGGTCAAAGAACATCCATGTAAAGTTTTACCATCATTGGCTTACTGATCTGGAGAAGGAGTTGAAAATGTGTAATTGTTTACGACACACACCCGCACGACTCACGACACACGAAGACAAACAACGATCAGTAAAGGTCACCCTCAGCCTTTGGCTAAGATGACCTAAAATTGTCTTACCTTTGCAGTAATTTGCTATTGTCAGCCAGTTTCAAAACATCAGCTATCCTACAAAACAAAACAATTTGCTTTATTTGGTAGCAAATTGATATCATGTTTGGTAAACCGGAAGCATCAAAAGGAATCTTAAACAGCAGGTGAAAATTTAATGGAGGTTGAAAATACTGATGTACATACATTTACATGGCAGATTAAGGTTCACTGTTTAGTAAATTGACTATATTTCAATGCATGTATTCACAGCCAACATGTTATTTAATTAGAGGAATTTTGACAGGCTAAAAAATAACCACATTACCTAGATATCATTTAGGCGTTTTTTCCAAAGTTCGAATAAAATTTTCATCCTTGGTCTAAGTATATATTTAGTTTCTCCTAATGTACAGTGTCCGTTCAAAGTCAGAAGTTGTATAACATATAAGCTTAATATATGTTAAGGTTTTTGTTAGATTCAGTGTTCTGGATTTTATGAATATTGTCAATCCAAACTCTCTCTTGGACATATAACTCCCCGTCAAATCCATTAATTTTTTGTTAGCACCACTACGGTAGTTCAGTTTTTAGAGTGTCGTTTCGTATGTGTAAGGTCGGCGTTCGAACCATAACCGGGTCTTACCTAGACTTCAAAATTGGTAGTGACCGTTCTTTCGAAAATCACGGGGTCCTTCGAAAGAGACCTTAAAAAACCGATGCCCCCTCTCACGGCAGACGTGGCACGTGAAAGAACCCTCCTTGCACTTTAAAGGTAAAAATTTCTGGCACTTTACTAATAGCTGGTTACATCTCGATAAAAGCGAAATATATCTGACTGGAACGTTATCAAGGTGTTACTAAAATAAGATTTTTAAGACCAATAGATGTAAAACCATAAGAGTAAGAAGAGTTGTGACTGAATTTAATCTCAACTCAATTTTCTAAACTAACAAAATAAAAAAGGGGATATAATGATCAAGAAAATTCTGAAAAATGCTCAAAAATAAATAAATAAATAAATGAAAAAATATGAAATCTAACATTTTCGACATAAATCACGTCAGGATAATAATAATAATAATAATAATAATAATAATAATAATAATAATGGATTAATAACAATAATGGGTTAATAATAATAATAATAATAATAATAATAATAATAATAATAATGATGATGATGATGATAATAATAATAATAATAATAAAGCATTAATAATAATAAAGGATTAATAATTAAATAAATTAATAAAACGATAAAATACTTACATTTCTTCGACACATTTGACAACAAGATGTTGATAAACTTTACTATGCAATGTATACCTCAAGTTAAACATATTATACAGGTTGATTTGATCCTAAAATAATAAATTTTTGATATATGTAAAATAGTTACAGCAAAAGCGGTTGAACGAGTCATTAGTGTTTTTCGTTAGTGGGAGAGCGGGCAAAGGTACTTCCGGTATTTAAAGCTTGTTGTCAAGAAATGCGGACGAATTAAATTGCCAAGAAACGAATGTACAGAAAAATTAGTCAGAACAGTTATTTAATGACCAGAATCAAACGAGATGCATCTTCCTTCTTTAGCGAAGTGTAACATGAGTACAAGAAGATATAAACCTATGTTTCTTAAATGGAAACTATTTATAAATCCATATGTTAGTTTAATCCGACCTTTTCTATAATTCTATGTTTGTTTTATCGAAACATTTTATACAAAAAACCCAAATTTGTTATATCAGACCTATATGGGGCTATTTTATATAACCATGTGTTTGTTATATTGAACCTTTTTTTATAACCCTATGGTTGTTATATCGAATCATTTTTATATAAACATACCTTAGTTATATCGGGCTTGTTTATATAATCTTGTGTTTGTTATATCCGGTCACTTTATAAAACCCTATGTTTGTTGTTTTTGACGTATATTGTCCCCTATGATAGTGCTATTAGAATGTTATTATGCCAAAAATTACCAATTGTTTTTTTTAAATAAGACATCTACACCAGCCTAAAGTTGTTGAATCTATTTACGTGACTTTAAGGTAACTTCTATTTTTTTAATTATGGACCTTTTTTTAGGGTACTGTTCTCCTATCGTGTTGTTTGAACAGGTATATGACCGAACCGAGCAGATATTCGAGATTTACGTTCGTTAATCTTCCTTGTCGGAGGCACGTTGTATCAGATTACTACAAAAAGCGCCACCTGAATGGAGGGGAATAACTTGATTTGGTTTGCGGGTGCTGGGGGTTGGGATGGGGTAGAGGAGATAATGTATGGAACTAAACTTTGATATTTTAACCTAATTAAGTTCTGTTGCTGTGCATTGTCAAGTGCAGTGCAGATAGTTTTAGGATAAAAAGTATTCATATAGTTATCAATTGATTATTCAACCAATTATCATGTGGTGTACTAGATCTATATATAGTTGTTATATCAGACTTCTATATCACCTTTCAGCCCAACTCGTTTTATCGCACTATGTTTGTTATTTCATACTAGTATATAGTTAAGTTTATAAATGTTATTTAACGTCCCAGTCAAGAATATTTCACTTATATTGAGACGTTTCCAGTTACAGGCGAAAGTGTAGAAATTTTACCTGTGTGTTTCGCTGATGGTATTATACAACAGGGTCTTTATCGTGCCAGCCCTACCGTGACACGGGACCTTGTTCATTTTAAGTTCCCTTCCGAAAGAACCGTGACTTTCATTTCTTATTGCAGAATGCTTGGCGAAAGAACAGACACTACCCACTTTCAAGTCTTGGGTCAGATCCGGTGGTTCAAACCCACGATCTACCAACTGAGCTACCGCAGTGGTTAATACTAGTATATCACCTAAATGATCGAAAAATTACCTTCAATGGAAACGACAAAACACTGGCCTCTTCTTGGGTTCCTTTTTTGTACTGACGTACTCTGAGAACACTCAGAGCCCTCTCTTTATCGAAATTGTTCGGAAAACCACAGGCGTGCGAGTCTCGGATGAAATAGTCCCACTTGTCCACGTCTACTCCGTTATTTTTGTTGTTAACGATCTAAAGTTTAATATATTTTTATTAATTCATAATCACAAAAATACTTTTTAGATGAATTTACGGGAGGCACCTAAAAAGGTAAAAGATATCATAAAATAACAGGTAGAAAACAGCTGTTGATAAAACTTCCGTCATTGTCACGGTGAATCCAACATAAAAATGCATATAAAACTCTTGAAATGTCAATTCTTAATTTTTTTTCGAATTTAAACAAGTATCAACATCAATAAAAATATATATATATATAAATATGAGAGCATAAATAAAAAATCTCAAAAAATTCAAAGACAATTTTATCAATAATAATAATAATAATAACTCTTATCACTGCCAAGTATAACAATGTGTATAGAACTCGTAATTGTCACAAAAAAAAAAAAAGAAATATAAAATTCACGTCATTGTGACATGTAAAGTCTTATTGAAGTCACGTCTAAAACTGCATATAAACAATCATTGCCTCGAATAATAGTTACATCATAGCCTCGAAATTCTTTTGTCATTGTCAGTGTCAATTTATAATAGCCGCGTCAAATTCACGTTTTAACTTCCGTCAGTGTCAATAATTAAACTATTAAACCTCCATCAATGTCACGTATAAAACCTCCATCAATATCACGTAGAAAACCTCCATCAATGACACGTATAAAACCTCAATGAATGTCACGTATAAAGCCTCCATCAATATCACGTATAAACCTCCATCAATGTCACGTATAAAGCCTCCATCAATGTCACGTATAAAGCCTCTATCAGTGTCACGTATAAAACCTCAATAAATGTCACGTATAAACTTCCATCAATGTCACGTATGAAGCCTCTATCAATGTCACGTATAAAACCTCCATCAATGTAAGGTATCAAGCTTCCATAAATGTCACGTATAAAACCTCCATCAATGTAAGGTATCAAGCTTCCATAAATGTCACGTATAAATCCTTTATCAATGCCAAATATAAACCTCTATTAATGTCAAGTATAAAACCTCCATCAATGTCACGTATAAAACCACCATCAATGTCACGTATAAAACCTCCATCAATGTCAAGTATAAAACATCCATCAATGTCACGTACAAAACCTCCATCAATGTTAGGTATAAATCCTCTATCATTGCCAAATATAAACCTCAATCAATGTCACGTATAAACCTTCCATCAATGTCACGGACGAAATTCTCAATCAATGTCACGTATAAAACTTTCATCTATGTCTCGTATAAATCCTTAAATTCTCCATTTATGTCACGTATCAAACCATCATGAATGTCACGTATAAATCTTTAAATCCTCAATGAATGTCAAGGATAAAACCTCCATCAATGTCAAGGATAAAACCTCCATCAATGTCAGGTATAAAACCACTGTCAATGTTACGGATCAAACCACCATGAATGTCATGGATGAAATCTCCATCAATGTCACGTATAAAGCCTCTATCAGTGTCACGTATTAAACCTCAATAAATATCACGTATAAAACCTCCATTAATGTCACGTATTAACTTCCATCAGTGTCAAGTATGAAGCCTCTATCAATGTCACGTATAAAACTTCCATCAATGATACGTAAAAAAACCTCCATCAATGTAAGGTATCAAACTTCCATCAATGTCACGAATAAATTCTTCATCAATGCCCAAGTATAAACCTCTATTAACGTCAAGGATAAAACCACAATCAGTGTCACGTATAAAACCTCCTTCAATGTCAGGTATAAATCCTCTATCAATGCCAAATAAAAACCTGAATTAATGTCACATAAAAACCCTCCATTAATGTATACGTATAAATTCCCCATAAATGTCACGTATAAAACCTCCATCAAAGTCACGTATAAAACCTCTATCAATGTCAGGTATAAAACCTCTACCAATGTCACGTATAAAACCTCCATCAATGTCACGTATAAAACCTCCATCAATGTCACGTATAAAACATCCACCAATGTGACGTATAAAACCTCCATCAATGTGACGTATAAAACCTCAATCAATGTGACGTATAAAACCTCCATCAAAGTCACGTATAAAACCTCCATCAAAGTCACGTATAAAACCTCCATCAATGTGACGTATAAAACCTCCATCAATGTCACGTATAAAACCTCTATCAATGTCATGTATAAAACCTCCACCAATGTCACGTATAAAACCTCCATCAAAGTCACGTATAAAACCTCCATCAATGTGACGTATAAAACCTCTATCAATGTCACGTATAAAACCTTATCAATGTCACGTATAAAACCTCTATCAATGTGACGTATAAAACCTCTATCAATCTCACGTATTAAACCTCCATCAATGTGACGAATAAAACCTCCATCAATGTCACGTATAAAACCTCCATCAATGTCACGTATAAAACCTCCATCAATGTGACGTATAAAACCTCTATCAATGTGACGTATAAAACATCCACCAATGTGACGTATAAAACCTCTATCAATGTGACGTATAAAACATCCACCAATGTGACGTATAAAACCTCTATCAATGTGACGTATAAAACATCCACCAATGTGACGTATAAAACCTCAATCAATGTGACGTATAAAACCTCCATCAATGTGACGTATAAAACCTCCATCAATGTCACGTATAAAACATCCACCAATGTGACGTATAAAACCTCTATCAATGTGACGTATAAAACCTCCATCAATGTGACGTATAAAATCTCTATTAATGTCACGTATAAAACCTTATCAATGTCACGTATAAAACCTCTATCAATGTCATGTATAAAACCTCCACCAATGTCACGTATAAAACATCCATCAAAGTCACGTATAAAACCTCCATCAATGTGACGTATAAAACCTTATCAATGTCACGTATAAAACCTCCATCAATGTCACGTATAAAACCTTATCAATGTCACGTATAAAACCTCTATCAATGTCATGTATAAAACCTCCACCAATGTCACGTATAAAACCTTATCAATGTCACGTATAAAACTTAACCATTGTCACGGATAAAACCTCCATGAATGTCACGTAAAAAACCTTCATCAATGTCTTCAATTTCACGTAAAAAATTCTATCATTGTCACGTATAAAACATCCATCAATGTGACGTATAAAACCTCTATCAATGTCACGTATAAAACCTCTATCAATCTCACGTATAAAACCTCCATCAATGTGACGTATAAAACCTCCATCAATGTCACGTATAAAACATCCACCAATGTGAGGTATAAATCCTCCATTAGTGTCACGTAAAAAACCTTCATCAATGTCACGAATAAAACCTCCATCAATGTCACGTATAAAACCACCATCAATGTCTTCAATGTCACGTATAAAACTTCCATCAATGTCTTCAATGTCACGTATAAAACCTCCATCAATGTCTTCAATGTCACGTATAAAACCTCCATCAATGTCACGTATAAAACATCCATCAATGTCACGTATAAAACATCCACCAATGTGAGGTATAAAACCTCCATCAGTGTCACGTAAAAAACCTTCATCAATGTCACGAATAAAACCTCCATCAATGTCACGTATAGAACCCCCATCAATGTCACGGATCAAACCACTATGAATGTCACGGATACAATCTCCATCAATGTCACGTATAAAACTTCTATCAATGTCACGTATAAAACCTCCATCAATGTCACGTATAAAACATCCACCAATGTGACGTATAAAACATCCACCAATGTGACGTATAAAACCTCCATCAATGTGACGAATAAAATCTCTATCAATGTGACGTATAAAACCTTATCAATGTCACGTATAAAACCTCCATCAATGTCACGTATAAAACCTCCATCATTGTCACGTATAAAACCTCTACCAATGTCACGTATAAACTTCTATCAATTTCACGTATAAAACCTTTATCAATGTCACGTATAAACTTCTATCAATAACACGTTTAAACTTCCATCAATGTCACGTATAAAACCTCTGTTAATTTTACATGTAAAACTAATGACTGTCAATTCAATATATTAAGTACTCGTAAATGAATTGATCTCTAAGTTCAGTAAGTTGTCTGTTACAGGCGATTACTCATAAACCTTTTTCTTGTAAGGTTTTAAACTGTCGTTATTTTATCACGTATAAAACGTCCGCTATTATCACGTAACAGAAACATTCGTCAGTGTCACATATTATTTATCTAAACAGGATAAATTTAGTCTAAATATTATCTTTAGAAATATGAAATATTAACATAACGTTATTTTTGGCAATTAAGTTTTCAACAATAAACTATAGTTTTGTTCAATCATAGTTACTGTACGTTTTTGTCATAGTTTGTTACCTGATATAAAAATGCTATCTTTCTCTCCTCTTCTGTCATCTTTTCCACTTCTTTACCCTGGAAATTGAGAATATAGTTTACTTTAACTTCGTAACAAAAGCTATGCAGGTCTCTTTCATGTCTGACCCAAGAACAAACTTTTCTCAAATAAGATTACTTAGCTGTTTGGTTAAATGTTGTTTTATGTCAGCATTTTTTTTAGTTGTATCTTTTCGATAAAAATTTGATTTAAGTCGAGGATTTATCTTAAAGCTGCATTAAGTTTTTCCAAAGAAAAAATTAAAACGGTGGTAATCTAATTAATGATGTTCCGAATGAACAATGTTACATTTGGTTCAACGATAAAAGCTCGAATAAATACAGAAATTACATTAATTACCCAGCGAGATGCAGCATTTGTGATCTAGTATTGGAACATGTGTGGTTACGTCAACAAAACCCTGGTCATTTAAACACAACTTTCAAAACGGTGAAATACGATAAATTAAACACAGAACTTCCGAAGTTGAATTTGTCATTTGTGACTTAGTAAGGGATACATAACACCATTTCAAATAAATCTGGATATTAATTAAGGACAATTAATGCAATCTGTCATGTTTCACTAAAAAACACTCACTGCACAATGCCTCGAGCGCACTACAGTCTCGATATGGGTGAAATCTTCTGAACTGGAACGTTAGAACCGAAATCAACGTAATTCCATATTCAATGAAAAAAAAAAAATAAATAAAAAAATATTAAATAAATAAATAAATAAAGTACGCACAAACGTTATAGGATAGCATGTTGTTTCATCTAATCCAAAACAACGAACACGTTAAAGGGCATCATGTTGTTTGATCTATTCCAAACGTTATAAAACATAATGTTTTATGATCTATTGAAGAACATAAAAAACGTACTGCTACGCAGTTTCACACAATTTGTAATAATTTTCACGTTGTTACACTCCGATAACAACGTAAAAGGTGAAATTCAATTCTTATAATTACAAACCCAAAAGTTTTTTAAGCTGACCTACATTTCTGAGCTGATGAGCTATTTTCCGAAAACCGATGTTACAACGTCGCGGCGTAATAATACATTAAATGCCATCTTTAAAAGACGATAAAGTGTCTTGTAATAAACTGAAAAATGCTTTAAATTGACATATTTTTATTCATTTTCTTGGTAATTTCAATCAACATATTAATGATATTACAATTAAATCCTTTGAGAAAAAAGGTACTATATTATGTCTCGTGCCAACACATTTACCAACAACGTACGACTATCATACGTTTTTAGGACACGTGTGTCAACTTACACCTTGACGTTTCCCATTACAAAAGAAAACTGAATGAACAGTGTTTAAAAAACCGTGGAACCAACTAATGAAATGGAATTATTTTCTTGGTTGAAACCGATTTTTTTGCCAACTATGGGCTGGGAGTGAGACGAGGGGATTTCTTTAATGATGACATCGGCGGTAGCTGTAATGCCAGATCAGAGACGTGGAGGTAAAACAAGCGGTTGGGGGTGCATTAGACTAGACGTTACCCGAGAAAGTATCACTGATATGTTTCTTCTGTGAACAGAACAGTCCTTACTATAGCTGTAAACCGAGGCCTCGTTGCTGTGGCCTGACATAAGCATTTTTATAATGTGACGTAACTCAAATTCAGCATTTCTTAGCATAGATATGGCTGTGGCTCACGGACGATGTACAGTGTATATCTGACTTCAATTATCATTTTTTGGTATTTTTGCATGAATTCGGAAAACACGCGTTTAGATATTGCTTGAGGTGTGTAACAAAATTTAAGTCAAGGATTTGTCTTTGAATTTTTAAGGGGTGTACAAAAGGGATTCTCCGCGACAGGAGATAAAAATAAATAAATAAATATTTAATAGTCTTGAATATTTTGGTGAAAAAATATCAGAACAAGTCAAGTCGAATAATTTTAATCTAAAAAAAGAAGTATTTTAATGTTTCTAGGTGGAATATTTGTCGATCTCGAAGACATTCCCATTTGTTTACAATTTAAAAATAACTTCTATATAATAGAACTGAAAGATGGGTAATCCCAGAAACTGGTCGAAAGTGGTTCCGGTAGAAAACGTTGTTATTGGAATATAACAACGTCGTATGACAGGAAAACGAGCAATGAAATTGCTCTAAATCATGTAACAACGTGAAGTTTGTAATTATTATAGGATTTATGTTGTTTGATTAAAAACGTCATAAGATATCACGTTGTTTGATTAAAAACGTTATAGGATATCAAGTTGTTTGTTTATAAACGTTATAGGATATCACGTTGTTTGATAATAAATGTTATAGGATATCATGTCGGTTGAATAAAAACGTTATATGTTATCCTGTTGTTTGTTTATAAACGTTATAAAATATCACGTTGTTTGATTATAAACGTGATAAGATATAATGTTGTTTGATTATAAACGTTATATGTTATCCTGTTGTTTGTTTATAAACGTTATATGATATCACGTTGTTTGATTATAAACGTTATAGGATATCAAGTTGTTCGATTATAAACGTTATAGGATATCACGTTGTTTGTTTATAAACGTTATAGGATATCACGTTGTTTGATTATAAACGTTATAGGATATCATGTCGGTTGAATAAAAACGTTATATGTTATCCTTTTGTTTGTTTATAAACGTTATAGAATACCACGTTGTTTGTTTATAAACGTTATAAAATATCACGTTGTTTGATTATTAACGTTATAGGATATCAAGTTGTTTGATTATAAACGTTATAGAATATCACGTTGTTTGATTATAAACGTTATAGGATATCACGTTGTTTGATTATAAACGTTATAGGATATCATGTTGTTTGAATATAAACGTTATAGGATATCACGTTGTTTGATTATAAACGTTATACGATATCACGTTGTTTGATTATAAACGATATAGAATATCACGTTGTTTGATTATAAACGTTATAGAATATCACGTTGTTTGATTATAAACGTTATACGATATCACGTTGTTTGATTATAAACGTTATAGAATATCACGTTGTTTGATTATAAACGTTATAGGATATCACGTTGTTCGATTATAAACGTTATAGGATATCACGTTGTTTGATTATAAACGTTACACGATATCACGTTGTTTGATTATAAACGTTATAGAATATCACGTTGTTTGATTATAAACGTTATAGGATATCAAGTTGTCCGATTATAAACGTTAAAGGATATCACGTTGTTTGATTATAAACGTTATAGGATATCATGTCGGTTGAATAAAAACGTTATATGTTATCCTTTTGTTTGTTTATAAACGTTATAGAATACCACGTTGTTTGTTTATAAACGTTATAAAATATCACGTTGTTTGATTATAAACGTTATAGGATATCACGTTGTTTGTTTATAAACGTTATAGGATATCACGTTGTTTGATTATAAACGTTATAGGATATCATGTCGGTTGAATAAAAACGTTATATGTTATCCTGTTGTTTGTTTATAAACGTTATAGGATATCACGTTGTTTGATTATAAACGTTATACGATATCACGTTGTTTGATTATAAACGTTATATGATATCATGTCGGTTGAATAAAAACGTTATATGTTATCCTTTTGTTTGTTTATAAACGTTATAGAATACAACGTTGTTTGTTTATAAACGTTATAAAATATCACGTTGTTTGATTATAAACGTTATAGGATATCATGTTGTTTGTTTATAAACGTTATAGAATACCACGTTGTTTGTTTATAAACGTTATATGATATCACGTTGTTTGATTATAAACGTTATATGATATCACGTTGTTTGATAATAAACGTTATATGATTTCACGTTGTTTGATTATAAACGTGATAGGATATAATGTCGTTTGATTATAAACGTTATAGGATATCACGTTGTTTGATTATAAACGTCATAGGATATCACCTTGTTTGATTATAAACGTTATAGGATATCATGTTGTTCGATTATAAACGTTGTAGGATATCATGTTGTTTGATTATAAACGTTATAGGATATCACGTTGTTTGATTATAAACGTTATAGGATATCACGTTGTTTGATTATAAACGTTATAGGATATCGCGTCGTTTGATTATTAACGTTGTAGGATATCATGTTGTTTGATTATAAACGTTATAGGATATCATATTTCTTGATTATAAACGTTATAAGATATCATGTTGTTTGATTATAAACGTTAAAGGATATCATGTCGTTTGTTTATAAATGTTATAGGATATCATGTTGTTTGATTATGAACGTTATAGGATATCATGTTGTTTGATTATAAACATTATAGGATATCATGTTGTTTGATTATAAACGTGATAGGATATAATGTCGTTTGATTATAAACGTTATAGGATATCATGTTGTTTGATTATAAACGTTATAGGATATCATGTTGTTTGATTATAAACGTTATAGGATATAATGTTGTTTGATTACAAACGTTAAAGGATATCATGTTGTTTGATTATAAACGTTTTGGAATATCATGTTGTTTGATTATAAACGTTATAGGATATCATGCTGTTTGATTATAAACGTTATAGGATGTCATGTTGTTTGATTATAAATGTTATAGGATGTCATGTTGTTTGATTATAAACGTTACAGGATATCATGCTGTTTGATTATTAACGTTATAGGATATCATGTTGTTTGGTTATAAATGATATAGGATGTCATGTTGTTTGATTGTAAACGTTATAGGATATCATGTTGTTTGATTATAAATGTTATAGGATATCATGTTGTTTGATTATAAACGTTATAGGATATCATGCTGTTTGATCTTTTCTGGGACATTGTAAGCCGAATTATTATAACAATGTTTGTAAACATAGAATAATCTCACCTGAATCATATCGCCAATGATTTTTTTTGCCTCCTTGTTCTTGTTTTCAAAAAGTTGCAGCTCATCGATTATCATTTCTGTTATCTCCATACTTCGGGTTTCGTGCTGTAACACATATATTTTCATTTGCTGTGTGAAATTCCCATTTCTCGAAGCTTAACAGTATTGAGTTCATATAGGTTATGAACGATAAAAACCTTGTCACTCCGTGTATGAATACATATAAATGCAATACACAATCGGGAACAACAGTATCATAAGTAAACAAACACGGCTGAACGGATAAAAGCGCATTCACTTGGTTTTCACAATAACGTATTTTTTAACATAAAGTCTTTTTGAGAAATAAGATATAAGATAATAATACTAAAGCACTGGATTTTGGGAAAAAACGCCTCTCAAATCAACTGACAGTTCTCTTGTTCAAAGTAATTTGTTTTCAAAAGACACTATATTAGAACTGAGCGCCTTTTGGGTCAAACATCAAACAAAATATTCCAATTTTGCGGTGCATGATGGCCCTCAGCTTCAGAGAGGTTTAAAGCATTCGCTTACAATCAACAGAACCGTTCAAGTTCGAATCTCTTTAAAATTGGAAAATTTGCTTGTCTAGTATTTGATACCAACGCGCCATTGAAATGTAAGAAGGCTATAGGGGAATACTAAGGTCCTGAAAACTCACCTGTCACATTTTATCGATTTGTAGTCGCACATATACATTATAAGAGCAAGCTTGAATATATATTTTAACTCTGAATTGAGTTGCTTAAGACAATGCAGGATCATACAAAGAGGAATATTAAGTCCTGCCTGATACAAGATTGGAGTGGAGTAATGGGTGTTTTACGCCCCAGTCAAGATTCTTTCACTTATTTCGAGGCGGTCAGTTCTGGGCTGGTGGAGGAATCGGAATGCCCGGAGAAAACCCCAATGTTCATCAAACGAACTGACAAACTTTCTCACATTACGATCTGTCACGAGTGGGATTCGATCCTAGGCGGTCAGAGGCGCTGTGATCCGTAAGATCGCACCTTAGTCACTCTGCCAACGAAACCCCTTGTTACAAAAATGGAAGACTAAAACAGGGCGGATAACTTTACAACACAAGTTGCTACAGAGTAAGCGACCTTAAAAACTCTTAAGACAGATGGCATTTTTGAAAAAAAAAGAAAGCTACCATTTTCAAAAATTGAACATTGTAATAATATTTACATAGCGGATGTTAAAAAGACTAAGCTTACGTTTATGACAGATGAGCTGAAAGGCCTTTGACGGGAAGAGCGACCTTTTTTATTTCTATATCACTGTTCATTACTGTTTCTATTATCGATTTAATATATTTTCCCATTTTGGTGTTTTTAACTTATTTCGAACAAATTCGGCACATGTTTGCGCATGCGCTTGATTCAAAACAAAGATCAGTTTGATTAATTCCTGCCCACCCCTAATTGTTGCATAGTTAAAAAGTACCATGTGGTAAATTCATTTTTTATGACCACATAAATATGAAACCGTTGTAACACTTTACACAACGACCTCGTGTGATGATTTACAAGAAATATCTACGGCGGCACATAAGTCACATGATAAATATTTTTATACAATTTACAAACGCGAACATTATTGCGTAAAAGCTTTTGCGTGTTCATAGGAAAGATACTACGTGCTTACGCGAAAGTTATCGCCTGCACAAGCGAAAATCATAATTTGCTCACATGAAAGTCATTGCAAGATGAGGCAAAAAGTTTTGCGTGCTCAAGAAAAAACTTTCGCATGAACACACGATATGAAAATAATTTTTTGTCACCTCTGTGCCGTCTTAGACTTCTTTTTGAATAAATAAAAACCCCATATTTAGCTTTTGGTACTTTTGATAAACGTTCTTCTAATAAAATGTGTATTACCTCGCAGGGATTTTCGTCAATTTCCTTACTCAAGTTCTCGTATAGATGGGAAAAGGGTCCATGACCTATTTAAATATATTAATATAATTAGCATCAAAATATCCGTTTTGAAAAAAATATACATGTGTATATGCAGGTAATTCAAAAGTAGGTTATGAAAAGAAGTATAAATGTCCAGAATTATAGCTTATAATGTTTACTGAATATTAACAGCTTATAACAAAACTAGTGTGCTACTTTTTAATGTATTATTAAAGTAACACATAACACTAGTACAAGTAGCTTTTTATATAGATTAACTATAAGTTACTTATAACAAGTAGCTTTTTTGTGAACTTTTTATTAGTAACTATTAACTAGTAGCTGATTATTGAAACCAAGTACAAGTTACTATTAACAGGTAGCTTTTAAAGTTAACTTATTAATAGTTACTTTTAACTAGTAGCTAATTATGTGACCTTAATACTTAATAATCTATCTATCTATCTATCTATCTATCTATCTATCTATCTATCTATCTATCTATCTATCTATCTATCTATCTATCTATCTATCTATCAGTGTCTTTAGATTTTAATCGATCGGTAAATGCACAAGAGTGAAGCAAGGGGTTTCAGGCCACGGCTTCGATTTCACAATCATTCACTTAAATGAGTGTACATTAAACTGCCTTTATTTTAAAAAAATGGAAATTTTTTGAGACAATGTTTTGTTTTTAATTAGATATTCAATTTTAACTGTGTAATGTCTTAAAAATTTAAATATTCCCTAATTCCAGCAGAGTATACAATCAACTGAGTGAATGATTGTAAAACTAGGGGCCGGTCAAGATTTTTTTCACTTAAATTTAGGCGGAGGTCTGCACTATGATGTAGATAAACAGATATCGGGAGAAAACCACCGACAATCGCAAGGAAATCGACAGACTTCCTCACTCGAAGATCTTCCAGTGTGGTGTTCGGCAAAAGTACCATCGATATGCTCACTCAAGACCTCTTGGCCTTAATGGTTTTATCACTCAACAAATACCAACAGCATAGCTAGACGTTGTTTACATATGATACGAAGAATCATTAAATAATAATAATAATAAAAATAATAATAATAAAAATAATGATAATAATAAAAATCCACTTAAAGTCTATATTTCGAAAACGCTGTTCTTATAAGGGTACATGACGGTAATGTAACCCTGGTATTTAGTGATTTAAGTCTAATACCCAGTGGTGTCTGACCTAATGTGACCACTTATTGACATTTAAAAAAAATCGTAATTTTATGTAAATACATACCAATATCATGACATAGAGCTGCGATAGTGACACATTTTTTGTCAAAGTCAGATATCTTATGTCCAGATTTTTCTGTTTCAAATGTCCTTTTCAAATTGTCCAGTACTTTTCCTGCTAGAAAACAGACTCTGAAATAAATAACGGAACAAACTGATCATGATAAAACTTATTCATGTATATTTTCACTCTTAGAGAAACGGCCACTGCGGTAGCTCAGTTGGTAGAGTGCTCGCTACGTAACTGGAAAGTCGTGGGTTGTTTCAGATGGGAACTTAAAATAAACGAGGTCCCGTGTCACGGATAAAGTCTACTGCTGTAAACTGCAGTCAGTGCAACGTACAGGTAAAATGTCTGCACTTTCGTCTATAGCTGACGACGTCTCGATATAAATGAAATATTCTTGACTGGGACGTGAAACACCATTACTCAACTCAACCCAACTCATTATTCTTGGATCAAAAATCAAAGATTAAGAAGGTAAACCATTTTGTACTAATAAAGCATTACCCTAAACTGTGACTAAATCGTGTATGGACGCCGCCAGGATACACGTGTTCTACTCCCTGTAGTTGTTTTATATGTCTGAGTCTTTGAAAATATGGATGGTTTATGATTTTCACTAAGTAGGGCTCAAATATCATCATTCCATGGATTGGATCGGCAATTATCTATAATAAAAAGAAATAAAAATAATAATAAAGATAATAATAACTAGATCAATGTCGAGGAAGGGCTCCGCATAATATCTTCTGCTTATGAACAGGTACCGAGTATTACAAGCAACTTTCATCAACATCCGATCAATCATTTAGAAGATAACTTGAAGAAAACAAAATGGACAAACTGACGAACAGACGGATGGATGGACAGACAGACAAGGGATTACTACAGATACCAAGTGAGAACCATAAGGTAAGGACTATCACAAGCAAGTTTCATCAAAATCCCACCATTCCTTCAGAAGATAACATGCTTAAAACATTCAGCAAATCATAAAATATGCAGGCTCATTAAATATGCATGGAATTTGTTCAACATCAAACTTAAGTGAGGGACTTATATAACAAGAAACACAAGCAAGTTTCATCAAAATCCAAGCATCCCTACTAAAGATATCACGCGGAAAGCATTCAGCCAATCAGATTGCAGCAGCCTCATTAAATATGCACGGAATTTGTCAAACTTCGAACTTGAGCAAAGGATTTATGTACTAAGTATCACGTGCAAGTTTCATAAAAATCCCACCATTCCTTCTCAAGATATCAAGCGGAAAACATTAGAATATCAAATTACAGCAGCCTCATTAAATATGCACGGAATTTGTAGAACATCGAACTTGTGCGAAGGATTTATGTACTAAATATCACAAGCAAGTTTCATCAAAATCCAATCATTCCTTCTCAAGATATCCTGCAGAAAACTTTCAGCTAATCAGATTGTAGCAGCCTCATTAAATATGCACGGAATTTGTCGAACATCGAACTTGAGCGAAGGATTTATGTACCAAGAAACACAAGCAAGTTTCATGAAATTCCCACCATTCTTTCTCAAGATATCATGCGGAAAACAATCAGCCAATCAGATTGCAGCAGCCTCATTAAATATGTACGGAATTTGTCGAACATCGAAGTTGAGCGAAGGATTTATGTACAAGCAAGTTTCATCGAAATTCCATCATTCCTTTAGAAGATATCATGCGGAAAACATTCAGGCGTCAGATTGCAGCAGCCTCTTTAAATATGCACGGAATTTGTCGAACATCGAACTTGAGCGAGGGACTTATGTACCAATTATAACAAACAAGTTTCATAAAAACTCCACAATTCCATCTCAAGATATCGTGCGGAAAGCGAAACGGACAGAGACGGACAGACGGACGGACAAGGTGATTACTAAAGGGCACCCGCATCACGATGCGGGTCCCTACTTAAAAAAATAATGATGATGATAACATTATATGCAATAAAGAATTTTGTGCATACGCTTAACGCTTTATGGTATGTAACCAAACCAGGACTTTCGATCAAAGCGCTAAGTACACAAAAGTGTACTTATAGAGCAAAACATCGTGCCCCTTTGACCTTTGACGGAAACGCCTTCAATGCAGCTACTGGAAAGTTCTCTTTACACCACGTTCAGTTAAAGCAACATTTTTTGTTTGTAAATTCCCATATAATCAAACATATAAGCAACTCCAATTAAACTTTTTACTTTTTAAACTTTGTTATTATGTTCAGGTCAAGTTTCAAAATTTTAGCATTTCTAAAGTAAAAATAACCATTGCAGAAGCTCAGTTGGTAAAGTGCTCGCTCCGTAAGTGGGCGGTCGTAGGTTCGATACCCGGTCTGACCGGGTCTGACCCAAGACTTGAAAGTGGGTAGTAACTGTTGGTCAAGCGCTCGGCATAACAAATTGAAAGCCGCGGTTATTTCGGAATTGAAATAAACGAAGTCCCGTGTCACGGTAGGCGAGGCACCATAAAGAATCCTGCTGTATAATGCCACAAGCGCAACGCACATGCTAAATTTCTACACTTTGGCCTACAGCTGGCGACATCTCGATATAAGTGAAATATTCTTGACTGGGACGTTAAACACCATTACCCAACTTACTCAACTCCGAAGTAAAAATAAAATCAGCGGTTTATTTGATCTTTTTCAAATGCTTAAAAGAACGTAATTTCAAGGCCAAGTCTGTCAAAATGCACGGAGTATTCTTGCAGTAATGTTTAGGATTTTTATAGTGACATTTACCTTTGATATAAATGTTACATTTTTCCAGTGTTTATCACGGAAGGCGTCGGTGGCCAAATGATCTAAAGCACGCACTTACGGATCACAGCAACTCTCACCGCTTGGGTCAAAAAACCAGATAGGTACATGTACATCACTTGTCGCGGAAGCACGACTAGAAGCGATACTAGATTATAAAATGAGGACGTCACATAAAGTAGACCAAAAAAGTACACGTGTACTTAAGCGCCAATATTGTATCACTACACTGCAGTATCATCCATGTCAGATAAAAATATGTTTTGTCAAATCAAGTAGAAAAAGTGATTCAATATTAGATAAAAGGCTCTTTTACTGGAACCGCCTTGGTTCTAATCCCACCCGGTACAAAACTTAGTGTGAGAAAGTTTGTCAGTTAGCTTGCCGAAGGTCGGTGGTTTTCTCCGGGCACTCCGGTTTCCTTCACCATCCAAGAACTTACCGCCTCGAAATAAGTAAAAAAAAAAAAACGAAAAACCAATGTGTACGTGAACGAGATAACGATGGGAGATTGGTCTCGATCTGATAGAAATATTTTCGGCATACTTAACAGCATTGTTCGATAAGAAGTAAAATGAAAAATCATACTGATACGGGACCCTACGGAAGCGTATTGCTGCCCACTAAAAAAATTCCTTAGAAATCCGAACAACTGCTCATTCGGATGTTGTATTTTGTGAAGTTAATGAAAATATTCATCTCTCTCTCTCTCTCTCTCTCGGATTTCTAAGGAATAAGAACACGGGTACTTGCTCTCACGTACAGGACATTATGTCGTATCGTACGTACGACCTTTTATGTCGTACATACGAGATACTATGTCGTACTTACGACTTAATATTTTTTTAAGTTGGCAGCAATACCCTTCCGTAGAACCACATTAAGCAAAAAAAAAAAAAAAAAAAAAAAAAAAAAAAAAAAAAAAAAAACAATCAATGGCAGTTTTGGATTATAAATGCTATAGCTTTGCCAGACAAACGGAATCATGTGACTCGCGTTATGATTGGTTTGCTTGGCTTGGGGATTTATTATCCAATAACTGTCATTGCTATGCTGTTCAATGGTTATATTTATGTTTTATTTTTTATTTATTTTAACCATATTTTATTGTTCAAAATATGCAATACAATTTTTCTTTTGAAAGTATAGAAAGAAAAAAAATCATTATCATTATAAATGTTATTATTTTACATCCATTTCAATTTTTTCCGCTTTCAACGACAATTGGAACACAGCGTTAAATTATGTAAGTTTAGTACAACATGAAATAAACACATGACTCTACAAAAATTACGAAATAGTTCATTAACTTTAACCGTGTGTTTGCGCATGTTATCTAACACATCAATTTAGTCACTTTCGATATCGCTTTGAAATCAAAAAAGGCGGATGACAAGCAGTAAATAGTCTCTAATATTTGGACGAAAATGATGTCTTACACTTTCAGTTTTAGAAAATTGAAGTGCAATGGAATTTGCGGAGAAGCCAGAAGTGAATTTATTGGATGGCTTTGAGTTAATAAACTCATAGTTCAGTTATTGAATAGCTGTATGAAAAAATCATCTTTTATCAAATGAGTTTATCAGTAAGGATATTTTGATGGAAGACGCCATACATGTAAACGACTGCAGGTAAAATAAATCAGAAGTATATGAAGTTGACTTTATATCATGATGGTTTAATATTTAATGGAGATACATTGAAATACAAATAACCAGAATTCTGTTCTGGGACAATAACACTAATATAACTTCAATCAAAAATATGTTCCTGGCCAATATCATCTATGTTATCACAAACCTGCTGACCTAAAAACTGACAAAGATAAAATCATTTTCGAAAAATGCCAATTCTAACATGTTTACTGAAGTGCACTACAGCTATTTATTGATTTTTTTTTATAAATTTATATGTTGTTGCACGTACCATTACCTATATACAATATTATCAACAAAGGTTTAAAATTTTATTAACATGTTGTTTCATGTAATTAATATTATGCTGTTTGCTGTTGATCACACGACCCACTTGAAATGCCCCTACCCAAAAAAAATTGTATTGCTTTCTACTACAATTTTTTTTTACTTCTGGTACAACATAAGAAACAGTATTAAATGACAATATCCCTGGATAGGATGTCCTGTGAGCAGGTTTATATGGTAGTAAGGAAATTCAGCTGTGTTTCTCCATGGGAGAAAACACAAGGAGGAACAAAGAAGACTAGTTAGCAAAAAATTGTAAATGTGTTTTAAAAGAGAAATATGAAACCAATTTCAACTTTTTAAAAGTTTTAAAAGATTAAGTTTTCAAAAAATAAAATAAAAGTGTTTTCCTACCTACCTACCCATATGTGGATGGCATGGGTCGGAAAACAGCAAACAAAGAAATTTCTAAGTTAGGCCTCACGTTTACAGTAATTTTTTGTCATACATCTTACCTTTGGTTCTTCCATACTGAGTGGAAACAAACTAAATTCTGTATTTGATTTTGCAGTATTTAAACAAACTAAATCGCGCAAACATGTATATCGACTGTATGAAAGTGATAGATATCTAAGGTCAAAGCGGCTAAAAAATTGACATACATTACATCACGGAAAAAGTGAAATACCTATATCCAAAGTTTAAAATGTATTAAGTTTATTTAACGTGTTGTTGCACGTACTTTTTAAAGCTGCATTAAGTTTTCCAAAGAAAAAAAATAAAACGGTGCTAATCTAATAAATGATGTTCCTAATGAACAATGTTACATTTGGTTCAACGATAAAAGCTCGAATAAATACAGAAATTACAGTATTTACCCAGCGAGATGCAGCATTTGGGATCTAATATTAGAACATGGTTACGTTATCAAAACCCGGGTCATTTAAACACAACTTTTAAAATGTTGAAATACGATAAATTAAACACAGAACTTCGTTGAATTTGTCATTTGTGACTTAGTAAGGGATAAATAACACCATTTCAAATACATCTGGATATTAATGAGGGACAATTAATGCAATCTGTCATGTTTCACTTTCGATTCTAGGCTTTTCCGTACATCCGTGCGCATGCTCCAAGCTCATAATTACCATCGTAGAACACTGACCAACCGGTCAGAGGATTCCGTTTATTTACAGCTAAAAGAAATGAAATTTTAGAAAATGAATGTCACGGATCGTGGTAAGAAGATATCTACTTTTGAAAAAATATATTTTTAGAAAATCAAAAAATATTCAGAAATTTGGTAAACTTAATGCAGCTTTAAGTTAAAGCACAGCCTTTAATTTTTGTTAGGTCTATTGAGAAATAACTTGAATGAAGACTGTGCACCATGCATAAATTCCGCATAGCAAAAAGTACATAGTCTTCATTCAAGTTATTATCTAATATTAAAGACATTGTTATGATTAAATTACATATTTATAATTCAATAACACAAATAAAAAGATCAAAAGGCGTAGGGAAAAATTTTATGTCAATCCAAAAAAAAAAAAAAAAAAAAAAAAAAAAAAAAAAAAAAATTACTTCAGAAAATGCTCGCATGAATTTTTTATTATTGGGTAGCTCGTTGTCCATGGTCACTGCCGATATTCCTGCTGAATACAGTAGCCATATTGGCAGTGTCCGTTTTGACATGCAGTTAGTTCTAATGAGCGGCAGAGTTAAAGGTAGGACAGGATCAACAAGAAGATTCAAAATTGCTAACCGGGACAAGTGCGTTGCTATTGGTTGTTACATTCCCAGATAAGGTTGAAAGAGTGCTATTTCTGGGGTGGGATGTTGAGCAGTCTCGATTATAACTGCAGACGGAGCTTTCTCAGCAATGACCGGTCAAATACATTATGTGGTATATTTCAAACCCGGCTTCATTCATTCCTTGTTTGCCTGTAGAACTCAGACAATGTGCTGTATAGGACTTGTTGCATTTTGCATGCCTGAATATCTCGGACATTAATCGTGTGAACTGAAAATGCTTTGCGCTTTTGTTTATATACCACAGACTTTCAGAATCAGGCCAAGTTAGAGCGCTTTAAACACAGTGGTTAAACAGACGCTTTTTGATCAGTTTTGGTCGTTTACAACTTAAATGAAGCAATAGGGTGCCGATCAAAATCCATATCAACATCTATGTCCTTAAGATGACGGTTTATTGCTACCCTTATGCTTTTGATAGAGGTCTTGTGATATTCAGTGGTTTGTTCTTTATTTGATTGCTTCTTCCTGTTTTCGGTACCCTTTGGAGTAGCCGCTGCATGAACATTTCAAAGGCCAAATACCTGTTAACTCTGGTCTTAAAATCAAACAATAACAGTGTTTCTAAAAGAAGTGCTATATACATTTTAACCAATAATAAGCAAAATTAAGTCAAACCTTTAGGTTTGTTCTTGTCTGTAGTTTTAAACAAATTATTAACTATGATCAAATAATTCGATGAGGTTTTATTTATTTATGTATTTATTTTAAATGTAGGATTTACCAAAAAGTGAGAGAGTTTGGCTTCATATATCTGTAAATCCGGGTAGCTTAATGAAAAGCAATCAGTTTAACTGAGAAGATCCAGGTTCAAATTCTGGTCTGGAAGCAGAAAAAATGTTGTCTGCTTTACTCACTTGTTTAAAATTTATACTTGCCTTGAAAATTTTTAAGCCCGCATTAAGTTTCTTTTATTTGACTTTGACTGGTGACTTTCCTGTAAGGATTTTAGCTGAGCCTCGCGAATTAATGAGAATTTTTTGGGCCCATTTTTACATTTATGTTAAGTGAGGTTGGATTTTAATCTACAGCTATTTCTTTCTCCCTTGCAGCAAATTATGGTAAAGTTAACCCCCTTTACAAAAAACACCATCGGTTTCATCATCCTTATTAAATAAAGAAACCCAAATTTCCCCAGTCTGTCATTTCTAAGTCATCTAGTGGTCCTGTATTGCTTTCTGTTACTTCTAGATGTGCAAAAATATCGTCTGCATTCCTAAAAAAACAGCAACAACAACAACAACAAAAAAAACCAGCAACAAAATCAAAAAAAAAAAAAAAAAAAAAAAAAAAAAAAAAAAAAAAAAAAACAACAACAACAACAACAACAAAAAACAAAAAACCTCAAAGCAAAAGATAGAACGTTATATTTCTAGTTAAACGAAAATTGTTTTTTTAATTATTTGAATTGAACGAAAAACATAAATATAAACAAATGAAATTGATGGAAGTTTTATTGTGATCGAAACTGCAATAATGTTACTGAACAAATATGTTCTATTTTCTACTTTCATTCTTATATTCCTCCATTGTTTACAAAAAAGTAGTTCCGGCAGTGGTCGGGTCTTTGTAAAAGTTTTTTTAAGGAAACAACTGTTAACTTTTAAGCCAATTAGAATGTGTGAAAATGGTAAAATTTAATTTAATTATTATGTTGTTATGCATGTTGTATGTACTGTATCGTAGTTAAGTTTGTAGGAGTTAAGTCCCTTAATTCTCTCTAACATCTAAAAAATACATTTAAATGTATTATGCACAGATTCGTAAAAATTAATGAGTAAAGCGTGCATCATCCTGCACTAATCAGATGTATTAAATTCCGTCACTACAGAGAAAAGTTTTCATTGACAACCAAAATGGCGGCTGTTGTTATTTATAAGGTTTGCCTTCGATGATAAAAAGTATTTCAAATGATTAACAGAGCGGAAAGATAGATCTTTAACAAGGTAAAACACAAAATCCCTCTTTTCAATTTACTAATAATACTTAAAGATTATTAAAAAATCGAATAGCAATTAGATGTAAAAAAGGTTTACAAGTCAAGGGTATACACATTTTCTGAAAATGTCTGATAAAAGCGTTCTTTGGATCAATATCAAAAGTTTATCGATCTGTAAAGGAGGTCAGCAGTACAAGTGTTACACATTTTCTGAAAATGTCTGATAAAAGCGTTCTTTGGATCAATATCAAAAGTTTATCGATCTGTAAAGGAGGTCAGCAGTACAAGTGTTACACATTTTCTGAAAATGTCTATTACATATATAACGGTTTAACTGTTTATCGATCTGTAAAGGAGGTCAGCAGTACAAGTGTTACACATTTTCTGAAAATGTCTGATAAAAGCGTTCTTTGGATCAATATCAAAAGTTTATCGATCTGTAAAGGAGGTCAGCAGTACAAGTGTTACACATTTTCTGAAAATGTCTGATAAAAGCGTTCTTTGGATCAATATCAAAAGTTTATCGATCTGTAAAGGAGGTCAGCAGTACAAGTGTTACACATTTTCTGAAAATGTCTATTACATATATAACGGTTTAACTGTTTATCGATCTGTAAAGGATGTCAGCAGTACAAGTGTTACACATTTTCTGAAAATGTCTGATAAAAGCTTTCTTTGGATTAATATCAAAAGTTTATCGATCTGTAAAGGAGGTCAGCAGTACAAGTGTTACACATTTTCTGAAAATGTCTGATAAAAGCGTTCTTTGGATCAATATCAAAAGTTTATCGATCTGTAAAGGAGGTCAGCAGTACAAATGTTACACATTTTCTGAAAATGTCTGATAAAAGCGTTCTTTGGATCAATATCAAAAGTTTATCGATCTGTAAAGGAGGTCAGCAGTACAAGTGTATGCACTTTTTCTGAAAATGTCTATTACACATAAACCAGTTTAACAGTTCGACCTATCGTGAAATAATGAAATAATGAGCAGGTATTAAATCATACATGTATAAACAAGTAAATGATAAATAATCTAAAAAAACACTTCAGAGAACCTTAACACGTAATACTCAGTTTTTATATTTATTTATTTATTTGTTCAATTACATAATGATTTCGATTTTTCAACACTCTAAAAGCTGGTTATATTGTAATGATTTTACACAATTACAAGTTTTGTAGCCAATGGCTAACTAAGCTACCGTTGTAAGTTAAGTTTTATGTAGATTGAATCGCTTGTTTTTTTTTTTCTTTGGCTCGTCTTTGTAGTCTTCTGATTTGGCGGTATTAGCAGAATTGTTGGTAAGAACCTTGAAATAAGAAGGAATAGATAATTACTAAAAAGTTTTCTGTCTTTATTCTGCTGGTCAAATTAGTTGTGAGTCAACCATGAACCATTCTCCGATCAATCTAATCATCACCAGGGAATGATCATGTTTAGCCAATCAATTATTCGGTGATTATTCAATGTCACATGATAATCAATTAACATAATCAGTATTTTATTGTATCCAATATGGTTATGGATCAATGTGATCAATCAATCCGTTTTATATAAATTACTTAATACGGTGTTATGCAAATGCCTGTTAATGTTTTTCAATAATTAACCTTTAAATGACAACCAACTAAACTGTTTCAACTGTATAACATTAATGATCGACCTATAATACTGAATAAAAATAAAGATAAAAGGTTATATAATAAACAATAATTCAGTCATTAATTCTTTCTTTGAACTAAAAATTAATTTTGAACATAAATGAAACATACAATTCTGGTATTTTAAGCGTGATATACAAAATAAATAAAATACTTGCTGAAAGCTACGAGAATTGACATTATTTATGTTAAATTCTATATTATTAATTATGAAGGTTGTTGATTAAAACTATAGTACGAAGGAAGATATTTGAAATTACATTTGAAAATTTAATAAGATAAAATAAGGAATTAATGCTCAATTAAGTATGCTTTAACATGATTTAAGTACGAAAAATATCAAAAATATATAAGAAAAAAATATTTGCAACTTGATGTAAATAGATCTTCAACCCAGTTTAGCAAACTAAATTAAAGATTTACATGTTTAAAAAATAAAAGTATGCATAAACCAAAACAGAATGCCCAAAATGCTTTATGATTAAGCATAGTAATTACAATGATAATTTACTGAAGCCATGCTGTATTTACAACATATATTCTATCTATCTGGGCCAAGCTCCTAAAAATGATGTCTCCCTAAATTCAATTGAACTGCCGAAACAATACTCAGGCGTAATTGATCGTTGAAACTGATTTTGAATGAATTTTAACATATAAACTAAGAGAACCCTTGGAATTTAACCTGCTTTGACCCAAATATGCACAAATTAAATTACACTTACCATGGTTTCAGCCGTATTTTCTCCTCTGAACGAAAGAAGACGCTGTTAAGACTAAATTTACTTTTCGAACACAGAAAAGTTCCAAAACAGGGAGCTGTTGTTTAATCTTCTCATTTAGGTTAAAAAGATTTCATTCGAACTTGAACTTTATGGAAAGACTAATAATTACTTAAATACTTATACTTGGAATTGTTTTAATATTTCCATGGCAAAGATTTATAAGTTTTATTCAGAAATAGGGAACCTTTTTAATATTTTCATAATAATATAATAATAACAGCTGCAAAGTGCACGTTGTGTAAGGCAGAAAATAAGACATGTTTAGATTTTTTTTGCAGAAATAGTGAAACATTTATTAAAATTAGCTTTAATAGAGCTCTTTAGGTATAACTTTGAAGTTGTCTCTTGCGTATGTGCATTAAACAGTAGGGGTGGCAAAAGGCGTAAACGTCGCATTGTTTACCTTATATAGGTATGAATATTATAAAACATATTTGTGTCGTAAGTGACCTTGTGTTCGTTTGCATTCTTTGGAGTCCTGTCTATTTTTAAGTCAGAACTAAGATATGCTTTTTTTCCGGCATTTTTCAGTCTACATTTCTGCACACATATGAATTAAAAGTACACTGTCTGTAGTAGCCTGAGTAACAAAATCTTTTGCATAAACAATAGTGTGCCATTGTGCCCGTATAACATATAATAGCTTTCTTCTGTTAGATTTAACAAATCTTCTTTGAATGCCCATATTTCAATGTATTTTGGTAAAATATACTTATTTTATTATTTGAGTGACATTCGTGCAATAAAAGATAAATCGATTATCATTCAGAAGAACAATAATAAGATTATCAATTTGATAAGGAGTTCAGCAGGTCAAATAATGAAATATTGACTATGTATCAAAGCATGTGTAGACAAGTAGAATATTTAATTTTTAAAAAAATATTAAATATTCTTCAGACAACTTTAACACGTAATACTGAGTTTTTATATTTATTTATTTGTTCAGTTACATAATGATATCGATTTTTAAAGAATCCTTTTAAAAAGATGTTGATATTGTACAAGTTTATACAAGTTCTGTAGCAAATGATTAGACACCACCTTCGTTCAAGTTTAGTACAACAGTAATATCAAAATGTTTACCTTTGCAATGCGCTTAGTAGAATGTTTAGGTAGGGTTCTTTAGCGTGTTGCGCCTACCATGACACGGGGTATCTGTTTCAAGGACCCCGCGACTTAATTTTTTAATGCTCCGTGTATTCAAGTCTTGGTCAGACGCGACGGGAGTTTTTACCCCGACCTCTTACATACGAAGCGACCACTCGTTTTATTGAGCTACCGTAGTGAGCTAAGTTTTCGTTAGAAATTTGAATCAAACACCAGCAAATAACGTCAGAAGTGTATCTTTCATAACATTCGTAAAACACTGCAACAGGCAAGTTACAAACGGTTAAAATGCGGACATTTGCTGATACCTGATCATCACAACAAAAGGTTATATATCCCCGTACACTGCATCTTATTGGCCTGATGAAGAATAACACAATTTTAATAAACTTAAAAAGTCGTTTAATGTTTTATTAACACAACTTCATACTTAACTGCTGGAAACACAGAAAAGATAAGAACAAAAACATAAATACATGTATATGTTACCTTTGACTGCAAAAATGCAGTCCGTATACGTCATGAAAGGCAATATATAAACGGGCACGAATGATAAACAAACTGTTTTAATTTTGGTGTGCCATATGTTTAAATTTAGGAAAATTATTAATCATCAGTGACAAAAGAGGTCGAAAAGTTTGAGAGATAAAAACAAAAATCCAAACATTTGAAAGTAATTAATCCATAGTTTCAAAATCAAATGAATCTAAATTAAACTAAAAATAAAAAAAATAATTTAATAATGCATTCTTTTATTTAAAAAATAAAAATACGATTGTAGAATTTAAGGAAATTGTGCTGAAAATCCAGCACTTTTAGAGGACGGTATATGGCTAAGAAATAACATGGGAATATTATTTCTGTATTCTTAACACCTACAGGATTAAAGGCAATGGATGACGGAACGTTTTTTCATTTTTTGTTATCTTAAACCTATCCTTTTAATGAATTGCCTAGTTTGAAATCATTGAAGTGTCCAATTTAAACTCTATTGTAGTCAAAAGATCTTAACTACTATCCTCGTGTGTCAACCTGAAGTATTCTAACTATTCTTAACCATATTTCCTAACGCATAAAACGTCTCCGTAGTGTATCATTCAACTTATTTTTTGTCTTGATAAACAAGATTTATATAATTTTACATATGGAATGACGGTTTACTAAATCATTAGCAGAGATGATCTGTACAATATAAGTCAATATTTCAGTATGGTTAATCAATAGTTAATATTATAATAACTGAACTAATGGTCAGATAATAATATAATATAATATAATATAATATAATATAATATAATATAATATAATATAATATAATATAATATAATATAATATAATATATATAATATAATTATAATATAATATAATATAATATAATATAATATAATATATATAATATAATATAATATAATATAATATAATATAATATAATATATATAATATAATATATAATAAATATAATATAATATAATATAATATAATATAATATAATATAATATAATATATATAATATAATATAATATAATATAATAAATATAATATAATATAATATAATATAATATAATATAATATAATATAATATAATATAATATAATAAATATAATATAATATAATATAATATAATATAATATAATATAATATAATATAATATAATATAATATAATATAATATAATATAATATATATAATATCGTGACACGATAAAGAAGCCTGCTGTATAATACCATCAGCGCAACGCACAAGCAAAATTCCTGCATTTTCGCCTTTAGCTGGCGACGTCTCGATATAAGTTAAACATTCTTGACTGGGGCGTTAAACACCATTACTCAACTCAACTCAACTCAACTCTTATTGTGAGATGTAAATCAATACCGTAATCTACAGGAAACACTTTAAACTAATAAACCACATCAATACATATGGTGAGGAATAGGTCAGTGGAATCCAATATCAAGACAAGAATTTATAATTTATAACACGACAGGTCGCGATACTTATATTGACCACTCATGATAATTATCTTGATAACACGACTTATTTTTTGTGACTTATGGAACACAAGTTTCGCGGCATATTGTGTTATATAACTCAGCTTTTTATTTTAGTATTACAACTTTTCATGATATTATCTCCACTTGTAAAGATAAGAAGTCGACATAATGAGATAATTTTATGTCGACTAAAATTATGTCGATGTCAGAAATAAGCCACCATAGAATATAGACATTTTGAGACGTTGCATAATAAAAAACATTCTGAAAGACATTTATTCCATTTAAAACCATTATTATTCTGTATAGCTAGAACTTACAAGGCAAAATGCAACTATCTGAACATTTCTAGCTATCTGCAGTATAGCAAAATGTCTCTTTTTTGATTAAAATAAAGTAGTCACCAGCTGGCATTCTTGCCATATAGATGACATACACATGTATATATCTTCGTAAACAGTCTAAAACAAAATAAAATAAAGCATTTAATTTTTTTTCAACAAGCCTTCGTTTGACAAAAATTGGTTTGTCCTCAATAGTATCATATTAGACAAGCAACAATATGTACAGTGAACTTAGATACATGATGTAATAGGGGAGCTAATATTTACCGATAGGTGAAAATATGTACAGTCAGTGACTTGAGTTGAGTTAACGTCCCAGTCAAGAATATTTCACTTATATCGAGACGTCGCCAGCTATAGGCGAAAGTGCAGAAATTTTACCTGTGCGTTGCGCTGATGGCATTATACAGCAGGGTTCTTTATCGTGCTACGCCTGCCGTGACACAGGACCTTGTTTATTTTAAGCTCCCATCAGAAAGAACCATGGCTTTCATTCCGTTATACCGATTGCTTGGCGAAGGACCAGTCACTACCCACTTATAAGTCTTGAGTCACCCCGAACCCACGACCTTCCACTTACGGAGCGAGCACTCTACCAACTGAACTACAGTAGTAGTGTGTACAGTCAGTGAAGGTACATAGTGACGCCGGTATATTTAACAATTGAACTGTTTTAAAATAATGTTTATTGTCAATATGAATGCAAAAACTTTGTAAGCAAACTGAATAACGCGCGATTATTCACATTATAATTATTATTTTATATTTAATATTCTCAAAAATACATTATGTTAACAAACCGTTCTTGTAAAATTTCGTAAATGCGTTTTTTAGCCGTAACCGTCGTTTTTGCTTACCTATGGTATTGTAGTTCCGAAGTGCAATTTTCGAGAACCGGTTTCTTGTGGGATCAATGAATTTGGCCGGTTTCCAGAAGCGTCGGTATTAAGAAGGCCTTATGATATATATAAGAATAAGAAATCTTGCATATCTGACATATTTCGCAGTCACACAGAGCAATGATAATTATGTACTAACATTTGGGTTATTTTGTACGAAAAAAATTAAATGCGATTTTCTAGTTGGTGACATTGAGACTGAGACATGGACATATATCCGTCGAAAGCAATTCGTTAAATCGGCCAATTACACAAGAAAGTAGTAAAAAAAATTGTTTGTGGAAAACTTTACATTTAACGCAAACCCTACGACTGCACCACCTGATTATTAAATGTTTATACACTATAATTTAAGGACATTGTGGTTGCATTTTTTTCTGTGCCAAATTTATCGGGAAAGAGGGTGTCCGTGATCGGGAATCCGACATTTTTATCAATTTTTGAGATATTTAAAATTGGTAGGTTTCTTTTAACAAGAAAATTATTTGAAAAATCTTGCACTTAAATGACCGTAAAAAAATTCTTTAAGTTCATTTAAAACAATTTCTGGTGAATGAACAGCTGCATGCGTATCATTATAATTTATTTATTTTGTTAAAAAATACTTTTATTTAATCATGACGTTTTCTGTTCTCGTTAACTATTTTTCAAAATGTTTTTAAAACATACGACAATTATATAAAAACTATCAGAAAAAATACATACATACATATATATAATATATATATATATATATATATATATATATATATATATATATATATATATATATAAATGCAGTATTGTATTCCCTCTAGTGTGTGACATGTTGTTTAATCGCTAGGCTTTTAAATCTACCATAATGATACTACTGAGCCCTGTGCGATTGGAGTGGAGTGGAGTGGAGTGGAGTAATGGTGTTTTACGTCCCAGTCAAGATTCTTTTACTTATTTCGAAGCGGTCAGTTTTGGGATGGTGGAGGAAACCGGAGTGCCCGGAGAAAACCACTGACCTTCGGCAAGCGAACCTTCAAACTTTCTCACACTAAGTTCTGTTCCGAGTGGGATTCGAATCCAGACGGTGAGAGGCGCTGTGATCCGTAAGCGCGCGCTTTAGACCACTCGGCCACCGAGGCCCCCCATGTGCGATTGGATACTTCCAGAAGTAGAAAACGACGTGTCTTACTCGCGTCTAATGCCTTCTGTATGTTTGGTTGTGCAACTAGCATTTCTGTCTCTTTCAAAAATCGGTCAGAATTTCAGAAGAGAAAAACGGTCACGTGCTTAGAAAATGGATGACTCAGTCGGATACTACCCATAAAATATTGGCCTATTTAAAAGCAATAAAATATACGTGTTGTCATTGGAGAAAGGTCCATAAAATTTCTTCAAAACTATTTAAAACCTTTATCAAAAGCAAAAACCCCATAACTGTTAGAATTCCATGTCACTGGGAAATTACTTGCACTAGCTTGTTGCAGGACTTGTTACTTCACTGGTAGTTGTAGGGACAAGTGCATTGTTTACACCAGAAGAAACTGTAGATAGTGTTTGACTAATAGATTTTTTCTGTTGTTTTGAACATTGCCTGTTGTAGCTACGCACGGATCCTTCACTACGGTGTCCTGTCATATACATGATGTGACGCAGCTCGAAACCGGCATCATTCATAGCCTGAATTGCAGTCGCACGAATGCAGTGTGCAGTGTACCTATTTGAACAGCCAGCATTTCTGGAAATATCAGACATAAACTGTGGTAATTGATGGAATTTTACGGGTTCAGTTATGTACCAGTGTTGTTCATTTTGTGGGATTCATCTGAGAATATTGTGCAATGATTAAACAGGGATTTAGAGTTTTGTTTGTTTTTGATAAAAAATATTTAAGTGATGCAACAGGGCAGCGATTAGAATTTTCTGAAGCATACATTCTTTTTTCGGCAGGATTTTCATTGTCGTCTAATCCACCTTGCCAATTTTTTTTCCATCGTTTCGTGTGACAGGTGTACATATTCAAGACCATTCTCATCGCGAGAAAATACAAATGATTGAGGATTTAATTGTTTATGGAATTCAAGACCTCGCGTAACAAAATTCATGGAGATGTCATACCAAACACGGTAACGTAAAATTACTGGATTACACTCTGAGTACAAGTAAGTGGATATTTTTATTAAATCTCCATTTGTGATTATTACTTTATGTTTTGTGCCCCTTGATAGACCATGTAGTAAATTGTATTTAAGTTTTCCGTCCAAAATATCATTCGACGACCTAAAAGCTCTGTCCCTGACAATGTCAATGTTTCTTCCAATATCTTTTAGATATCTGTTCAAGGCAGATCTGATGTTTTTCATTGTATTCTTGTGGTATTCGATGCCCTTTTCCCTAAGTTTTGTCTCCATTTTTTCTGAATATTTTGTAGTAGGCCTAGCTTCAGCATAAAATTTTCCAAGAAGCACATTTAATTCTGTTTCTGTAATATTTTGGAAATCTGTTTCAGTTCCTACTGTCGCATTACTCCACTGTACAAATAATTTTTTAAAATCCTTATTTTTTTTATTTACAGATAGTGATATCTGAGTTTCCAACCTAATATTAAATCCATACTTTGTAAAACCTCTTGTTTAGAAAAAATTATCGAATGTCATTTCTCAACCGATTTTTGGAAAAAATTTGACTTTTTTCATGATTCTTACATACTTTTTAAGTTGTCAGGTATTTTTTCCAAAATCATTTCAAGAAAAAACAAAGAAAAAATTATTAAAATAAAACAAATACATATAGAATCTATTCCTGTATTATTTTTCTTTCTTTCTTTCTTTCTTTCTTTCTTTATTTATTTATTTATTTATTTATTTATTTATCGGTGACACAACTTGCTAGATATCCAGATAGCTCAATGTAGAGCACTCATTTACAGATGAGAGGTTCCGGGTTCAAATCCCGGTCTGGGCTTGTATGCATAAGTTGTGACATCATCATCATTATTATCATCATCATCATCATCATCATTATCGTCATCATCACATTATTATTATTATTATTATTATTATTATTATTATTATTATTATTATTATTATTATTATTATTATTATTATTACCTTGAAACAATTTATATCCCCATTTTGTGTTTCTCTTTGTCGATTTTGACTGCCGACTGTCCTCGTACTCTTTAAGCATTTCTGCACTGATTGGTTTAAATCTTTTTGATGAGTGTAATGTAACAATTGGACGCGCATCGCCACGAAATGCCATTTCCATTTCTTTCCTGGTGTCTCCGACTCATGTAGATGCCCCTCCATTTTCTAACATAGAATTTAAAAGTTCTAAATCGGAAATATTGTCATCGGAAATCGCCAATTTCAAAGTTCCCGAAGTCGTTCTCCGTACTTCTCAAATTTTGGTGCATAAAGGAATGCACCCAGCAGCAGACAGATTTTCGTTATGTTAAAAATGTTTGTTAAAACAATTTACGAATAAAATTGCTTAAAAAACAACAAAAAATGCAAGTCTAAAATGAAAATAATTTTATTTTCTTTTTTGTTTTTTCCTCAACAAAAATCATATGTTACTATTTTGTATGTATCGCGTAACTTGAACATGCACATTGTGTTGTTTACAAACATTACGTCATTGTGACAGATGTAGCTAGGTCAAAAAATAGTTCCGGTTCCCTGGCTTGATGATGACGTCATTAGTTTCATTCAGAATTGAATCGAACGTAATTAACCAATGAAATTGCTAGATTTTCTCAAAATTTAATTATTCATATTTGAAAACGAATCTCTAAGATGATTTGCACCATCTTGTTCAATAAGTATTGTAAATTTAGAATATTTGGTCTTACATAATATTTTTTCTTTATATATTTTATTCTTTTGATTTTAAAGAAGCTACATTCATATAAAAATGAAATTCGTCATTCCTATCTACATTAACCCACCTAGACTTTCCAATTGGAAGCAAATGATTAGATGTATAAAATCTAGCAAATCTATGTTTCTTAAATAAAAATGTAAATTTTTCAAATATTTTTCTAAGCCAAAATCTACTTTATATATTCTATAAATCACAGCCTTGCTTGAGTTCTGAATTTGAGAGTACCATGTTTGTAAAAACTGGTCATTAAGTTTAAATTCAACAGCTTTACATAACCAATTTTTGTGTATGTTAAGTGCTTGACTATTCCAAATATTACAAAACCCAGTATTGTTTAACAAATTTTGATTTCTGTTATCCATGATATATTTTAACTATTATTTTTAATGAACAAAAGTGTTCTGTAGATAGAGTTTGACCATTTATCTTCACAAAGTAGTAGCTGATACCAAAATGACAACATTCTTTTTAAAATCTGTATATAAATTGGATATCTACCTAGCTCACCATTAACCATATATCTTGGCGTGTTGTTTTTCATATTCAGAATTCTTTTACAAATTTTAGATGAAGAGTTTCAAAAAACTTTATTTTCTTAAAAAAATCCCCAAACTTCACACCCATAGAACATAATGGGTAAAACTAAGTGATCAAATAATCCTAACTGACATTCTGACTTTGGGCCTCGGTGGCCGAGTGTTCTAAAGCGCGCGCGGGTCGGTGGTTTTCTCCGGGTACTCCGGTTTCCTCCACCATCCCAGAACTTACCGCCTCGAAATAAGTGAAAGAATATTGACTGGGGCGTAAAACACCATTACTCCACCCCCTTCTAACCGACATTCTATCAATAACTGTTGATTGTTTTTTTTTTTTTTTGTGAACTCCATAAAGTGCTTTATTTGCTTGATCCAGTAATCTTTTCCTAGCTTTAAAAAAATTATTGTTATAGTCAAATAAAATTCCCAGATAACAATTAACATCTGTATATTGTAATTAAACATTATCAAACATTATTTTAGACAAGTCTTTTAGCTTTCCTCTGGAGAATACGATAACCTTAGTTTTGGAAATGTTAACCTCCAACTTCCAAATTCTACAATACTGAATCAAGGTACTGAAAGTACTGAAATTCGCGAAAGACGAAAGACAAATGAATGTTTGATTGAATGTGAATTTTTCGCCCTGTTCAAGATAATGTCATGTAAAGTTGACAGCCTTTGTGGGTGTCGTGGTAGATATCTTCACTTTGCAGTGCAATGAAAGACAGCAGTGAGGCATGTTGTGTGCAGTGTCTATTGGCTATATTACTAATCTCCTCGCTAAATGACCAAATGCAAGTCTGCAGATCAAATAACATAACTATGTAAATAATCAGAAACCATGCATTTTGTGATCATATCATAAACAGTGTAGCATTATATGGCCATATCATAATTCATGTTACAATAAATAGTCATATCATAAACTTTATTACATTTGATAAACTAAGTGGCATAAATATACCATTTCATAAACTATTTGTTTAAAAAGACTATATCATAAACAATGTAGCATTCATTGACCAGAACATAAACCATTGGGTATTAATTGACCATATCATAAATCATGTGGCACTAAATGACCATTTTATAAACTATGTACACCGAATAACCATATCATAAACCATGTGACACCTAATGGCCATATTATCATTAATCATATTAACCATGTGACTCAAAACCACCATATCATTATCAATGTAACTGTAATCATATCAAAAGCCAGGTGGCAACAAATGGCCATATCATAAACCATTTGACTATAACTGACCATATTATAAACCATGTGGCACAAAATGACCATATCATAAAACCATGTGAAAAAAAATGATTATATCATATTTGTTATAGCACTATTTGACCATACCATAAATCGTGTACTCAATATGAAAGTCATTTGACTCAAAAATGGCATAGTTTTAACAATGTGACTCAATGTGATATAATTCACCATGTCACTCAAAATTACTAAAGCCATAAAATATTTAAACAATGTGACTAAAATAGTCATATCATCAACCATGTGGCACTAAATGGCCATATCATAAACCGTGTGACTAAAAATTTCATATCATAAACAGTGTGACTAAAATTTCATATCATAAACCATGTTGCACTAAATGACTACATCATAAAGCATGTGACACTAAATGACCATATCATATCATAACCATTTACACTAAATTACCATATCATAAACCAAATGACACTAAATGACAATAATATAAACCATGTTGCACTTAATGACCATATCATTAATCATATGACTCAAAATGGCCATATCATGAACCATGTCACACAAAATGACAATATTGTAAACCATGTAATTTAAAAATGTCAAATCATAAACATTGTTTCATTGAATGGCAATAACTTTAACGATGCTGCTTTAAATGGCTTTATAATAAACCATGTGTCATTAAATGAACATATTGTAAACCACATGACTCAAAAATGTCATATCATAAACCATGTGGCAAAAATGACCACACTATAAACCACATGACACTAAATGGCAATTATATAAAGCATGTTGCACTAAATAACCATATCATAAACCAAACGACACTGAATGACAATAATATAAACTATGTTGCACTTAATGACCATATTATAAACCATGTGACTCAAAAATCCATATGTTTCACTGAATGACCATATCATTAACCGTGCTGCTTTAAATGACCATAAACCATGTGGTACTAAATGACCATATTGTAAACCACATGGCACTAAATGACAATAATATAAACCATATGACCCTGAATGACAATAATGGAAACAGTGTTGCACTAAATGACCATATCATAAACTGTGTGACTTAAAATGGCCATATCATAATCATGAGACTCTAAATGACAATTTAGCATAAACCATGTTTCATTGAAGGACCATATCATATACCATGTGGCACGGAATGACCGTATCATAAACCTTGTGACTCAAAAGTGTCATATCATAAACCATGTCACACAAAATGACCATATTGTAAACCATGTAACTTAAAAATGTCAAATCATAAACATTGTTTCATTGAATGACAATATCTTTAACGATGCTGCTTTAAATGGCTTTATAATAAACCATGTGTCATTTAATGAACATATTGTAAACCGCATGACTCAAAAATGTCATATCATAAACCATGTGGCAAAAATGACCACACTATAAACCACATGACACTAAATGGCAATTATATAAAGCATGTTACACTAAATAACCATATCATAAACCAAACGACACTGAATGACAATAATATAAACTATGTTGCACTTAATGTCGATATTATAAACCATGTGACTCAAAAAATCCATATGTTTCACTGAATGACCATATCATTAACCGTGCTGCTTTAAATGACCATAAACCATGTGGTACTAAATGACCATATTGTAAACCACATGGCACTAAATGACAATAATAAACCATATGACCCTGGATGACAATAATGGAAACAGTGTTGCACTAAATGACCATATCATAAACTGTGTGACTTAAAATGGCCATATCATAATCATGAGACTCTAAATGACAATTTAGCATAAACCATGTTTCATTGAAGGACAATATCATAAACCATGTGGCACGAAATGACCGTATCATAAACCTTGTGACTCAAAAGTGTCATATCATAAACCATGTGGTACTAAATGACCATATTATAAACAACATGACACTAAATGACAATTATATAAACCATGTTGCACAAAATGGCAATGATATAAACCGTGTTAAATTGAATGACAATAAACTAAACAATGTAGCTCTAAATGACCACATCATAAACCAAATGACACAAAATTACAATAATATAAACCATTTTGCACTTAATGACCATATCATAAACTATGTGACATTAAATGACCATATCATAAACCTTGTAACAAAAATGTTATATCATAAACCATTTGACATTACATGGCCATATCGTAAACCACATGACACTGAATGGCAATATAAAGCATGTTACACTAAATGACAATAACCTAAACCATGTAGCACTAAATGACCACATCATTACCTATGTGACACTAAATGGTCATATCACAAAGTGTGCCAATCAAAATAGCCATATCATATAATAATGTGATTTAAAATGACAAACTGGGCTGTAAATAAACCACGTGATACTAAATGACAATATAAAACGTTACACTAAATGACAATAACCTAAACCATGTAGCACTAAATGACCACATCATTACCTTTGTGACACTAAATGGTCAAATCACAAAGTGTGCCAGTCAAAATAGCCATATCATATAATAATGTGACTTAAAATGACAAACTGGGCACAAACCATGTTTCACTAATTAACCATATCATAAATCATGTGGCACTAAATGACTATATCATAATCCACGAAGCACTACATGAAATTATCATAAACCAAATGACACTAAATTACCATATCATTAACCATACTGTACTTAATGGCTATACCATAAAGTATGTGGCACTAAATGGCCATATCTTAAACTGTGTGACTCAAAATGATCATATACTAGTAGCAAAAACCATGTTTCACCGAATGATGATATCATAAACGGAGTGACTCAAAATGGCCATATCATCACATCTGACTCAAAATAACCATATAGCACAAACCATGTTTCACTGAATGATGATATCATAAACCATGGGAATGACCATATCATAAACCATGTTTCACTTAATGGCTATTATATCATAAACTATGCACTTTAAATAAACGTATCATAAATACTATGCAACATAAATAAACATATAATTGAGCGCCACTTTTCAACCATCTCGAGTAAAAGTATTTACCGTTAATATTTAATTTTCTTAACTTTTACCATTATTCATTTCTCCATACTTTATCGAAAGCTTTTTTGAAATCTATATAAACACAGAAAAGTTTCTTTCTAGAAGCAAATACAGTTTTTATTATACCATATAAAAAAATTGTTACCAACAGTGGAATAAGACTGGCGAAAATCCGCTTGTGCCCTGGTTAGTACATTTTCATTTTCTACATAATATTTAAGGCGATTAATAACAATAGAAGTAAACAGTTTTCCGAAACACTTTAAAATAGTTATGCCTCAATAATTATCTTGGCTTTTTTATCTCATCTGTTCTTGAAATTAGGCAATTGGAGCCTATAACCCATTCATCAGGAATTATAACAACATCTTATTAAGAGTAGACTTAATATATTCGTTAAACACACCGTCAGTATAAGATGATTTACCATTTTTTAACTTTATAACATTTTCAATAATTTCTTTTTTAATTATTTCACAATTAATAGTAACATAATCTACATCGTCAAATTCATTTAAATCAATATTGTCATTTTGCTTGGTAATAACATATCTATTTAAAGCCTTCCAGTAATCGTTTGGATTAGTGGTACGTGTACTTTTAAATTTAAGTTCTAAATAAAAAAAAAGAAAGTCACAGAAAGTCCTTTTTATACCACAAGCAGCTCAGTTCCGCAGTTTCAATCTTGGCACATTTTCTGTTCATAATTTAAAATATATCAGACAAAAGAAGAAATGGCTATGCCTTACGATTCTTTCTTCGCAGACCTCAACAAAAGCGATAAGTTCAGAGAAGAGTTCCAAAAAAAGAAGGCGGCGCTTTATACCACATATTAATTAAAAGAGGAGATTGCCAGAAAGAAAGATAAATAAATTGATTTAATGAGGTTTTATGTCCCAGTCAAGAATATTTCACTAATATCAAGACGTCACGAGCTATAGGTGAAGTGGAAGGAATTTTGACTTTTGCAGTGCCCTTTGGGCAACATCATTAAGTTTTAAGGTCTCATCCGAAGGGCCCTCTAGGAAGATAGAGAAAGTAGAACAAGCTCAATAAAAAGAATAAAGAACTAGTTTAACCACTTCCAAAAACAATTAGACAATGCGCCAGTTCTAAATTAAAAGATGAGATAGTTAAGCAAGTATACTAAAAAGACCCTTTACAATGTAAGAGTATCAGAAGGAAAAGGCATCTCTCAATTCGTCGAGAGTCCCAGTGACAATGGAGTGATGCCGCAACTGCTAAAATATGTGTCAATTGATGACATCATACTAAGCTTCATCATCAATGCCTACGAAGGAGGGTAACAACCAGAGCATTGGAACATACTTAACATCATACCAGTTCCAAAATCAGATGATCTCACAAAAACTGACTATTATAGGGGATTTAGTCTGAGCTATATCCTTGCCAATGCTTTTAACAGAATAATCCTGGATCGCATTCGACCAGTACTTGGCACACTGTTGAGGAGTTCACAACAAGGGTTTCATCAGAACAGAACCATTATTCGCCAGAAAGGTGCACTGAGACGAATCCTAGAGGGAGTCAGAAATAAAAAGCTACCATTGTTCATAACTTTCATAGACTTATACACTTTATATCTTTTAAAGAAAGCGTTCTACTCCCTTTATAGAAGAAAATATTTAACAAAAATAATAATTAATTTAATGTCCACTTTTAGGAAATTCATTTTTATCAGAAACACCGAAAAACCGATAAGCATTTCACGAGCGTATGGGGTGTCTAAGAAGCTGTTCTCAGCCATCAGTAGGAGCTACGCGTATACCCGAGCCAGAGTCTACACACTTAAGCTTGATGACGATAACGAACTATGTGATATCCTAGCAGGTGTGCTGCAGCATGACACACTTGCACACTTCAAATTCATCATATCTTTGGACCATGCAATGATGCAATTCAGGAAGAAGACCTTGGCTTCACCCTGGTTCCATGCAAAAGCCAGCGTTAACCAGCAGTGACGATAATATATGTAGATTTTGCAGATGCCATCTTTTATCTCAATCGCAGCAGAGCAAGCCTGCTCGCTGCTGCCATCTGTTGAAGTTAATGAAAGAAAGTTATATACGCCTAAATGCCTAAAAGACAGAAATCATGACAAAGAATGTAGAGAAACACAATAGAAGGCACCACTTTGAAAATATCCCAAACTTCAAATGCCTAGCAGCATTGATGACATCTACTGAAAGAGATATACCTTCAAGAAAGTCCAGGCTTTTTACAGTGTAAAAAGATCTAAAGGTCGAGTATGATTGACACCCTCAAACTTTTCAGTCAGTAATCCTTAAAGGATCCGAAGCCTGGACCATGACTTCTATCCAGGAATGCACCCTTGACGGCTGTTATACACGTATGCTACGGATGACTTTTAACGTGTCATGGAAAAAGCACATGACAAATGCCGACCTGTAAAATGATCAACGGAAATGGCTGATAAGATCCGCGATAGAGAAGCCTAAAACTGGCAAGGAACTGCGTGAGGCATCCGGAGCCAGCGGCATCCCAACCCACACCCGAGAAAAAGTCCCAAGTAGAGGACGAAGAATTTGTTTGTGGAAACATTGAAGAGGACACTGGTTACGCAAGTGTAGATGAGATGAATACTGGAATGCTGGACAGGTAAGTGTGGTGAGGAGTTGTTCGTTAGGTCCGAAATGTTGACGTGACAATCTCAAAGTGTTGATGATGACTAGATATATTAAAAACAAATAAAAGTAGATAATTTTTTTCGATCAATTTATTCGAAGTTTCACAACATAGGGTTATAAATATGAAGATTAGAAAAATCACGATAAAATTGAATTCTAGAATAAATACTCAAAATTAACTCAAAATTATGAAGAAAACTAAATAAAATAGAATAGTAACATTATAAATAAGTCACAAAAATCAACAAAAAATCACAAAAATGACTAAAAAAATCACAGAAAATCTAACTATTCTTTTAAAAAATAAAATCACAGCAAATGTCATTACGATTACGATTATGACGAATAATATATATATAAACAGCTAACGTTATAATTATTTAGCATAATAGCATATAGAGCTTATAAATAAATATAGGAATCTAAAAGATACAAAAATGTTGTGCAAATCGTACCATAGAAATGTTTATAAGTTCTAAATCAAAATTAATTACAGCATATCAATAGGAGAAAGGAACTTCTCAATAATTTAGAAAACTAAAAAATTAAACCATTTTTCTTTAAATATATTGACGACGATGGATATTGACATTTAGATCATCCATCCAAATTGAACAGATGATAAATATCGTCACCTGTCATAATGCTATCATTATCACCCTTCCCGCGCCAATAAGACGGCAAAGAATCAATACAAGAATTGCTATTCACCTGGAGAAAGCAAAATGTAAATAAGTCAAAAAAATATTGAATTCAGAATTACGAAACTGTTCCTTCAACTATGGTTTTATAAATCTATCTATCTATCTATCTATCTATCTATCTTTGGAAAGATGGAAATTAAAAATAATAAGATATCAAAGAAAATCAAATCTTTCATTTTTTAAATTATCTAAAAATTTAACTCACAATTATAAGGAAAACTAACTTTATAAGAATAAATAAAAATATCTTTATTAAAATTCATTCATTATGTTATCATTAAATAATGAAAGGTCCCAAAGCATAAAAAAATCACATAATTTACCGGTTAATTAAACCATTGAGTAAATATAAAATTTCCAGCAAATTAAATCATTATTATGGTTATAAATAACATTCGTATAATTTATTTTTGTTTTAATGACAAATAGTTATAAAAATGAAGATAAACAGATTAGAATCACGTTATATTACAGAAAAGTTTAACTATTGAGTTGTTAAAAAATTGATATTACAAAATATTTGTAACTTGAAAAATCCAAAGTTACCTATTGATAGAAATAGTCTATGCATTGCTAATTAATCTAAGTCATAATTAAACGGATTTTTGACGTTCTTTCAATTTAAAGTACTTTGCAATTTTGTCATGTTGAACGCTTCTGAAATTTGCAAAAATTAACCCGATAGGTTGACCATCTCACTATATTTCCGATGAAAACACTTGAGCCACATAATGCAATTCCTATGCAACAAAAACGTTTTGCATGTAAATGTTGCTTTCTTTTTTTTTAACAAAGAACAAATTTGTCATTTTATATTTGTTCACCATCTGATTTTTATGAATTTGACATTAGAAGGAAACAAATTACAAGTTTCTGCGTAGTTGCCATGGTAATAAAATGTTAAGTAAAATTTTATAGAATTTTTCATTTGGGTCATTATATGCAATGTAAATATAATATTTTGATTTCTCGAATTTAAACAAGATATCAACATAGCTTAAATATAAATATAAGAACAAAATTAAAAAAACCGTAAAACTTAGAAGGCAATTTCATCAAAGTTTAAAAAATACACGTCCACACCCACAAACACCATTTAATTGTAAAAAATAAATTTTACAGGCAGTTCAATCACAACAATGGTTATAAGTAAAAATAAAATATAATTTAATTTAGGCAAGAAAAATTGTAAGAAATTTAAGAAAAATTAAATGTTAAAACACAAACACTACAAACAATTATGTTAAAAAAAATATACAATCTATCTATCTACAATGGAAAGATGAAAATTAAAAATAATAAAACATCAACGAAAATCAATTCATTGAATTCTAAAATAATCTATAAAATTAAATCACAATTATAAGAAAAATTAAATAAATATAACTTTATTAAAATGGGTAAATATGTTATCGGTATTATAAATAATGTAAAAAGTCAAAAAGCATCACAAAAGATAACAAAATATAAATCAAACCATTGAGTAAATATAAAATTTTCTATCACAGTAAATAAATCATTAAATAAAAAAAAAAAAAACACCAAACATCACAAAAATTATTCAAACATCTAAAAGAAAATACCAACAAATTAAGGAACAATGAGCGAATGATTGAGTATATAGAGATCAATTAAATTAGAAAAAAATATAAATAAATAAATAAAATAGTTATTTACTGTTAACATAAGAGTCGGGCACTAAACACCTTTCTGAATTTTTAACATGTACTAACATAGCATAAAATCAATTAAATTAAATAACATTAGATAAAAGGAATATCAGTAAATAAATAAATAAAATCTTAGTTTGCTGTTGACAAAAAAGTCGGAGACTTAACACCTTTCTGATGTTGGGACTTAACACTTATCTGAATTTTAAACATGTTCTATCACAGCATAGGAAATCAATAAAATTTAAATAAAATTAGATCTAATGATTATAAATAAATAAATAAATAAGTAAATAAATAAATAAAATCGTAGTTTACTGTTGACAAAAAGTCGGAGACTAAACACTTTACTGAATTTGAACATGTTCTATCACAGCATAAGAAATCAATCAAATTTAAATAAAATTAGATAAAATGATTATAATTAAATAAATAAATAAATAAAATCTAGTTTACTGTTAACAAAAACGTAAATTTTTAACATATATTATTACCCCATGGGAAACCAATTAGGTAATAACTAATTATAATACAAATTTTCAAAAAAAGGGATTTCAGTTGATCCGGGTATCCTGATAATGTTTTTGGCTGTCATATTTCGCTTCAAACTATTGGATGTGATGATACAAAATTTTGCGTTTTATCATGATAATGTATTTGTATAAAGTACAAATTGAATCAACATTAATTCACTTCAATTCACAATGTCAATTTTAAACACATCATGATTTATTAAAGATTTTGAAGTTTTTTTTTTGTCTTGTTTATCGTTCAGTTTGCCACCTTGTACATAGAAAAAAACTGAGCTCTTTACCGAAAAAAAAGTTCTGCAGAAGAAATAAGTGACGTCGTTAAAAAGGGCCAGCAGTCCTAGAGTCCATGTCTACGATGACGTTTTCCTTTTCGCTTACATTCTGAAGAACTGAAAATAAAGACAACATATTTAAATTCAAATATACTTGTTATTTTTCCAAATTCCAATAATAATTTTGCTAGATAATATCACATTAATGAAAACATTGATGAATACGTTACCATTTAAATGAACCATTTAGCAAAATTTTCAGTCGTCTCAAATTTGAAATTCATTTAAAACTTAGCCGCATTTGGATTTATATTATTTTGGAACTTTAGATTCATTATTTTGAACTGTTTGCCTTATGTTTTTTTTCTATCAAACTTTTCGGGCTTAGTTTCACTGATGACGAATGAATTTCCGAAATGTGCACATCTGGCACATCAAAATTTTACTGGTATTTGTATTATATATTTGCTAGATAATATCACCTTAAAAAAACATTGATGAATACGTTACCACAACCAAGCGAATATTTTCAGCTGTGGAGTGAAGATCGGGTTCTCCCCTTTGCCTCGTTGTCAATTGATTGATTTTCATTTATCTTTATGTTATGTTCCCTTATACCATGTTGCAAGTAATATAAATGAATAATTTGACTTTTTTATGCATTTCAGATTGCACCTAAAACAAGATTTTGCATCTTTTTTTTTTCTAAACCTAGACAGATTTTTATTACATAAAAGCTTTATTAAATGAACTCTAAACCCATTTCAGAGAATTTAATAGCAAAAGTAAATGAATTTCGAGGTTTTCATAATTAACTTTTTTTACAATATGCAAGGAAAAATAATTTGAACTCTTTTAATTTATACGCTTTGACTGTCTTAAAGATATTAAAGCCTGGAAAAAAGAAGAGGTCCACAAAAATGGAACATTTGTTTCTATTTATTTTCATTAAAGTTTTCTTTTTAGAGAAAAATCATCTTTAACAAACATATAATATAAAAAACTATTAATAGCCTTTTCGTTTTTGTTATTTTAAAATCAAACTAAAAAATTAACAACTGACAACTTTTTAAATTTACACGAATGCAGAATGCATCAATATTGAGATCTCCCAAAACATCATCAGTTTTATTGAATCATTGATTAAAAAAACAATAATATGTAGGTCGAGAGGACCTATTCAGAGCCAAGAGATATGTGTGACTGTGAGAGTTAAGCATTTTGCATGAATTTTCGTGCAAATTTTCTCGGACTTAACACATTAAATCTCGAAGAAATTCGGTTAATTTAAAACAAGTTTTATGAATCGATGAAATTCATTGTTCACTAAATGTCTGGGCTGGATTTTATTGCAATGTGAAAATTTTTTTCCGTTATTGAAAATGAAACCAATAGTATTTTCTACCTTGTCTTTCATCAAGGATATAAGTTTACTAACAGAGATTGATTTGGTTGGTTTGTAAACTACCGACTACAGGATTTTAAAAAGAATTGTTTTGCTTACGTAAACCGGTCATTTAGGAAACAGGAAATTACAATGCCTTTTTATAGTAACTGTACATGGCTTTTTTTAGTTTCGTCGGTGTAATGTTTCTGACTCGACGCAATACGTCATCTTACTTGGGAAACATTCAATGCAGCTTTTGAAAAAGAAATGTAAAAATGCTGAAGAAATTTTTCTTATCTTTGCTACGTATTATAAAACATTATTGCACTATATAGAAAAAATATACAGTAAATAGGATTTTACATACTTCATCCAAATATGATTTTATTTGGGTTTCCAACTGAACACCATCACAGTCTTTTCTGCTTAGTGTACAAAATACACGTAATGTAACTTCCTCAAATTTACTTGGAACCATTGGCGATTTTTCAGGTTCTGTGTAATCAATCACAGAATCCCCCTACAAATGTAAAATACTCTTTGGCAATAAAATGCATGAGTGTTTTAAAATTTTGGTTAATTATTAATATACTTTTGCCATACTTCAACGCTAACTAACAATATTGCTTAAACTAGTAAGATGATCTTAATGTAAATGTAAAATACTCTTTGGCAACAGAATGCATGAGTGTTTTAAAATTTTGGTTAATTAGAAATACACTTTTGCCAAACTCCAACGCTTAATAATGTTACAGTTAATCCAAAAACCAAGCCATCTATTTCTTTAATTCTTTAATAGGTCAAAATAAAGCTAGTTGTGAATTATTGTCAGAGTTATATCGAGACGTATATATAGGCCTATAGAGCTATAGGCGAAAACGCAGAAATTTGCCTGTGCGTTGCGCTAAAGGCATTATACAGCAGGGTTCTTTATGGTGCCTCGCCTACCGTGACACGGGAATTCGTTTATTTTAAGTTCCCATCCGAAAGAACCGTGACTTTCATTTCGTATTGCCGAGTGCTTGGTGAAAGAACAGTCACAACCCACTTTCAAGTCTTGGGTCAGACGCTATCGGGGTTCGAACCCACAACCTCCCACTTAAGGAGCGAGCATGCTACCAACTGAGCTACCGCAGTGGTTTAGGATTATTGTTAGAACACTAAGATATAATTTCCTGCTTTGTTAAGATTTTACATTTTGAGTTAAATAAAACGATTTAATTTATATGGCATAATATTTTGAAAAATCACTTACATACTCAAAACTTATTGATCTATTATTAACATTATAGACAAAAAAGACACTCTGACCTGACACAGCTGTATTAGATATTCATTAAAAATTAAATTCGAATGAGAGGTTTTAGAATGTTATAATTTGAAAAAAGTGCCGATTTAAAACAAATTGAAAAAGTACTTAAATATATCTAAGTCTAAAACACGGCGAGCACTCACTACCGTACCGGCAGATTTCGAATTTGAATAAATAATGCAAATCATATAACTTTCTATCTCTATATTTATTGGAGATGTTTATTTTGTCGTTAATCTTCAATATATTTTAATTGCTTTTAAAAGCAGGCGACTAGGTGTCTTTAAGGTGGGTGGTATAGAAAACAGGAGGGCCATGAGGACCTGGGCTCACCTGAGAATATTTTGAATTTGGAGCAATTTTTCAATAATGAAAAGTACAGAGGGCTAACAGAGTTCTTCAATAGTTTAACAAAATGAACAGCTTATTGGCTAGTTAACACAAAAATGATGATTTTGTGCAAGACCAAACATGACCTATGTATGAATCTGACTTGGCTTTTGTCACGAAATAGAATTTTTTTCTTGTCTTGTGTTGCAAGGAACAAGTAAAAAGTGAAGAACAATGGACTGAAAGCATTTGCCTAAATTGTTACAAAGGTTGTTCTATGATTAAACCTATTAATCTTAAGTTACTGTTCAATTCCACATATTAATATGTGCATTGAAGTCACTTTTCAAAAGACTTTACTTCATAATACCTGAAAAGTTTGAGGATAAGGTTAAGTGTGCATTATTTAGAATTATTTAGGGTGTTCAAGTGGCGCAGTGGTTAGCGCTTCCGCCTATGACCAATGCGACCGGGGTTTGATTCCCAGCGTCGTATGTGAAAAGGTATGAGGTCACCTGCTTGAGCACGTGGGTTTTTCTCCGGGTTCTCCGGTTTTCCTCCCACAATAAGAACTCACGCGCGCTACAATTCGGGCCAACGAGCTAGATTAATATAAGTTGCACAATTTGTTTCTAAATCGTTGTTAAAGAAATAAAGTTTATATATATTTAAGATTGTGTGGAAGATTTGACCTACTGATCAATACAGAATTGGAAACTGTAATGTGAAGATTTAACTGCAAAGTGTACAAACAAAAACAAAATTTAAATATATAACAAATCCCCCTTTTTTAACTTGAATTTATCATATTAACTTTGCAGCATTTCAACACACAGAGCCATTTATTATTAACAGATGATTTCTTAATTAAACAAACTTTGAATCAAATAGAAATGTAACAATACAATGACTCTTTTTTTAAAAACAATCTATTAACATCGAAAGTATATGGTACATCCCACAATGTAATCTCAATAACCAAGAGCAGAATACATGCATGATTACTGCTCTTCGTAATGGTTGTGTAAAAGGGGATATGACCGAAATGAAATTAATAAAACAGTTCAAATTTGAACTAAGGTAATTTTTCAGAATTCAACTGTATAGTGTATACATTTCAATTGTACAGTGTAAACATAAGTGTACATGCCGTAAGAAATTTGTATGTCCAAAAAAAAAAAAAAAAAAAAAAAAAAAAAAAAAAAAAAAAAAAATAAATAAATAAATAAATAAATAAATAAATAAATAAATAAAAAAAAAGAAAAAATCATACAAGGTGGATTTGTTAGAACGTTTTTAGATAGTTCAATTTTCATTTGTTATAAGCACTTTGATTGGTCAGACCTTTTATTATTATTTTTTGCATAATAATAATTATTCTGACGTCATATTGACATGAGCTAACAATGGCTTGACATCATGTTGTAAGGATGCAAACATTTGTATTCCTACATGAAAGCAAAGTCATTTTTCACCTATCAATGTGGTTATAGCATTTAATGTGCTAAATTGTTAATTGAAAAAAAGTTATAAATTGAATTATAAGAAATGAAATCAATTTTTATTTCTGTTTTTGAAAAATGAAAAAAATTAGACATATGGCACACAAAACATAATAAGCATTATACAATGCATTTCCAACTTTTATTTTTCCATAAAAAAAATCCCTTTACATTTTTATAATGAACAACTGTCTCATTATCACTAGTTAGCAATAGAACAATAATGATTCACTTACAAGTGTCGGTAGTGTCCATTAAACTTAGAACCTTGCTTCATTTTCTATTTTAAAATGACTGCTGTTACATGATGGAATCATAGGTCAAGACTTACTTTGGTACATTGTCACATTTCGAAGATGAAAATTTGATTTCAAGTCAATTGTTTTTGCAAAATATTGTGGCTTCTATAGTGTAAGCAAGGTTTTCCTATGATTTGACCAAGTGACCTGGTTATTGACCCAACATGACTCATATGGGAATTGACCTAGCTTTTGTCAAGATTTTCAACCTGAGCCAGTTAAAAGATTTGGTTAAAAATGCGTCCTTTATATTGTTACCAAGGTGTTTAAATGATTTGACCTGGTGACCTACTTATTACCCAACATGACCAATAATCCAACTTGAGTAAGCTTTTGTCAAGATGTTCAATGTCGGCAAGATTAAAGAAGATTTATCAAAACTGTGTGTTTTGGAGTGCTAACAATGTTTTTGTATGATTTGACCTAGTGACCCACTTTTTAACCCAACATGACCCATATTTAAACTTGACTTAGTTTTGGTCAAGATATTTAATGTGAACAAGTTTGAAGACAATTTATCAAAAACTGTGGCTTCTAGAGTGTTAACAATGTTTTTCTATGATTTGACCTAGTGACCTACTTAATGATCCAACATGACCCATATTCGAACTTAACTTAGCTTTGGTCAGGTTTTTCATTCTGAACAAGTTTGAAGAAGATTAATAAAAAACTTGGCTTCTAGAGTGTTTACAAGGTTTTTCTTTGATTTGACCTAGTGACCTATTTATTAATCCAACATGACCCATGTTCGAACTTGACTTGGCTTTCGTCAAGAGAATCCTTGTGGCCAAGGTTGATGTAAATTGGATTAAAACTGTGGCCCCTAAAGTGTTAACAAGCAAAAGTTGACGCACGACGCACGACGGACGACGGACGAAGACTGATCACAATAGCTCACCTGAGCACTTTGTGCTCAGGTGAGCTAAAAAGAAGGAAAAAATATATATACAATCTGAAAGCTTTTCTGAACACCTCTTAATGAAACACTGCAGCGAAACAGAATCGTTTCTAGTGTTACCTTATTGGGTGAGTGCATTTTGACGTTCAAAAATTTGAAATATAAAATAAGTTTTGTAGTGTGTTCAAAGATTTTAAAGATTTTTAAAATTCCGAAATTGGATTTTATCTACAAAATGAAAATAAAGATCATACAAACCCCTTTATCATAAAAGTATACATTTGGAATTGGATTTTTATCTTTATTTCCATAGTTGACTTTCATGATCTGTAAGTAATTGAAACCAAAGCAAACATGTATAAAATATCGGAACATTGGATAAAATTATTAAAAAAAACCCAGGAATAATAAGAATCGCAAACGATTAACAATACAGACGTTTTGAAAGAACAGCGCTATTATTTATATATTAGAATGCTTCTTTAGAATTTTTTTCGGATTGCTTGTGTCACAACTGTCTAACGAGTTTCCTTTTTTGACTACTTTGCAAATATGAAAAATTAACACATGCAGGATACTGACTCATACTTATATTGTTGACACACACACACACACCCACGAAAGTATAACATTCTTTAGTGTAACTGTATTCTAATGTATACCAGAATATCGTCAATGTGTTTATGTCAAGGAATATTATCCTGACCAATCGTAACATATAACAAGAAGAAAATTTGAAATTTTAAATACCACATGGACTGCTTATTACATTTGCAACTGACGCTATAAAGATCTTCTTGGCTATGAAATACTGCATAATAAATGCACTTTCATATGTGGGTGTTTTTTTTCAAATGGTTGAAAAAGTTGTGTATGTTTTAAGAGAAACCTAATTGAAAATCCAAAATTATATAAAATATTACGCTAATCCGAAAAGGTCCACCGATGTTAAGGTCATCTCTCTCTTGTATAAGTTTCTCAATTTTCTTCCCTATTTTCTAAAAAAGAACAAGTCTTAAGTTTGGACGTGACAGAATTGTATAAAATATGACAATCCATACAACAAACCTCATGGATCGATGGATGCAGAAAAGGGGTGAGTTGAAAAACAATGACTGATTCTACATTTTACAACGATCGAATGAGTTGAATATAAGTTACTATTAAGGTGTTTTTTGACTGTCTTGAACAAGATTGTAAATGACCATTTTCAGTTGACGTTTGACAGAAATCAGCTCTTGATATCAAATAGCTACAGAACCGACTGTTTTCAATCTAAAATATTTAGCGTGTAGGTATAGTATCATCATCTAAAAGATATTTTATTTGTTTATCCACCTTTAGAGCTTTTGTTAAATACTTCAACACTAACTTTTTAAACTCTGCCTCATGAACTTTTCAACTGACATAAACCAGATTTTTATTGTATTGGTTGGTTATGGACTCTGTATGACTTGAAAAGCACTCATAATTTGCACAAAAGATCAAAATCATTTCGTTACATGTTTATAGCTTTAGCTAATTTATATAAGCATATTTATTATAAATTAATCATGGACCGTTATTGTTGCAGAAGTTTTTAGCAGTTCAGCGGGTACAAAGATAGCTGCTCCTACTATCACTAAAAAAGAGTATATAATGTGAAACAAGATTTTTGTTTACAAGCCAATTTATAAACAATATATACTGTCAAAACAGCATTTAAAAGTAAAATAATCCACGTTATAATTATATTCACAAACTTTGAAGATTCATTAACAGATATAATTTTTTTCTTTAAAACGCCATTAAAAAAAACTAAAGTCATAAATTTAAGAGAACTTTCTTGCACTAGAAACTGCTGTTTCTTTTTTATTCCTGTACAAATGTAGCGCTGTCGCATTTTATCAACGTTTTGCAGTTATGACTCTTGATGGAAACTATTTCATCACTTCCTTCTACACAGATATGAATGAAAAAATTGACGCACATGACTGAAATGTATTAAAAAAATTCTGCTTCTTTTCTTTTGTTTTCAAACCAATAGAGCACTTCACTGTAATTGTAGTAACTCGTGATAATACTAAAGCATTGTAATTACTTTTTAAGTAGTAACTTAAAGCTACATTGAGTTTTCATATACATAATATATTAGCGGCGCTTTTTATTTTAAATATGCCTTTCACGAAAATTGTAATACTTGGTTCATAATAAAACATTGACTTAAGTTAAATTCACGGAGACACCTAATGCTTATTTAATCTATCAAAGATCTTTTTTAAGAACATTCATCACCTTATTTTTTATCGAAAACGAGATGTCAACAACATAAACACATTTTGCTTACAAAACTAACCAGATTGAAAGAATGGGTCAATTCGCCTGCTTTATAGTGAACTTAGGTTTCAGAGTGCATGACTTGATGAACATATCCACTATATATAACAAATACCTGCTAAATTTTGATTTAAAAATTAAGACGGCTAAAAATTTTGCTAAATGGTATATTTTCTGACAGCAGAAAGTACTGCCTACTGAATTATGGTTATAAATAAGACAGTGTAAGATATTGGTTTTCATTTTTGAAATTTATTTAAAACTAAGGTTTGTAACCTCATGCAAAGCATTCCTTAGCTGGATTTAGATTCTTAAAATTTTGGATTTTAAGATTCATTATTTTTTAACTGTTTGGCTTATTCGATACCTAGTGTCACTGATGAGGAATGATTTTCCAGAATGTGCACATATGGCACATCAAAATGTAACAGGTATTTTTGTTATAAATTTCATTAAGATTTGGTTCTGGGCCGCCTCTTTTATAATTTTTTAGAATTAAATATTTATTAATGATGCATATTTCATAATTACCTCATTTTGAGGATTCTTTTGTAAGTGTCTGACAATTCCATCTTCTATTTCCTTTTTTCTATCTAGAATCATCTTCCCCTATAACAAAAAAACTTACGTTTTTATGGCAGGAAACAAATAGTGCGAAATGTTAAAGCCAGAGTTATATATGCACACACACACACACACACACACACATATATATATTTTGTGATTTATAATGTAATATGTTAATGACCATATGGAAATGTTTACCCATTTAACATTAAGAGGACATAATATGATTTCAAAATTTACAACAAGAGGAGACATTTACTTATAATAAAAGGATGCAGTTTCGTCAATAGGCACCATTTTTTCATTGTATGTAGTTGCTGTGAAGTTGTAAATTAACACACTAAATTCAATATTGGCCAAATTTACTGACCAGAAAAAAAAAAAAAAAAAAAAAAAAAAAAAAAAAAAAAAAAAAAACAGAGCTGGTAACAATTGAATTTTTAGCCAAGAACTAAAATTTTTTCTAATTTGACTTAAAAAGATGTAAATAATCATATAAGAATTTTGCGTGAAATACCAGACACTTCTTTAATATAAAGCAAAACCTTTTTAGAACGATCCAATAAAAATTTGTAAATGCAGTGATAAAAATCCCTTTGGTGAATTCTATCCATAATCCTTCTTGCGTGTTGTAGTTTGTTCTCTGGGTCTGTGTCTTTTGCATGATAAATTAGATACAACAATCTGTCATCCATCAAGCAATAGTTCTCTAAAGCTCCTTCTCCTCTGCACTCTTTTGTGCTGACAGAATTTCTACAATTAAAATTGTTTGATTTGGTTTTCTTTAAAAAAGACAAATAGAATAAAAAACAAATCTTATCCTAACCTTCTTCATGTTACCAATTTTCTAATGTGTGTATAAAAAACACCTGAGGTTAAAACTGGGATGCATTTTAGCCCTGCAATAGTACTGAAACGTAGCATAAACTTCCTTAAAATTCATTTTCAACTCTGTTGCCTTCAGCAGAAGCAGGTGGTTAGGACTTGCTTTTTGTGGTAAACAAATAATTGCTGTGCACTTTTTACAGATTGTATCATAATTGGTTGGAAAAAAAAAACAAAACAAAAAACTTCAGCCTTTAGCTAAGATGACTTAAAATTGTCTTACCTTTCCAGTATTTTGCTATTGTCAGCCAGTTTAAAAACATCAGCTATCCTACAAAACAAAACGATTTGTTTTATTTGGCAGCAAATTGATATCATGTTTGTTAGACCGGAAGCATCAAAAAGAATCTTAAACAGCAGGTGAATATGTAATGGAGGTTAAAAATACTGATGTAAATACATTTACATGGCAGATTAAAGTTCACTGTTTAGTTAATTGACTATATTTGAATGCATGTATTCACAGCCAACATGTTATTTAATTAGAGGAATTTTGACAGGCTAAACAATAACCACATTACCTAGATATCATTTAGGCGTTTTTTCCAAAGTTCGAATAAAATTTTCATCCTTGGTCTAAATATATATTTAGTTTGTTCTAATATACAGTGTCCGTTCAAAGTCAGAAGTTGTATAACATATAAGTTTAATATATGTTAAGGTTTTTATTAGATTCAGTGTTCTGAATTTTTATAAATATTGTCAATCCAAACTCTCTCTTGGACATATAACTCGCTGTCAAATCCATTCATTTTTATGTTAGCACCACTACGGTAGTTCAGTTTTTAGAGTGTCGTTTCGTATGTGTAAGGATCACGTCAGGATAATATTAATAATTATAATAATAATAATGGATTAATAACAATAATGGGTTAATAATAATAATAATAATAATAATAATAATAATAATAACAATAATAATAATAATAATGTTAATAATGATGATGATGATAATAATAATAATAATAAAGCATTAATAATAATAAAGGATTAATAATTACATAAATTAATAACACGATAAAATACTTACATTTCTTCGACACATTTGACAACAGGATGTTGATAAACTTTACTATGCAATGTATACCTTAAGTTAAACATATTATACAGGTTGATTCGATCCTAAAATAATAATTTTTTATATATGTAAAATAGTTACAGCATAAGCGGTTGAACGAGTCATTAGTGTTTTTCGTTAGTGGGAGAGCGGGCACAGGTACTTCCGGTATTTAAAGGTTGTTGTCAAGAAATGCGGACGAATTAAATTGCCAAGAAACGAATGTACAGAAAAATTAGTCAGAACAGTTATTTAATGACCAGGATCAAACGAGATGCATCTTCCTTCTTTAGCGAAGTGTAACATGAGTACAAGGAGATTTTCGAGTAGAATTCGAACCTTCGTGGTATAAAGCAGAATATATACATTACTATAACAACAAATACCAGTACAATAAAAGATTACGTTTTTGAAAAATCTTTGCAAAATGTGCTATAGATAAATGGAAAATTATTCAAAGTTTGATTTAATTGGAAATGTTCATTAAGTCAGTAACGATAAAATATTCATTACAATAAACTTTTAAAATTAGTGAAAAAAACATTTCTTTAGCATATCTTATTTTTGTTATATTGGACCTCTTAATATAACCCTATGTCTGTAACATCGAACTATCTTATATAACCCTATACATGTTTGTTTTATTGGACCACTTTATATAACGCTTTGTTTGTTATATTGGATCTCTTTATATAACCCTATGTTTCTTATAATATATTAAACCTATATAAAAAACTATATGCTTGTTATATTGAACCTATTGCATAACCTTATGTTTATTACATTGGACCTTTTTATATAACCCTATGTTTGTTATATTGGAGCTCTTTATATAACCCTATGTTTGTTATTTTGGATCTTTTTATATAACCCTATGTTTGTTATTTTGGATCTCTTTATATGTTTGTTATATTGGATCTCTTTATATAACCCTATGTTTGTTATATTGGATCTCTTTATATGTTTGTTATATTGGATCTCTTTATATAACCCTATGTTTGTTATATTGGATCTCTTTATATGTTTGTTATATTGGATCTCTTTATATAACCCTATGTTTGTTATATTGGATCTCTTTATATAACCCTATGTTTTTGTTATATCGGGTCACTTTATTTAACCTTATGTTTTTATATAGAAAATCTTTTATTACTGTATGTTTGTTGTATAAAAACTCTTTATATAACCCTATGTTTTTGTTACATCGGGTCACTTTATATAACACTATGTTTTTGTTACATCGGGTCACTTTATATAACCCTATGTTTTTGTTACATCGGGTCACTTTATATAACCCTATGTTTTTGTTACATCGGGTCACTTTATATAACCCTATGTTTTTGTTACATCGGGTCACTTTATATAACCCTATGTTTTTGTTACATCGGGTCACTTTATATAACACTATGTTTTTGTTACATCGGGTCACTTTATATAACCATATGTTTTTGTTACATCGGGTCACTTTATATAACCCTATGTTTTTGTTACATCGGGTCACTTTATATAACCCAATGTTTTTGTTACATCGGGTCACTTTATATAACCCTAAGTTTTTGTTATATCGGACTTTTTAAATTTTTTTATAATACCCTGTGTTTCTGATTTAGAAAATCCTAAGTTGATTTGATTAAAGGTGTTTAATGTCCCAGTCAAGAATATGTCACTTATATCGAGACGTCGCCAGCTATAGGCGAAAGTGCAGAAATTTTGCCTGTGCGTTGCGCTGATGGCCTTAGGGTAACATCAGGATTTTCTTACGGCATACAACAGGATTCTTTATCGTGCCACGACTGCTATGACACTGGACCTCGTTTATTTTAAGTTCCCATCAGACAGAACCGTGACTTTCATTTCGTAATACCGAGTGCTTGGCGAAAGAACAGTCACTACCCACTTTCAAGTCTTGGGTCAGACCCGGCCGGGGTTCGAACCCACGACCTTCCGCTTACGGAGCGAGCACTCTACCAACTGAGCTATCGCAGTGGATTTAACTCAGTTGGTAGAGTGCTCGCTCTGTAAGAAAATCCTGAAGTTACCCTCAGTTTGTCATATTGGACCTATTTCTATAATCCTATGTTTGGTTTATCAAACCATTTTTATAAACCTCTATTTTAAATATTGGACCTCTTTATATAATCCTGTGTGTGTTATATCGGGCCTCTTTATATAAACCTATGTTTCTTAAATGGAAACTATTTATAAATCCATATGTTAGTTTAATCCGACCTTTTCTATAATTCTATGTTTGTTTTATCGAAACATTTTATACAAAAAACCCAAATTTGTTATATCAGACCTATATGGGGCTATTTTATATAACTATGTGTTTGTTATATTGAACCTTTTTTTTTTTTAACCCTATGGTTGTTATATCGGATCATTTTTATATAAATATACCTTAGTTATATCGGGCTTGTTTATATAATCTTGTGTTTGTTATATCCGGTCACTTTATAAAACCCTATGTTTGTTGTTTTTGACGTCTATTTTCCCCTATGATAGTACTATTAGAATGTTATTATGCCAAAAATTACCAATTGTTTTTTTTAAATAAGACATCTACACCAGCCTAAAGTTGTTGAATCTATTTACGTGACTTTAAGGTAACTTCTACTTTTTTAATTATGGACCTTTTTTTAGGGAACTGTTCTCCTATCGTGTTGTTTGATCAGGTATATGACCGAACCGAGCAGATATTCGAGATTTACGTTCGTAAATCTTCCTTGTCGGAGGCACGTTGTATCAGATTACTACAAAAAGCGCCACCTGAATGGAGGAGAATAACTTGATTTGGTTTGCGGGTGCTGGGGGTTGGGGTGGGGTAGAGGAGATAATGTATGGAACTAAACTTTGATATTTTAACCTAATTAAGTTCTGTTGCTGTGCATTGTCAAGTGCAGTGCAGATAGTTTTAGGATAAAAAGTATTCATAAAGTTATCAATTGATTATTCAACCAATTATCATGTGTTGTACTAGACCTATATATAGTGGTTATATCAGACTTCTATATCACCTTTCAGCCCAATTCGTTTTATCGCCCTATGTTTGTTATTTCATACTAGTATATAGTTAAGTTTATAAATGGTGTTTAACGTCCCAGTCAAGAATTTTTCACTTATATTGAGACGTATTCAGCTACAGGCGAAAGTGTAGAAATTTTGTCTGTGCGTTGCGCTGATGGTATTATACAGCAGTGTTCTTTATCGTGCCAGCCCTACCGTGACACGGGACTTGTTTATTTTAAGTTCCCCTCCGAAAGAACCGTGACTTTCATTTCGTATTGCCGAATGCTTGGCGAAGGAACAGACACTACGCACTTTCAAGGCTTTGGTTAGACCCGGTCGGGGTTCAAACCCACGATCTACCAACTGAGCTACCGCATATATACTAGTATATCACCTAAATGATGGAAAATTACCTTCAATGGAAACGCCAAAACATTGGCCTCTTTCTCGGTTCCTTTTTGGTACCGACGTACTCTGAGAACACTCAGAGCCCTCTCTTTATCGAAATTGTTCAGAAAACCACAAGCGTGCGAGTCTCGGATGAAATAGTCCCACTTGTCCACGTCTACTCCGTTATTTTTGTTGTTAACTATCTAAAGTTTAATAAATTTTTATTAATTGATAATCACAAAAATATTTTTAGATGGATTCACGGGAGGCACCTCAGAAAAGTAAAAGATATATAATAAAATAACAGATAGAAAACAGCTGTTTTTAAAACTTCCGTCATTGTCACGGTGAATCCAAAATAAAAATGCGTATAAAACTCATGAAATGACAATTTTTAATTCTTTCGAATTTAAACAAGTATCAAAATCACTGAAAGTATATAGAAATATAAACACGCGAGCATAAATAAAAAAGTAAAAAAAGACAATTTTATCAAAAATATTAATAATAATAATAATAATAATAATAAAAATAATAACTCTTATCACTGCCAAGTACAACAATGTGTATAGAACTCGTAATTGTCACAAAAAAAGAAACATAAAATTCACGTCATTGTGACATGTTAAGTCTTATCGAAGTCACGTCTAAAACTGCATATAAACAATCATTGTCTCGAATAATAGTTACATCATTGCCTCGAAATTCTTTTGCCATTGTCATGTTTAAAACTTTTAACGACTTTCGTTATTGTCTGTTTAAAACTCGAACGATCCCGTTAGTGTCAGTTTATAATTCCCGGGTCGATTTCACGTGTTTACTCCAATCAGTGTCAATTATAAAACGTATTAAACCTCCATCGATGTCACGTATAAATTTTAATAGATGTCACGTTTAAAACCTCAATCAATGTCACGTACAAAAATCTCAATCAATGTCACGTATAAATCCTCTATCAATGTCACGTTTAAAACCTCCATCAATGTCACGTATAAATCCTCTATCAATGCCAAGTATAAACATAAATCAATGTCACGTATGAAACCTCCATCAATGTCACGAATGAAACCACCATCAATGTCACGTATGAAACCTCCATCAATGTCACGTATGAAACCCCAATCAATGTCACGTTTGAAACCTCCATCAATGTCACGTGTCAAACCTCCAAAAATTTCACGTTTAAATCCTCTATCAATGCCAAGTATAAACATAAATCAATGTCACGTATGAAACCTCCATCAATGTCACGAATGAAACCACCATCAATGTCACGTATGAAACCTCCATCAATGTCACGTATGAAACCTACATCAATGTCACGAATGAAACCGCCATCAATGTCACGTGACAATCCTCCAAAAATGTGACGTTTAAAACCTCCATGAATGTCACGTATAAATCCTCTATCAATGTCACGTTTAAAACCTCCATCAATGTCACGTATAAAACCTCCATCAATGTCACGTATAAATCCTCTATCAATGCCAAGTATAAACATAAATCAATGTTACGTATGAAACCTCCATCAATGTCACGTATGAAACCTCAATCAATGTCCCGTTTGAAACCTCCATCAAGTCACGTGTGAAACCTCCAAAAATGTCACTTATAAAACCTCTATCAATGTCACGTTTCAAGCCTCCATGAACGTCACGTATAAAACCTCCATCAATCAATGTCACGTATAAATCTTTATCAATACCAAATATAAACCTCAATCAATGTCACGTACAAAAATCTCAATCAATGTCACGAATCAAACCTCCATCAATGTCACGTAAAAACCTCCATGAATGTCACACCTCCATCAATCAATGTCACGTATAAATCTTTATCAATACCAAATATAAACCACCATCAATGTCTCGTATGAAACCTCCATCAATGTCACGTATAAAGCCTCCATCAATGTCAGGTATAAAACCACCATCAAAGTCATGTATAAAACCTCCATCAATGTCACGTATAAAATCATCATTAATGTCACGTACACAACCTCTATCAATGTCACGTATAAAATTTCCATCAATGTCACTAAAAAAACCTCAATCAATGTCACGTATAAAACCTTCATCAAATGTCAAGCGTAAAACCTTCATCAAAATCACGTCTAAAAACTTCCATCAAAGTCAAGTTTAATTTTCAATCAATCTCACGTATAAAATCTCAGGCAATGTCATGTGTAAACTACAATCAATGTCATGTATAAACTTCCGTCAATGTCACGTTTAAAACCTCCATCAATTTCACGGGTAAAACATCCATCAACGTCACGTATAAAACCTCCATTAATGTCATGTATTAAAATTAAAATGATTGTCAAGTATAAAATCTCAATCATTGTCACGTATTAAACCTGTGTCAAATTAACGTATAAAATCTCCATCAATGTCACGTATAAACCTCCATCAATGTCACGTATAAAACCTCCATCAATATCACGTATAAAACCTCTATCAATGTCACGTTTAAAACCTCCATCAATGTCACGTATAAAACCACAATCAAAGTCACGTATACAACCTCAATCAATGTCAGGTATAAAACCTTCATCAATGTCACGTATAAAACCTAATCAATGTCACGTATAAGACCTCCATCAATGTCACGTATAAAACCTCAATCAATATCACGGGTAAAACATCCATCAACGTCACGTATAACACCTTCAAAAAGTTCAGGGATAAAACTTTAATCAATGTCACGTATAAAAACTACATCAATTTCATGTATAAAACCTCAATCGATTTCATGGATAAAAACTCCATCAATTTCACGTATAAAAACTCCATCAATTTCATGTATAAAAACTCCATCAATTTCATGTATAAAATTTCAATGGATTTCACGGATAAAACCTCCATAAATATCACATATAAACCTCAATCAATATCAGGTATAAACTTCCATCAATGTAACGAATAGAACCTAAATCAATGTCAGATATAAAACCCAAATCAATGTCACAGGTAAAATCTCCATCAACGACACGCATAAAACCTTCATCAAGGTCACGTACAAAACCTTAATCAATGTCAGGTATAAAAAATCGATCAATGTCACGTATAAACTTCCATCAATGTCACGTTTAAAACCTCAATCAAAGTCACGTATAAAATCTTATCAATGTAACGTATAAAACTCTATCAATGTCACGTATAAGACCTCCATCAATGTCACGTATACAACCTCCATCAATGTCACGGATAAAACCTCTATCAATGTCACGTATAAAACCTCCATCAATGTCACGTATAAAACCTCCATCAATGTCACGTATACAACCTCCATCAATGTCACGGTTAAAACCTCCATCAATGTCACGTATACAACCTCCATCAATGTCACGTATAAAACCTCCATCAATGTCACGTATAAAACCTCCATCAATGTCACGTATAACAACCTCCATCAATGTCACATATAAAACCTCCATCAATGTCACGTATAAAACCTCAATCAAAGTCACGTATAAAATCTTATCAATGTCACGTATAAAACCTCCATGAATGTCACGTATAAAACCTCCATCAATGTCAGGTATAAAACCTCTATCAATGTCACGTTTAAAACCTCCATCAATGTCACGGATAAAATCTCTATCAATGTCACGTATAAACCTCTATCAATCTCACGTATAAAACCTCCATGAATGTCACGTATAAAACCTCAATAAAAGTCACGTATAAAATCTCTATCAATGTCACGTATAAGACCTCCATCAATTTCACGTATAAAACCTCTATCAATGTCACGTTTAAAACCTCCATCAATGTCACGTATAAAACCACAATCAAAGTCACGTATACAACCTCAATCAATGTCAGGTATAAAACCTTCATCAATGTCACGTATAAGACCTCCATCAATGTCACGTATAAAACCTCAATCAATGTCACGTTTAAAACCTAATCAATGTCACGTATAAAACCTTCATCAATGTCACGTATAAAACCTAATCAATGTCACGTATAAAACCTCCATCAATGTCACGTATAAAACCTCATTCAATGTCACGTATAAAACCTCAATCAATGTCACTTATAAAACCTCCATCAATGTCACGTATAAAACCTCAATCGATGTCAGGTATAAAACCTTCAACAATGTCACGGATAAATCCCCTATCAATGTCACGTATAAAACCTGAATCAATGTCAGGTATAAAACCTTCATCAATGTCACGTATAAAACCTCTATCAATGTCAGGTATAAAACCTTCATCAATGTCACGGATAAAACCTTCATCAATGTCACGTATAAAACCTAATCAATGTCACGTATAAAACCTCCATCAATGTCACGTATAAAACCTCAATCAATGTTACGTATAAAACCTCCATCAATGTCACGGGTAAAACCTCTATCAATGTCACGTTTAAAACCTCAATCAAAGTCACGTATAAAATCTTATCAATATCATGTACAAAACCTGCATCAATGTCACGTATAAAACCTCACTCAATGTCACGTATAAAACCTTCATCAACGTCACTTATAAGACCTCCATCAATGTCACGTATAAAACCTCCATCAATGTCACGTATACAACCTCCATCAATGTCACTTATAAAACCTCCATCAATGTCACGTATAAAACCTCCATCAATGTCACTTATAAAACCTCCATCAATGTCACTTATAAAACCTCCATCAATGTCACGTATAAAACCTCCATCAATGTCACTTATAAAACCTCCATCAATGTCACGTATAAAACCTTATCAATGTCACTTATAAAACCTCCATCAATGTCACGTATAAAACCTCCATCAATGTCACGTATAAAACCTCCATCAATGTCACTTATAAAACCTCCATCAATGTCACGTATAAAACCTCCATGAATGTCACGTATAAAACCTCCATCAATGTCAGGTATAAAACCTCTATCAATGTCACGTTTAAAACCTCCATCAATGTCACGGATAAAATCTCTATCAATGTCACGTATAAAACCTCTATCAATCTCACGTATAAAACCTCCATGAATGTCACGTATAAAACCTCAATAAAAGTCACGTATAAAATCTCTATCAATGTCACGTATAAGACCTCCATCAATTTCACGTATAAAACCTCCATCAATGTCACTTATAAAACCTCCATCAATGTCACTTATAAAACCTTCATCAACGTCACGGATAAATCCTCCATCAATGTCACGTATAAGACCTCCATCAATGTCACGTATAAAACCTCTATCAATGTCACTTATAAAACCTCCATCAATGTCACTTATAAAACCTCCATCAATGTCACTTATAAAACCTCCATCAATGTCACTTATAAAACCTCCATCAATGTCACGTATAAAACCTTATCAATGTCACGTATAAAACCTCAATCATTGTCACGTACAAGACCTCCATCAATGTTACGTATAAAACCTCCATCAATGTCACGTATAAAACCTTATCAATGTCACGTATAAAACCTCCATCAATGTCACGTATAAGACCTCCATCAATGTCACGTATAAAACCTCCATCAATGTCACGTATAAAACCTTATCAATGTCACGTATAAAACCTCAATCATTGTCACGTATAAGACCTCCATCAATGTCACGTATAAAACCTCCATCAATGTCACGTATAAAACCTCCATCAATGTCACGTATACAACCTCCATCAATGTCACGTATAAAACCTCCATCAATGTCACGTATAAAACCTTATCAATGTCACGTATAAAACCTCCATCAATGTCACGTATAAAACCTCCATCAATGTCACTTATAAAACCTCCATCAATGTCACGTATAAAACCTTATCAATGTCACGTATAAAACCTCAATCATTGTCACGTATAAAACCTCCATTAATGTTACCTATAAACTTCTATCAACGTCAGGTGTAAAAACTTCATCAATGTCACATGTAAACTTGTGACTGTCAATGCCATAGTAAATGAAAGTAAGCACTCGTAAATGAAATAATCTCTAAGTTATCTGTTACAGGCGCCTAGTCGTAAACCTTTATCTTGTAAGGTTTAAAACTGTCGTTATTTTATCACGAAAAAACATTCCGTTATTATCGCGTGTCAGATATTTAAAAAATACTTGCTAAATCAGAAAAATTCGTCAGTGTCACATATTATTATCTCAACAGGATAAATTCAGTCTAAATTTTATCTTTAGAAATATGAAATATTAAAATAATGTTATTTTTGGCAATTAAGTTTTAAACAATAAACAACAATGGTTTTGTTCAATAAAAGTTACTGTACGTTTTTGTCAAAGCTTGTTACCTGATATAAAAATGCTTTCTTTCTCTCATCTCCTGTCATCTCTTCCACTTTTTTACCCTGGAAATTGAGAATACAGTTTGCTTTAAATTCGTAACAAAAGTTATGCAGGTCTCTGTCATGTCTGACCCAAGAATATAACGTTGTTTGATTATAAACGTTATAGGATATCGCGTCGTTTGATTATAAACGTTATAGGATATCGCGTCGTTTGATTATAAACATTATAGGATATCATGTTGTTTGATTATAAACGTTATAGGATATCATGTTGTTTGATTATAAACGTTATAGGATATCATGTTGTTTGATTATAAACGTTATAGGATATCATGTTGTTTGATTATAAACGTTATAGGATATCGCGTCGTTTGATTATAAACGTTATAGGATATCGCGTCGTTTGATTATAAACATTATAGGATATCATGTTGTTTGATTATAAACGTTATAAGATATCACGTTGTTTGATTATAAACGTTATAGGATATCATGTTGTTTGATTATAAACGTTAAAGGATATCATGTTGTTTGATTATAAACGTTATAGGATATCGCGTCGCTTGATTATAAACGTTATAGGATATCATGTTGTTTGATTATAAATGTTATAGGATATCATGTTGTTTGATTATAAACGTTATAGGATATCATGTTGCTTGATTATAAACATTATAGGATGTCATGTTGTTTGATTATAAACATTATAGGATATCATGTTGTTTGATTATAAACGTTATAGGATATCATGTTGTTTGATTATAAATGTTATAGGATATCATGTTGTTTGATTATAAACATTATAGGATATCATGTTGTTTGATTATAAACGTTATAGGATATCATGTTGCTTGATTATAAACATTATAGGATGTCATGTTGTTTGATTATAAACATTATAGGATATCATGTTGTTTGATTATAAACGTTATAGGATATCATGTTGTTTGATTATAAATGTTATAGGATATCATGTTGTTTGATTATAAACATTATAGGATATCATGTTGTTTGATTATAAACGTTATAGGATATCATGTTGTTTGATTATAAATGTTATAGGATATCATGTTGTTTGATTATAAACGTTATAGGATATCATGTTGTTTGATTATAAATGTTATAGGATATCGCGTCGTTTGATTATAAACATTATAGGATATCATGTTGCTTGATTATAAACGTTATAGGATATCATGTTGTTTGATTATAAACGTTATAGGATATCGCGTCGTTTGATTATAAACATTATAGGATATCATGTTGTTTGATATAAACGTTATAGGATATCATGTTGTTTGATTATAAACGTTAAAGGATATCGCGTCGTTTGATTATAAACGTTATAGGATATCATGTTGTTTGATTATAAACGTTAAAGGATATCATGTTGCTTGATTATAAACGTTATAAGATATAATGTTGTTTGATTATAAACGTTATAGGATATCACGTTGTTTGATTATAAACGTTATAGGATATCATGTTGTTTGATTATAAACGTTAAAGGATATCATGTTGTTTGATTATAAACGTTATAGGATATCATGTTGTTTGATTATAAACGTTATAGGATATCAAGTTGTTCGATTATAAACGTTATAGGATATCATGTTGTTTGATTATAAACGTTATAGGATATCATATTGTGTGATTATAAACGTTATAGGATATCATGCTGTTTGAACATAAACGTTATATGATATCATATTGTGTGATTATAAACGTCATAGGATATCATGTCGTTTGTTTATAAACGTCATAGGATATCATGCTGTTTGATTATAAACGTTATATGATATCATGTTTTTTTTATCATAAACGTTATAGGATATCATGTTTTTTTTTTATCATAAACGTGATAGGATATCATGTATTTTGAATATAAATGTTATAGGATATCATGCTGTTTGATTATAAACGTTATAGGATATAATGTTGTTTGATTATAAACGTTATAGGATATCATGTTGTTCGATTATAAACGTTATAGGATATCATGTTTTTTATCATGAACGTTAAAGGATATCATGCTGTTTGATTATAAACGTTATCCTAGGATATCATGTTGTTTGATAATAAACGTTATAGGATATAATGTTGATTGATTATAAACGTTATAGGATATCATGTTTTTTCATTTAAATGTTATAGTATATCATGTTGTTTGATCTTTTCTAGGACATAATTAACGGAAATATTATAAAATTGTTTGTAAACATAGTGTATGCTCACCACAATCATATCGCCAATGATATCTTTTGCATTATTCCTCTCGTCCTCGTCTTCAAAAAGTTGCAGGTCATTGATAATCTTTATTGTTATCTCCATACCTCGAGTTTCGTGCTGTAACATACATATATTTTCATTTGCTGTGTGAAATTCCCATTTCTCGAAGCTTAAGAGTAGTTGAGTTCATATAGGTTATGAACGATAAAAACCTTGTCACTCCATGTATGAATACATATAAATGCAATACACAATCGGGAACAACAGTATCATAAGTAAGCAAACACGGCTGAACGGATAAAAGCGCATTCACTTGGTTTTCACAATAACGTATTTTTTTAACATAAAGTCTTTTTGAGAAATAAGATATAAGATAATAATACTAAAGCACTGGATTTTGGGAAAAAACGCCTCTCAAATCAACTGACAGTTCTCTTGTTCAAGGTAATTTGTTTTCAAAAGACCTGACCGCCTTTTGGGTCAAACATCAAACAAAATATTCCAATTTTGCGGTGCATGATGGCCCTCAGCTTAAGAGAGGTTTAAAGCATTCGCTTACAATCAACAGAACCGTTCAAGTTCGAATCTCTTTAAAATTGGAAAATTTGCTTGTCTAGTATTTGATACCAACGCGCCATTGAAATGTAAGAAGGCTATAGGGGAATACTAAGGTCCTGAAAACTCACCTGTCACATTTTATCGATTTGTAGTCGCACATATACATTATTAGAGCAAGCTTGAATATATATTTTAACTCTGAATTGAGTTGCTTAAGACAATGCAGGATCATACAAAGAGGAATATTAAGTCCTACCTGATACAAGATTGGAGTGGAGTAATGGGTGTTTTACGCCCCAGTCAAGATTCTTTCACTTATTTCGAGGCGGTCAGTTCTGGGCTGGTTGAGGAATCGGAATGCCCGGAGAAAACCCCAATGTTCATCAAACGAACTGACAAACTTTCTCACATTACGATCTGTCACGAGTGGGATTCGATCCTAGGCGGTCAGAGGCGCTGTGATCCGTAAGATCGCACCTTAGTCACTCTGCCAACGAAACCCCTTGTTACAAAAATGGAAGACTAAAACAGGGCGGATAACTTTACAACACAAGTTGCTACAGTGTAAGCGACCTTAAAAACTCTTAAGACAGATGGCATTTTTGAAAAAAAAGAAAGCTACCATTTTCAAAAATTGAACTTTGTAATAATATTTACATAGCGGATGTTAAAAAGACGAAGCTTACGTTTATGACAGATGAGCTGAAAGGCCTTTGACGGGAAGAGCGACCTTTTTATTTCTATATCACTGTTCATTATTGTTTCTATTATCGATTTAATATATTCTCCCATTTTGGTGTTTTTAAGTTATTTCGAACAAATTCGGCACATGTTTGCGCATGCGCTTGATTCAAAACAAAGATCAGTTTGATTAATTCCGCAAACCCTAATAGTTGCTTAGTTAAAAAGTACCATGTGGTAAATTCATTTTTTATGACAACATAAATATGAAAGCGTTCTAACACTTTACACAACGACCTCGTGTGATGATTTACAAGAAATATCTAAGGCGGCACATAAGTCACATGATAAATATTTTTATACAATTTACAAACGCGAACATTGTTGCGTAAAAGCTTTTGCGTGTTCATAGGAAAGATACGCAAAAGTTATCGCCTGCACAAGCGAAAATCATAATTTGCTCACATGAAAGTCATCGCAAGATGAGGCAAAAAGTTTTGCGTGCTCAAGAAAAAACTTTCGCATGAACACACGATATGAAAATAATTTTTTGTCACCTCTGTGCCGTCGTAGACTTCTTTTTGAATAAATAAAAACCCATATTTAGCTTTGGTACTTTTGATAAACTTTCTTCTAATAAATTGTGTATTACCTCGCAGGGATTATCGTCAATTTCCTTACTCAACTTCTCGTATAGATGGGAAAAGGGTCCATGACCTATTTAAATATATAAATATAATTAGCATCAAAATATCCGTTTTGAAAAATATACATGTGTATATGCAAGTAATTCAAAAGTAGGTAATGAAAAAAAGTATAAATGTCCAGAATTATAGCTAATAATGTTTACTGAATATTAACAGCTTATAACAAAACTAGTGTCATGTGCTACTTTTTATTGTATTATTTCATAAAAATTCAAAAGTAACACATAACACTAGTACAAGTAGCTTATTATAAAGATTAACTATACGTTGCTTATAACAAGTAGCTTTTTTGTGAACTTTTTATTATTTAAACTTTATTTCTTTTACAACGATTTAGAAACAAGTTGTGCAACTTATATTAATCTAGCTCGTTGGCCCGAATTGTAGCGCGCGTGAGGTCTTGTTGTGGGAGGAAAACCGGAGAACCCGGAGAAAAACCCACGTGCTCAAGCAGGTGACCTCATACCTTATCACATACGACGCAGGGAATCGAACCCCGGTCGCATTGGTGATAGGCGGAAGCGCTAACCACTGCGCCACTTGAACACTTTTTATTAGTAACTATTAACTAGTAGCTTATTATTGAAACCAAGTACAAGTTACTATTAACAGGTAGCTTTTAAAGTTAACTTTTTAATAGTTACTATTAACTAGTGGCTAATTATGTGACCTTAATACTTTATAATAATGGTATCTATCTATCTATCTATCTATCAGTGTCTTTAGATTTTAATCGATCGGTAAATGCACAAGAGTGAAGCAAGGGATTTCAGGCCACGGCTTCAATTTCACAATCATTTACTTAAATGAGTGAACATTAACTCAAAAATGTTCACTTTTCCTTCATTCTACCTTTCTTTTTAAAAAAATGGAAATTTTATGAAACAATGTTTTGTTTTTAATTAGATATTCAATTTTAACTGTATAATGTCTTAAAAATTTAAATATTCCCTAATTCCAGCCGAGTATACAATCAACTGTATGAATGATTGTGGGCCGGTCAAGATTTTTTTTCACTTAAATTTAGGCCGGGGTCTGCACTCCGATGTAGATAAACAGATACCGGGAGAAAACCACCGGCAATCGCAAGGAAATCGACAGACTTCCTCACGCGAAGATCTTCCAGTGTGGTATTCGGCAAAAGTACCATCCATATGCTTACTTAAGACCTCTTGGACTTATCACTCAACAAAAACAAAACCTTAGCTAGAAGTTTTCTACATATGATACGAAAAATAATTAAATAATAATAATAATAATAATAATAATAATAATAATAATAATAATAAATCCAGTTAAGGTCTATATTTCGAAAAAGCTGTTCTTAATACAATAAGGGTACATGGCGGTAATGTAACCCTGGGATTTAGTGATTTAAGTCCAATACCCAGTGGTGTCTGACCTAATGCGACCATTTATTGACATTTGAAAAAATCGTAATTTTATGTAAATACATACCAATATCATGACATAGAGCTGCGATAGTGACACATTTTTTGTCAAAGTCAGATATCTTATGTTCAGATTTTTCTGTTTCAAATGTCCTTTTCAAATTGTCCAGTACTTTTCCTGCTAGAAAACACACTCTGAAATAAATAACGGAACAAACTGATCATGATAAAACTTATTCATGTATATTTTCACTCTTAGATAAACGACCACTGCGGTAGCTCAGTTGGTAGAGTGCTCGCTACGTAACTGGAAAGTCGTGGGTTGTTTCAGATGGGAACTTAAAATAAACGAGGTCCCGTGTCACGGATAAAGTCTACTGCTGTAAACTGCAGTCAGTGCAACGCACAGGTAAAATGTCTACACTTTCGCATATAGCTGACGACGTCTCGATATAAATGAAATATTCTTGACTGGGACGTGAAACACCATTACTCAACTCAACCCAACTCATTATTCTTGGATCAAAAATCAAAGATTAAGAAGGTAAACCATTTTGTACTAATAAAGCATTACCCTAAACTGTGACTAAATCGTGAATGGACGCCGCCAGGATACACGTGTTCTACTCCCTGTAGTTGTTTTATATGTCTGAGTCTTTGAAAATATGGATGGTTTATGATTTTCACTAAGTAGGGCTCAAATATCATCATTCCATGGATTGGATCGGCAATTATCTATAATAAAAAGAAATAAAAATAATAATAAAGATAATAATTACTAGATCAATGTCGAGGAAGGGCTCCGCATAATATCTTCTGCTTATGAATAAGTACCGAGTATTACAAGCAACTTTCATCAACATCCGATCAATCATTTAGAAGATAACTTGAAGAAAACAAAATGGACAAACGAACGAACGGACGGATGGATGGACAGACAGACAAGGGATTACTACATATACCGAGTGAGACCCATAAGGTAAGGACTATCACAAGCAAGTTTCATCAAAATCCAATCATTCCTTCAGAAGATAACATGCTTAAAACATTCAGCAAATCATAAAATATGCAGGCTCATTAAATATGCATGGAATTTGTTCAACATCAAACTTAAGTGAGGGACTTATATAACAAGAAACACAAGCAAGTTTCATCAAAATCCAAGCATCCCTACTAAAGATATCACGCGGAAAGCATTCAGCCAATCAGATTGCAGCAGCCTCATTAAATATGCACGGAATTTGTCAAACTTCGAACTTGAGCAAAGGATTTATGTACTAAGTATCACGTGCAAGTTTCATAAAAATCCCACCATTCCTTCTCAAGATATCAAGCGGAAAACATTAGAATATCAAATTACAGCAGCCTCATTAAATATGCACGGAATTTGTAGAACATCGAACTTGTGCGAAGGATTTATGTACTAAATATCACAAGCAAGTTTCATCAAAATCCAATCATTCCTTCTCAAGATATCCTGCAGAAAACTTTCAGCTAATCAGATTGTAGCAGCCTCATTAAATATGCACGGAATTTGTCGAACATCGAACTTGAGCGAAGGATTTATGTACCAAGAAACACAAGCAAGTTTCATGAAATTCCCACCATTCTTTCTCAAGATATCATGCGGAAAACATTCAGCCAATCAGATTGCAGCAGCCTCATTAAATATGTACGGAATTTGTCGAACAGCGAAGTTGAGCGAAGGATTTATGTACAAGCAAGTTTCATCGAAATTCCATCATTCCTTTAGAAGATATCATGCGGAAAACATTCAGGCGTCAGATTGCAGCAGCCTCTTTAAATATGCACGGAATTTGTCGAACATCGAACTTGAGCGAGGGACTTATGTACCAATTATAACAAACAAGTTTCATAAAAACTCCACAATTCCATCTCGAGATATCGTGCGGAAAGCGAAACGGACAGAGACGGACAGACGGACGGACAAGGTGATTACTAAAGGGCACCCGCATCACGATGCGGGTCCCTACTTAAAAAAATAATGATGATGATAACATTATATGCAATAAAGAATTTTGTGCATACGCTTAACGCTTTATGGTATGTAACCAAACCAGGACTTTCGATCAAAGCGCTAAGTACACAAAAGTGTACTTATAGAGCAAAACATCGTGCCCCTTTGACCTTTGACGGAAACGCCTTCAATGCAGCTACTGGAAAGTTCTCTTTACACCACGTTCAGTTAAAGCAACATTTTTTGTTTGTAAATTCCCATATAATCAAACATATAAGCAACTCCAATTAAACTTTTTACTTTTTAAACTTTGTTATTATGTTCAGGTCAAGTTTCAAAATTTTAGCATTTCTAAAGTAAAAATAACCATTGCAGAAGCTCAGTTGGTAAAGTGCTCGCTCCGTAAGTGGGCGGTCGTAGGTTCGAAACCCGGTCTGACCGGGTCTGACCCAAGACTTGAAAGTGGGTAGTAACTGTTGGTCAAGCGCTCGGCATAATAAATTGAAAGCCGCGGTTATTTGGGAATTGAAATAAACGAAGTCCCGTGTCACGGTAGGCGAGGCACCATAAAGAATCCTGCTGTATAATGCCACAAGCGCAACGCACATGCTAAATTTCTACACTTTGGCCTACAGCTGGCGACATCTCGATATAAGTGAAATATTCTTGACTGGGACGTTAAACACCATTACCCAACTTACTCAACTCCGAAGTAAAAATAAAATCAGCGGTTTATTTGATCTTTTTCAAATGCTTAAAAGAACGTAATTTCAAGGCCAAGTCTGTCAAAATGCACGGAGTATTCTTGCAGTAATGTTTAGGATTTTTATAGTGACATTTACCTTTGATATAAATGTTACATTTTTCCAGTGTTTATCACGGAAGGCGTCGGTGGCCAAATGATCTAAAGCACGCGCTTACGGATCACAGCAACTCTCACCGCTTGGGTCAAAATACCAGATAGGTACATGTACATCACTTGTCGCGGAAGCACGACTAGAAGCGATACTAGATTATAAAATGAGGACGTCACAAAAAGTAGACCAAAAAAGTACACGTGTACTTAAGCGCCAATATTGTATCACTACACTGCAGTATCATCCATGTCAGATAAAAATATGTTTTGTCAAATCAAGTAGAAAAAGTGATTCAATATTAGATAAAAGGCTCTTTTACTGGAACCGCCTTGGTTCTAATCCCACCCGGTACAAAACTTAGTGTGAGAAAGTTTGTCAGTTAGCTTGCCGAAGGTCGGTGGTTTTCTCCGGGCACTCCGGTTTCCTTCACCATCCAAGAACTTAACGCCTCGAAATAAGTAAAAAAAAAACGAAAAACCAATGTGTACGTGAACGAGATAACGATGGGAGATTGGTCTCGATCTGATAGAAATATTTTCGGCATACTTAACAGCATTGTTCGATAAGAAGTAAAATGAAAAATCATACTGATACGGGACCCTACGGAAGCGTATTGCTGCCCACTAAAAAAATTCCTTAGAAATCCGAACAACTGCTCATTCGGATGTTGTATTTTGTGAAGTTAATGAAAATATTCATCTCTCTCTCTCTCTCTCTCTCTCTCTCTCTCTCTCTCTCTCTCTCTCTCTCGGATTTCTAAGGAATAAGAACACGGGTACTTGCTCTCACGTACAGGACATTATGTCGTATCGTACGTACGACCTTTTATGTCGTACATACGAGATACTATGTCGTACGTACGACTTAATATTTTTTTAAGTTGGCAGCAATACCCTTCCGTAGAACCACATTAAGCCAAAAAAAAAAAAAAAAAAAAAAAAAAAAAAAAAAAAAAAAAAAAAAAAAAAAAAAAACAATCAATGGCAGTTTTGGATTATAAATGCTATAGCTTTGCCAGACAAACGGAATCATGTGACTCGCGTTATGATTGGTTTGCTTGGCTTGGGGATTTATTATCCAATAACTGTCATTGCTATGCTGTTCAATGGTTATATTTATGTTTTATTTTTTATTTATTTTAACCATATTTTATTGTTCAAAATATGCAATACAATTTTTCTTTTGAAAGTATAGAAAGAAAAAAAATCATTATCATTATAAATGTTATTATTTTACATCCATTTCAATTTTTTCCGCTTTCAACGACAATTGGAACACAGCGTTAAATTATGTAAGTTTAGTACAACATGAAATAAACACATGACTCTACAAAAATTACGAAATAGTTCATTAACTTTAACCGTGTGTTTGCGCATGTTATCTAACACATCAATTTAGTCACTTTCGATATCGCTTTGAAATCAAAAAAGGCGGATGACAAGGAGTAAATAGTCTCTAATATTTGGACGAAAATGATGTCTTACACTTTCAGTTTTAGAAAATTGAAGTGCAATGGAATTTGCGGAGAAGCCAGAAGTGAATTTATTGGATGGCTTTGAGTTAATAAACTCATAGTTCAGTTATTGAATAGCTGTATGAAAAAATCATCTTTTATCAAATGAGTTTATCAGTAAGGATATTTTGATGGAAGACGCCATACATGTAAACGACTGCAGGTAAAATAAATCAAAAGTATATGAATTTGACTTTATATAAGGTGATTTAATATTTAATGGAGATACATGTACATTGAAATACAAATAACCAAAATTCTGTTCTGGTACAATAACACTAATATAACCTCAATCAAAAATATGTTCCTGGCCAATATCATCTATGTTATCTATGTTATCAAAAACCTGCTGACCTAAAAACTGACAAGGATAAAATCATTTTCGAGAAATGCCAATCCTACATGTTTACTGAAGTGCACTACAACTATTTATTGATTTTTTTTATAAATTTATATGTTGTTGCACGTACCATTACCTATATACAATATTATCAACAAAGGTTTAAAATTTTATTAACATGTTGTTGCATGTAATTAATATTATGCTGTTTGCTGTTGATCACCCGACCCACTTGAAATGCCCCTACCCAAAAAATTGTATTGCTTTCTACTACATTTTTTACTTCTGGTACAAAATAAGAAACAGTATTAAATTGCAATATCCCTGGATAGGATTTTCTGTGAGCAGGTTTATATGGTAGCAAGGAAATTCAGCTCTGTTAAACAAGGAGGAACAAAGAAGACTAGTTCACAAAAAAATTGTAAATGTGTTTTAAAAGAGAAATATGAAACCAATTTCAACTTTTCAAAAGTGTAAAAGATGATTAAGTTTTCAAAAAATGAAATAAAAACATTTTCCTACCTACCTACCCATATGTGGATAGCATGCGTCGGAAAACAGCAAACAAAGATTTTTTATAGTTAGGCCTCACCTTAACAGTTAATTTTTGTCATACATCTTACCTTTGGTTCTTCCATACTGAATGGGAACAAACTTAATTCTGTTTTTGATTTTGCAGTATGTCAAAGCGGCTAAAAATTGACAAAGTGAATGATTTTGAATCTGGGCCCAGTTAAATACACATTTATCTTTCCGCTCCGTTAATCATTTGAAATTCTTTTCATCATCGAAGTCAAACCTTATAAATAGCAACAGCCGCCATTTTGGTTGTCAATGAAAACTTTTCTCTGTAGTTACGGGATTTTATACGTCTGATTAGTGCAGGATGATGCACGCTTTACTGATTAATTTTTACGAATCTGTGCATAATACATTTAAATGTTACTAATGTAACTGACAAATGTGAGGCAATCTTCTGATGTGATATAAGTTTTAAGAACTGGGTTTTATGCAATCAGATTAGAGGAAATTAACACATAAATAAACTAACACATAAATAAAACTAAATGAAGTAAAAAAGTAATAAAGCTTATTAAAACCACACGTGTGATTTATAAATAGAACTATCGATACATTTTTATAAACATATACATATAAACACAAATGAAAAATGAGAAAAAGCATGGCGACTTTACACACAAAACGTCCATGGAAAATATGCAAAAAAAGAAAAGAAAATACCTATGGCACCTAGGAAAATGCATAGATAAGAACACTAAAATATTAGGAAAACTGAAACCCGAACTGAACCTTTTAAGGTTTAAACAGCGGGTTTCATTTCAATATTAAACACATTCACTGAGTGGTCACAGTGCATCTAACCTTCTTGTACGAATCTCCATTTTTTTGTTATAAAACAAAGAAAATAAAAAGGTTTCTTAAAAACCAGCAAATTTTGAAACAAACATAATGACACAAATTTTCGTTACTACCTGTTTATTTTGAGATAATTTTCGAATGTCTTTATTGTGGGAGGAAAAGATCTTCTCAACAAAAGGTTAGATGTTAACTTTCATTGCAGTTTCATTGACTTGATGAAGGATAAAGAAAAAATTTTAAAAATAAGGTCTTTAAATGTCTTCTTAACACTACCTCATGCTTAATAGCCAGAGACACAGAAACGAGAAGAAATAACATAATTACATTCACATGTTACTTTTTATTTTCAAAATGTGTCCTGTATATTTCATGACAGCGGTCGTGTATTTAAAAGATAAATAATACGTATGTGGAATTTAGGGGTACACTGCATAATAATTTCAGCATTTTAAAAGACGGACATTTTGGTTAAGGAACAATATGGTAATATTTTTATTTTGTCTTCTCACTACATTCAGGATTAGAGGTAATGGTTAAAAGAACCAATTTTCAATTTTTCAAGATGAAAATATTTATATTTTACACATCGAATGATGATTGACATTAGCGAGAAATACATTTGTTATATGTATATATTTGTTACATACAAGGACTAGTATGTTTGTTTGATTTATATAGAAAGAAATATTACATCATTGATTTATATAATTTTCAAACTTTGGATTAATTAATTTTCAATTTTGAGTTATCTTTTCTAATTTATCAATTTTTCAGACCCTTGTGTCCCTGATGAGAATGAATTTCCGAATGTGCAGATTAAATATAAACAGGCATTTCTAAAGTGTAAACTAAGAATTAAATCAAATCATCTTGCATCTTATCTTAAATCTTTTCTAATATTTTTGTTCACTTCGCTGGAAGTCTTCAACTGTTAGTTATATAAAGTTATTAATTTTTGAAATTAATTTTAAACTAAGGTCTGTTCCCTCATTGCAAAGCATTTCTTATTTGGATTCATATAATTTTGAAACTTTAGAATAATTAGTTTTTAACTGTTTGGCTTATGTTTTTTATCAATCATACGTTTCGGCCCCTAGTGTTACTGATGAGGGATGATTTTCCGAAATGTGCACATATGGCACATCAAAATTTAGCAGGTATTTGTTATATATTTCATGACATATAATTAAGTTGAAGCAATGTTCTTTGTTTTAGTCCATATAAAGAATATCACTGTATTTTTAGAAGAGTTACTGGATATTTATTCAAACTCAATTGTTTCCATGTTTAATAATTAAGAGAAATAATTATATAAAAGGTTTGCTAAACGCATTGCATAACCAATCAAGATGATAATGGAAAAAGTGGGTATTTATGATAGGATGTGATTAAAATAAAATAAAACAAAATAAAACAATATAATATAATATAATATAATATAATATAATATAATATAATATAATATAATATAATATAATATAATATAATATAATATAATATAATATAATATAATATAATATAATATAATATAATATAATATAATATAATATATAATATAATATAATATAATATAATATAATATAATATAATATAATATAATATATAATTACAAGTCTTCTCATTTAGGTTAAAAAGATTTCATTCGAACTTGAACTTTATGGAAAGACTAATAATTACTTAAATACTTATACTTGGAATTGGAATTGTTTTAATATTTCCATGGCAAAGATTTATAAGTTTTATTCAGAAATAGGGAACCTTTTTAATATTTTCATAATAATATAATAATAACAGCTGCAAAGTGCACGTTGTGTAAGGCAGAAAATAAGACATGTTTAAATTTTTTTGCAGAAATAGTGAAACATTTATTAAAATTAGCTTTAATAGAGCTCTTTAGGTATAACTTTGAAGTTGTCTCTTGCGTATGTGCATTAAACAGTAGGGGTGGCAAAAGGCGTAAACGTCGCATTGTTTACCTTATATAGGTATGAATATTATAAAACATATTTGTGTCGTAAGTGACCTTGTGCTCGTTTGCATTCTTTGGAGTCCTGTCTATTCTGAAGTCAGAACTAAGATATGCTTTTTTTCCGGCATTTTTCAGTCTACATTTCTGCACACATATGAATTAAAAGTACACTGTCTGTAGTAACCTGAGTAACATAATCTTTTGCATAAACAATATTGTGCCATTGTGCCCGTATAACATATAATAGCTTTCTTCTGTTAGATTGAACAAATCTTCTTTGAATGCCCATATTTCAATGTATTTTGGTAAAATATACTTATTTTATTATTTGAGTGACATTCATGCAATAAAAGATAAATCGATTATCATTCAGAAGAACAATAATAAGATTATCAATTTGATAAGGAGGTCAGCAGGTCAAATAATGAAATATTGACTACGTATAAAAGCATGTGTAGACAAGTAGAATATTTAGTTTTTAAAAAAATATTAAATATTCTTCAGACAACTTTAACACGTAATACTGAGTTTTTATATTTATTTATTTGTTCAATTTCATAATGATATCGATTTTTAAAGAATCCTTTTAAAAAGATGTTTATATTGTACAAGTTTATACAAGTTCTGTAGCAAATGATTAGACACCAACTTCGTTCAAGTTTAGTACAACAGTAAGAAAATTATATCAAAATGTTTACCTTTGCAATGCGCTTAGTAGAATGTTCAGGTAGGGTTCTTTAGCGTGTTGCGCCTACCATGACACGGGGTATCTGTTTCAAGGACCCCGCGACTTAATTTTTTAATGCTCCGTGTATTCAAGTCTTGGTCAGACGCGACGGGAGTTTTTACCCCGACCTCTTACATACGAAGCGACCACTCGTCTTATTGAGCTACCGTAGTGAGCTAAGTTTTCGTTAGAAATTTTAATCAAACACCAGCAAATAACGTCAGAAGTGTATCTTTCATGACATTCGTAAAACACTGCAACAGGCAAGTTACAAACGGTTAAAAAGGCGGACATTTGCTGATACCTGATCATCACAACAAAAGGTTATATATCTCCGTACACTGCATCTTATTGGCCTGATTAGGAATAACACAATTTAAATAAACATAAAAAGTCGTTTAATGTTTTATTAACACAACTTCATACTTAACTGCTGGAAACAAAGAAAAGATAAGAACAAAAACATAAATACATGTATATGTTACCTTTGACTGCAAAAATGCAGTCCGTATACGTCATGAAAGGCAATGTATAAACGGGCACGAATGATAAACAAACTGTTTTAATTTTGGTGTGCCATATGTTTAAATTTAGGAAAATTATTAATCATCAGTGACAATAGAGGTCGAAAAGTTTGAGAGATAAAAACAAAAGTCGAAACATTTGAAAAGTAATTAATCCATAGTTTCAAAATCAAATGAATCTAAATCAAACTAAAAATAAAAAAATAATTTAAAAATACATTCTTTTATTTAAAAAATAAAAATACGATTGTAGAATTTAAGGAAATTGTGCTGAAAATCCAGCACTTTGAGAAGACGGTATTATGGCTAAGAAATAACATGGGAATATCATTTCTGTATTCTTAACACCTACAGGATTTAAGGCAATGGATGAGGGAACGTTTTTTTAATTTTTGTTATCTTTAACCTATCCTTTTGATGAATTGCCTAGTTTGAAATCATTGAAGTGTCCAATTTAAACTCTATTGTAGTCAAAATATCTTAACTACTATCCTCGTGTGTCAACCTGAAGTATTCTAACTATTCTTAACCATCTTTCCTAACGCATAAAACGTCTCCGTAGTATATCATTCAACTTATTTTTTGTCTTCATAAACAATATTTATAATTTTACATATGGAATGACGGTTTACTAAATCATTTGCAGAGATGATCTGTACAATATAGGTCAATATTTCAGTATGGTTAATCAATAATTAATAAGATAATAACTGAACTAATGGTCAGATAATAAAAAATGTAATATAATATAATATAATATAATATAATATAATATAATACAATACAATACAATACAATACAATACAATACAATACAATACAATACAATACAATACAATACAATATAATATAATATAATATAATATAATATAATATAATATAATATAATATAATATAATATAATATAATATAATATTATATAATATAATATAATACAAAACAATACAATACCATAGAATACAATTATACTTATAGATTATTTATAATTCGAATATCATTCAGATGAACATTGATAAGATTATCAATATATTAAGGAGGTTTATAGGTCAAGGTATTGCACATTTTCTGAAAATGTTTATGACACATATAACAGTTTAACAGTTCGTCAAATCGTGAAATAATTAAATACTGAGAAGGTTTAAAAGCATGTGTAAACAAGTAGAATATTTGATTTTTTTTTAAAAAAAATTAAATACTCTTCATACAACTTTAACACGTAATGCTGAGTTTTTATATTTATTTATTTGTTCAATTACATGTCACAATTTTCATTTCAAACGGTTTAATATAATACAAAAGTCAATGCATTGATAATGAAATTTTCAGAAAATCTAAGTTAATAATCTATAAAATTTTAATTCATGTACTACCAGGTTATTAATATTTCATTTTGATAAATGCAAAAGAAAATCAGTCAATTGTCTTGTTTAATAATCAAACCTTTCTATTTAATGTATAAACCTATACTACTTAATCTTACCAGGTGAAACGCCAAGGAAGAATTTTGTTTCTTTATTATTATTATTTTATTTTTGAAAACTTCCATAGTCAATAATTTTTGAAAAGTGTCTGAATTGTCTTTTTGTACAATAAAATTGACAATTAAGCTTCGCTATTGGTAAAATCATGTTTGAAATTTACCATAATTTGGATTGTGTTTATAACTCAAATAAGTCGGATAGGGGCCTGCCCATGATCGAGAATCTGACATTTTCATTGATAATTGACAGTGAATATTGGTTCGTTTCTTGTATAAAAAATTATTTATCAAATTTAAAAGTAAAATAGCCAAAAGAAAAAAACTTTTTTTCTGTTCGTTTAAAACCATTTCTAATGCATAGACAGCTGCGTGCATGATTCGATTTAAATTTCAATTTTCACGTGATTATTATATTAAATCATAATATTCTGTTCTCGCCAATATTTAGGACCCAGTTGTACGAAATAAATGAGTAATTGACCAATAAATTAAACAATTTTCACATTTGATTATTATAGGAAATATTTTAGCCGAATTTTCAAATTAATTTATCCTAAAGGATGACATGAAATTTTATTGAAATAACTTTTAACATATTATTTATAAAAAAATTTCTAAAACATTTTTTTATGTTGATTTATCTAATGTATACTACCCCTGAGCGGGTACCGCTGCTGGTGGAGTAAAACTCCCCGAGGGTATCTATAACTCAGTAGGCAGTACTTTGTGCTGTCAGAAAATGTACCATTTAACAAAATTTTCAGCCAACTAAAATTTGAAATTTATTTAAAACTAAGGTTTGTTCCCTCATGCAAAGCATTGTTTTCTATTTCTTTAAACTTTTAAAATTTTTGTTACCAAATGCGTTTCAGGTCGGACATACTTTTGTTACCAAATGCGTTTTCGGGAAAAGTTGGATATCTCTTTGTTTTTGATGATATCTCATCAGATATCAACTATTTGTGATATCAACAACTCCAACTGACATTTTTATTCACTGTATTCTTTTTCTGGAAACTTTTAAAATTTTTGTTACCAAATGCGTTTTTGTTACCAAATGCGTTGTAACAAAGCATTCCTTAGCTGGATTTGGATTTAAATAACTTTGAACCTTTAGATTTATTATTTTCAACTTATGTTTTTTATCTATCAAACTTTTCGGTCTTAGTGTCACTGATGAGGAATGAATTTCCGAAATGTGCACATCTGGCACATCAAAATTTAACTGGTATTTATGTTATATATGTATACTGTATGATGATATACTTGGTATAGAACTGGGTGTTCTGTACGCCGTGTGAATTCTATACAACGATCAAAGCATTCATTATTTTCATTTTTTTTGGGTAAAAATAAAAAAAACTGATTTGAATTCACATAATTTTGGAACAGTGTAATATGATATGATATGATATGATATGATATGGTATGGTATGGTATAGTATAGTTTTGTATGGTATACTATAGTATAGTATAGTATTATGTATTATTATACCTCATGTAATTTTCAAGTTATTTGATTGGATAACTAACTGTTTGAAAATAAAATAATATCACTCTTAGATTTACTAAGAATAAAGAATGGCGCGCGTGCTTCAGGGTAACATTAGTTGAGGAGTTATGGTAACGGGTATTATTACAAAAAATATCACATGCGCAAAAGGGATCCTAAATCACACAACCGAACGCATTTCGATCACAAGCAGCTAAACGTTTGATGGATACGATCTTTTATTAATATACATTTTATTCATATGCAAGCGTTTCCTTGATCAAGACTACCTGTCATCAGACGACAGAGTGAATGGCCAGCCTGAGACAGTAATCATTTTTTTCAAGTAACAGAGAATCTCAGTTTAAGAGAATATCTGGAGAAAGACATTCGGCATAATAAAATAAATATAACATTCATAAGAGGGTGATATTACATATTTTCACCCCTCGGAAACCATTGTCAACCGAGGCGCAGCCTCAGGGTAAAAATATGCAATATCACCCTCTTATGAATGTTAAATTTATATAATGTAATGTAATGTGATATGATATGATAGGATATAATATAATATGATATGATATAATATAATATAATATAATATAATATAATATAATATAATATAATGTAATGTAATGTAATGTAATGTAATGTAATGTAATGTAATCTAATGTAATGTAATATAATATAATATAATATAATATAATGTAATATAATATAATGTAATTGTTATGTTATATAATTTAATGCAGTGTAATGCGATAGAAAACAAAATAATATAATTCAACTGTAATAGACATTAATTCTATCCATGTAGTTTGTAATGAAATAAGAGGAACATCTTTATCAACGTGAATTAATTTAATTAACAATAACATACGCGACATTAGGCCATCCTATTTAAGTTTCTCATATATTCGTTCAGTGTTAAATAAATCCATTATCATGCGTATTGACAATGGTTTTGAAGTGACTAATTTTTTTTTTATCATAAATGTACAATGTAGGTATTTAAATACACTCAATTTTGGAGAATTAATTACCCTGATGTATGAATTTGAATAGGTGTATCTTTTCCGATTTGTTTTTCGGATCAATATCAAAAGATTATCAATATGTTTAGGAGGTCAGCAGGTCAGCAGGTCAAGGGATTTAAAATTTTCTGAAAATGTCTATGATATATATGTTTGACCTATCGTGAAATAATGAAATATTGAGTAGGTTTAAAAGCATGTTGAAACAAGTAGAATATATATGTTTTAAATATTAAATATTCTTCAGACAACCTTAACGCGTAATATTCAGTTTTTATATTATTTTATTTGTTCAATTACATAATGATATCAAATTTTAAACAACGTTTTAAGAAAAAGAAGTCTCATATTGTAATGATTTTATACAATAATAGGCTCTGTAGCAAACAATTATACATCACCTTCCTAGCAAGGTTAGTGGAAAAGTAAGCAAATATAACCCAAATTTTTATCTTTGCAATGCACTTAGTGTCGGGCCAACATGACACAGGGTCTCGCTTTTAAAAGTCTCCTCCGAAAGACCCCACGCCTTTCATTTTTAAAAGCCGAGTGTTTTTAAGTTTTGGCCAGACCTGACCGGGGTTCGAACCTCGACCTCCCACATACGGTGTGAGCACTCTTCCAACTGAACTTCTTTTGTAAGCTTAGTTTTGAGTAGCCGATATTCTCAGGATAAAACACCTTTTATCACATATGTATAAAATCTGCATCAGGCAAGTTAGAAACAATTAAACAGCAGTAGCTTGATAATACATGTACCTGTTACATACGATAAAGTGAAAATGTAAAACTTGATAGAATTTAAATATATGAGGAAAAGAACCTAAAAATCAGTCACTAAATGTCTACTTTCTCTACAGTAAAATTGGTTTAATAAGGGATTAAAAAATTATAATTCAATTTTCGGAAAATCTAATCATAAATTATGTCAGTTCAGTTAAAGTTTATGACCTATTAAATTTAAAGTGTGAAGTCCTGTACCAACAAGTTTCTATATATCATATTCAAATTTATTTTGGTAATATTTTCATAAAGTTTTTCGCGACAAATAAAGGGGGATGAATTTTAACAATTGACGCCAATTTCATAATTATTTTAGTACATTAAAATTGACATTTGAATTACGGATTTTGACATTTTTTAAAAGGTCCTAGATGATACGCCACAATTATCTGAAATAACTGATTCCCGTAAAAAAATTTAAGCGAAATCTTTTGAAAATCTACAAGAATTTTTTTTTAATTTTAAAACAATTAGATTTATTGCACAAAAAAAGAATATATTTTCTGAAATTTTGCAAAAAAAAAATTATTATTTAACATTATTGTTTGCACTTGTAAAGTATTGTACCTGGTGCATTAGGGTTAAATTTTCAAAAATCACGAAAATCTTGAAGCATGGTTACAACTTGTCTTGTTGCCAATAAAAACAAATATGACCGTAACCTTGATTAACCCTTTATCGAACATAGTGACGTAAACAACACACCCCTTGTCATGTGAATGATTTACTATGCATATTTATCTATGTTTTGTATCAGGTATTCGGACTATGTACAGCTAAGACTGTGACGTCGTTAATTCATTGGGGGCCTCGATGGCCGAGTGGTCTAAAGCGCGCGCTTACGGATCACAGTGCCTCTCACCGCCTGGATTCGAATCCCACTAGGGACAGATCCTAGTCTGAGAAATTTTGTCAGTTCGCTTGCCGAAGGTCGGTGGTTTTCTCCGGGCACTCCGGTTTCCTCCACATCCCAGAACTGACCGCCTCGAATTAAGTGAAAGATTCTTGACTGGGGCGTAAAACACCATTACTCCACTTCACTCGATAAATCATTGAATTATTTATATAAAAGAAGTATCACAAACATTTAAACGGATTGAATTAAATGACACCTAACTGTGCTACGGTTAATTCTTGGGCCTCAATATGCATACATGAATGAGTAAATAAATCAATAAATGAATAAATACACAAATGAATGAAATAAATGGTAGTTTAAATCAACGACAGAATGAAACGATTGATGAAAGATTGGTTTGAATTCATTTTACGCCCCAGTCAAGATTCTTTCACTCATACAGAAGTAGTCAGTTACTGAATGCTAAAGAAACCGGATTACCCGGCGAAAACCACCGACCTTCGGTAGGCGAACTGACAAACTTTCTTACACTAGGATCTGCCCGTGTGGGATTCGAACCCAGGCGGTGAGAGGCTCTGTCATCCGTAAGAGCGTGCTTTAGACCACTCCACCATCGAGGCCTCAATCAATGAAAGAATGAAAGTATAAAATGAATAATAAAACAAATAAATAGATAAATAAATAAATGTTTTTGAGTTAGGGTTCTTACGGTAATAAATAAGTAAGTAAGTAACTTAACATATGAATACATAAATAAATAAATAAATAAATAAATAAATAAAATAAATAAATAAATAAATAAATAAAATATATAAATCGATAAATAAATAAATAAATAAAATAAATAAAATAAATAAATAAATAAAATAAATAAATAAATAAAATCTGTTTTTGTTTCAGATTCTATAATCTTATATTTCCGGCGCAGTTAGCATGGAAAAACATGTTCAAACTTATTTCTGTAAAAAAAATCCACACATAGGTAAAATGCAGGAAATTGGAGAATATATGAATAGCATACATAATTTTACAGTATAAACATATTACATACATATATAAAAAAAAATGGAAGTCTTAGTTAGCAATTTTGACATCTTTCTGATTGTTATATCTTATTGTGAGGGACCACTGCTGTAGCTCAGTTGGTAGTATGCTCGCTCCGTTTGTAGGAGGTCATGGGTTTGAACACCGACAGGGTCTGACTCAAGACTTAAAAGTGGGTAGTAACTGTTCTTTTGCCAAGCACTCGGCATTACAAAGTGAAAGTCAAATGTAAAATAAACGAGATCCGGTGTCACGGTAGGCGTGACACGATAAAGAAGCCTGCTGCATAATACCATCAGCGCAACGCACAAGCAAAATTCCTGCATTTTCGCCTTTAGCTGGCGACGTCTCGATATAAGTTAAACATTCTTGACTGGGGCGTTAAACACCGTTACTCAACTCAACTCAACTCAACTCTTATTGTGAGATGTAAATCAATACTGTAATCTACAGGAAACACTTTAAACTAATAAACCACATCAATACATATGGTGAGGAAAAGGTCAGTGGAATCCAATATCAAGACAAGAATTTATAATTTATAACACGACAGGTCGCGATACTTATATTTACCACTCATGATAATTATCTTGATAACACGACTTATTTTTTTTGTGGCTTATGGAACACAAGTTTCGCGGCATATTGTGTTATATAACTCAGCTTTTTATTTTGGTATTACAACTTTTCATGATATTATCTCCACTTGTAAAGATAAGTAGTCGACATGATGAGATAATTTTATGTCGACTAAAATTATGTCGATGTCAGAAATAAGCCACCATAGAATATAGACATTTTGAGACGTTGCATAATAAAAAACATTCTGAAAGACATTTATTCCATTTAAAACCATAATTATTCTGTATAGCTAGAACTTACAAGGCAAAATGCAACTATCTGAACATTTCTAGCTATCTGCAGTATAGCAAAATGTCTCTTTTTTGATTGAAATAAAGTAGTCACCAGCTGGCATTCTTGCCATATAGATGGCATACACATGTATATATCTTCGTAAACAGTCTAAAACAAAATAAAATAATTTTTTTTCAACAAGCCTTCGTTTGACAAAAATTGGTTTGTCTTCAATAGTATCATCTTAGACAAGCAACAATATGTACAGTGAACTTAGATACATGATGTTATAGGGGAGTTAATATTTACCGATAGGTGAAAATATGTACAGTCAGTGCGTTGAGTTGAGTTAACGTCCCAGTCAAGAATATTTCATTTTTATCGGGACGTCGCCAGCTATAGGCGAAAGTGCAGAAATTTTACCTGTGCGTTGCGCTGATGGCATTATACAGCAGGGTTCTTTATCGTGCTACGACTGCCGTAACACAGGACCTTGTTTATTTTAAGCTCCCATCAGAAAGAACCGTGGTTTTCATTCCGTTATACCGAGTGCTTGGCGAAGGACCAGTCACTACCCACTTATAAGTCTTGGGTCACCCCGAACCCAAGACCTTCCACTTACGGAGCGAGCACTCTACCAACTGAACTACAGTGGTAGTGTGTACAGTCAGTGAAGGTAAATAGTGACGCCGGTATATTTAAGAATTGAACTGTTTTAAAATAATGTTTATTGTCAATATGAATGCAAAAACTTTGTAAGCAAACTGAATAACGCGCGATTATTCACATTATAATTATTATTTTATATTTAATATTCTCAAAAATACATAATGTTAACAAACCGTTCTTGTAAAATTTCGTAAATGCGTTTTTTAGCCGTGACCGTCGTTTTTGCTTGCCTATGGTATTGTAGTTCCGAAGTGCAATTTTCGAGAACCGGTTTCTTGTGGGATCAATGAATTTGGCCGGTTTCCAGAAGCGTCGGTATTAAGAAGGCCTTATGATATATATAAGAATAAGAAATCTTGCATATCTGACATATTTCGCAGTCACACAGAGCAATGATAATTATGTCCTAACATTTGGGTTATTTTGAACGAAAAAAATTAAATGCGATTTTCTAGTTGCTGACATTGAGACTGAGACATGGACATATATCCGTCGAAAGCAATTCGTTAAATCGGCCAATTACACAAGAAAGTAGTAAAAAAGAAAATTGTTTGTGGAAAACTTTACATTTAACGCAAACCCTACGACTGCACCACCTGATTATTAAATGTTTATACAGTATAATTTAAGGATATTGTGGTTGCATTTTTTTCTGTGCCAAATTTATCGGGAAAGAGGGTGTCCGTGATCGGGAATCCGACATTTTTATCAATTTTTGAGATATTTAAAATTGGTAGGTTTCTTTTAACAAGAAAATTATTTGAAAAATCTTGCACTTAAATGACCGTAAAAAAATTCTTTAAGTTCATTTAAAACAATTTCTGGTGAATGAACAGCTGCATGCGTATCATTATAATTTATTTATTTTGTTTAAAAATAACTTTATTTAATCATGACGTTTTCTGTTCTCGTTAACTATTTTTCAAAATGTTTTTAAAACATACGACAATTATATAAAAACTATCAGAAAAAAAAAAAAAAAAAAAATATATATATATATAAATATATATATATATATATATATATATATATATATATATATATACTGTATATCAGGAAATTAATGCGTCATGAAATTAATGCGAATTGCCGATTTTGAAGTAAATGCGATTTTTTAAATTCCAATTTTTTAAAATTTTGCCAATCTTTTATCTCATGATTACAATGAGGGTATATTTTAATGCGCCGATGACACGTTGTTTTAAATTAACCAGGGTGGAAAAGGATTGTCAGAACAAAGAAACACGTATCCAAGAATGTTAGATATTTATAATCACTGTACTGTCAATTTGACGCCCCATTTAAGGTTCAAAATGATGTATCAGTCATGATTCTACTGGTAGCGAAATTCCCAGTAGGCAGTAGGAAATAAACAGCAAAAAATAACTGCTAAATGAGAAGATGCTCCAAATAATCAGTTACGATAAGAATTCCGGTTAAGGGAGATAACTCAATTTACAATAAATAAATATATATATATATCATTGTGTTTCAATATTTAAGAGATACATTGAAATTAAAATAACCAGAATTCTGTTCTGGGGCAATATCACTAATATAACTTCAATCAAAAATATGTTCCTGGTCAATATCATCAAGACAGCTATGTTATCACAAACCTGTTGATACCAGTTAGTATATGTGTAGATACAAAAAATGCAAATATCTATGTAATGTAATCTGAGCTCTACTATAACGTATTAACTGTAAATCAGGGGAAGTAGGTTTATTATTTCAAGGTTTTCTGGCGCCAGTTTCACAATCATTAACTCTATTGAGTATACACTCGACTCGAATGAGGGAATATTTTTAAGACATTACACAGTTAAAACTATATCCAATGTTATAATTAAATCATTTCGTGTAAGCTTGTTGAACAAAACAAAGCAATTTCATAGAAATTATAAATTTTAAAATATTAATGAGAGAAAAATGAGAGTATTTGAGTTGAATGTACACTCAGTTGAGTGAATGGTTGTGGACCTGGGGGCTGGTCATCTATCATTACATGAATACATCATATTTTATTTATCTTATTAAATCGAATGTCTACAAACTGCTAGCTTAGTCTTGTTACCAAATATATATCATTTTACAATATGCAAACCAACTACCTAACATTTTTAAACATTATGCTATTTTTAGACATATGTCACAGAAAAGAATCGTAAGTTAAGACACTTAAAGTCATTCTCGCTAACCATCGGATTATCTACGCTTAACGCTCCGCTATATGCATTCTCGCTAACCATCGGATTATATACGCTTAACGCTCCGCTCCATTGTTCAAGGTTGACTCACAACTAATTTGACCAGCAGAATAAAGACAGAAAACTTTTTAGTAATTATCTATTCCTTCTTATTTCAAGGTTCTTACCAGCAATTCTGCTAATACTGCCAAATCAGAAGACTACAAAGACAAGCCAAAGAAAAAACAAAACAAGCGATTCAATCTACATAAAACTTAACTTATAACGGTAGCTCAGTTAGCCATTGGCTACAAAACTTGTAATTGTGTAAAATCATTACAATATAACCAGCTTTTAGAGTGTTGAAAAATCGAAATCATTATGTAATTGAACAAATAAATAAATAAATATAAAAACTGAGTATTACGAGTTAAGGTTCTCTGAAGTGTATTTTTTAGATTATATATAATTTACTTGTTTATACATGTATGATTTAATACCTATTCAATATTTCATTATTTCACGATAGGTCGAACAGTTTAACTGTTATATGTCTAATAGACATTTTCAGAAAATGTGCATACACTTGAACTGCTGACCTCCTTTACATATCGATAAACTTTTGATATTGATCCAAAGAACGCTGTTATCAGACATTTTCAGAAAATGTGTATACCCTTGACCTGTAAACCTCTTTTACATCTAAATGCTGTTCGATTTATAAATAATCTTTAAGTATTATTAGTAAATTGAAAAGAGGGATTTTGTGTTTTACCTTGTTAAAGATCTATCTTTCCGCTCTGTTAATCATTTGAAATTCTTTTTATCATCGAAGACAAACCTTATAAATAGCAACAGCCGCCATTTTGGTTGTCAATGAAAACTTTTCTCTGTAGTGACGGAATTTAATACGTCTGATTAGTGCAGGATGATGCACGCTTTACTCATTTATTTTTACGAATCTGTGCATAATACATTTAAATGTTACTAATGTAACTGACAAATGTGAGGCAATCATTCTGATGTGATATAAGTTTTAAGAACTGGGTTTTATGCAATCAGATAACAGGAAATTAACACATAAATAAAACTAAATAAAGTAAAAAAGTAATAAAGCTTATTAAAACCACACGTGAGATTTATAAATAGAACTATCGATACATTTATATAAACATATATTACTGAACCTTTTAAGGTTTTAACAGCGGGTTTCATTTCAATATTAAACACATTCGCTGAGTGGTCACAGCGCATCTAACCTTTTTGTACGAATCTCCTTTTATATGTTATAAAACAAAGAAAATAAAAAGGTTTCTTAAAAACCAGCAAAATTTGAAACAAACATAATGACACAAATTTTCGTTACTCCCTGTTTATTTTGAGATAATTGTCGAATGTGGGAGAAAAAGATCTTCGCAACAAAAGGCTAGATGTCAACTTCCATTGCAGTTTCATTGTCTTGATGAGGGATAAAGAAAAAATTTTAAAAATAAGGTCTTTAAATGTCTTTTTAACACAACCTCATGCTTAATAGCTAGAGACACAGAAACGAGAAGAAATAACATAATTACATTCACATGTTACTTTATATTGTCAAAATGTGTCCTGTATATGTCATGACAGCGGTCGTGTATTTAAAAGATACGTATGTGGAATTTAGGGGTACACTGCATAATAATTTCAGCATTTTACAAGACGGACATTTTGGTTAAGAAACAATATTACAATATTTTTATTTTGTCTTCTCACTGCATACAGGATTAGAGGTAATGGTTAAAAGAACCAATTTTCAATTTTTCAAGATAAAAATATTTATATTTTACACATCGAATGATGATTGACATAAGCGGAGAAATACATTTGTTATATAGAAAGAAATATTACATCATTGATTTATATAATTTTCAAACTTTGGATGAATTAATTTTCAATTTTGGGTTATCGTTTCTAATTTATCAACTTTTTCGGACCCTTGTGTCCCTGATGAGAATGAATTTCCGAATGTGCAGATTAAATATAAACAGGCATTTCTACAGTGTAAACTAAGAATTAAATCAAATCATCTTGCAGTCAATTATCTTAAATCTTTTCTAATATTTTTGTTCACTTCGCTGGAAGTCTTCAACTGTTAGTTATATAAAGAATCGTACAGTCGTTATTTAATAATAAAACAAACATACCAGTCCGTGTCCACATCACAATCCCAAAAACAAAGTAAAAACTTTGCAAACTGGCAAAATATGTTATATACGTGAACTTCCATCAAGGAAGTGAGGCCGGGTGCTCAGGAAGTGTAAGCACCTCCTGTCCATTTAAACAATAACTTTGAGTGCTTGATTTTTTAAATGAATTCTTTGTTGTTAAAAATTAGACAATTTTGCATGAAGTTTTTAAAGTTCATATAGATAAAAATAATGCCAAGAACCGTCGTCTCAATGATGTAAAAATCAATTTCAGTAGGCAGTATTTTGTGCTGTCAGAAAAAATACCGTTTAGCAAAATTTTCAGCCGTCTTAATTTTTGAAATTAATTTTAAACTAAGGTCTGTTCCCTCATTGCAAAGCATTTCTTATTTGGATTCATATAATTTTGAAACTTTAGATTAATTAGTTTTCAACTGTTTGGCTTATGTTTTTTATCAATCAAACGTTTCGGCCCCTACTGTTACTGATGAGGGATGATTTTCCGAAATGTGCACATATGGCACATCAAAATTTAGCAGGTATTTGTTATATATTTCATGACATATAATTAAGTTGAAGCAATGTTCTTTCGAACAATTGTTTTAGTCCATATAAAGAATATCACTGTATTTTTTAGAAGAGTTACTAGATATTTACTCAAACTCAATTGTTTCCATGTTAAATAATTAAGAGAAATAGTTTATATTAAAAGGTTTGCTAAACGCAATGCATTACCAATCAAGATAATAATGGAAAAAGTGGGTACTTATGATAGGATGTGATTAAAATCAAATAAAATAAAATAAAATAATATAATATAATATAATATAATATAATATAATATAATATAATATAATAATATAATATAATATAATATAATATAATATAATATAATGTAATGTAATGTAATGTAATGTAATGTAATGTAATGTAATGTAATATAATATAATATAATATAATATAATATAATATAATATAATACAATACAATACAATACAATACAATACAATACAATACAATACAATACAATACAATACAATACAATATAATATAATATAATATAATATAATATAATATAATATAATATAATATAATATAATATAATATAATATAATATAAAAAAAGAAAACAATACAGTGCAATACAATACAGAATAATATATATTTATAATCGAATTATTTTAATTGAACTATGATAGACATTTATTTCATCTATAAAGTGTGTAAAATGTTAGTACAAAAAGAGGAAGATCTTTAACAAGGTAAAACACAAAATCCCTCTTTTCAATTTACTAATAATACTTAAAGATTATTTATAAATCGAACAGCATTTAGATGTAAAAGAGGTTTACAGGTCAAGGGTATACACATTTTCTGAAAATGTCTGATAACAGCGTTCTTTGGATCAATATCAAAAGTTTATCGATATGTAAAGGAGGTCAGCAGTTCAAGTGTATGCACATTTTCTGAAAATGTCTATTACACATATAGCAGTTTAACTGTTCGACCTATCGTGAAATAATGAAATATTGAGCAGGCATTAAATCCTACATGTATAAACAAGTAAGTTATATATAATCTAAAAAAATACACTTCAGAGAACCTTAACACGTAATACTCAGTTTTTATATTTATTTATTTATTTGTTCAATTAAATAATGATTTCGATTTTTCAACACTCTAAAAGCTGGTTATATTGTAATGATTTTACACATTATAAGTTTTGTAGCCAATGGCTAACTGAGCTACCGTTGTAAGTTAAGTTTTATGTAGATTAAATTGCTTGTTTTGTTTTTTCTTTGGCTTGTCTTTGCAGTCTTCTGATTTGGCAGTACTAGCAGAATTGTTGGTAAGAACCTTGAAATAAGAAGGAATAGATAATTACTAATAAGTTTTCTGTTTTTATTCTGCTGGTCAAATTAGTTGTGAGTCAACCATGAACCATTCTCCGATCAATCTAATCATCACCAGGGAATGATCATGTTTAGCCAATCAATTATTCGGTGATTATTCAATGTCACATGATAATCAATTAACATAATCAGTATTTTATTGTATCCAATATGGTTATGGATCAATGTGATTAATCAATCCGTTTTATATAAATTACTTAATACGGTGTTATGCAAATGCATGTTAATGTTTTTCAATAATTAACCTTTAAATGACAACCAACGAAACTGTTTCAACTGTATGACATTAATGATCGACCGATAATACTGAATAAAAATAAAGATAAAATGTTATATAATAAACAATAATTCAATCATTAATTCTTTCTTTGAACTAAAAATTAATTTTGAACATAAATCAAACATACAATTCTGGTATTTTAAGCGTGGTATACAAAATAAATAAAATACTTGCTGAAAGCTACGAGAATTGACATTATTTATGTTAAATTCTATATTATTAATTATGAAGGTTGTTTATTAAAACTATAGTAAGAAGGAAGATATTTGAAATTACATTTGAAAATTTAATAAGACAAAATAAGGAATTAATTCTCAATTAAGTATGCTTTAACATGATTTAAGTAAGAAAAATATCAAAAATATATAAGAAAAAAAAATTGCAACTTGATGTAAATAGATCTTCAACCCAGTTTAGCAAACTAAATTAAAGATTTACATGTTTAAAAAATAAAAGTATGCATAAACCAAAACAGAATGCCCAAAATGCTTTATGATTAAGCATAGTAATTACAATGATAATTTACTGAAGCCATGCTGTATTTACAACATATATTCTATCTATCTGGGCCAAGCTCCTAAAAATGATGTCTCCCTAAATTCAATTGAACTGCCGAAACAATACTCAGGCGTAATTGATCGTTGAAACTGATTTTGAATGAATTTTAACATATAAACTAAGAGAACCATTGGAATTTAACCTGCTTTGACCCAAATATGCACAAATTAAATTACACTTACCATGGTTTCAGCCGTATTTTCTCCTCTGAACGAAAGAAGACGCTGTTAAGACTAAATTTACTTTTCGAACACAGAAAAGTTCCAAAACAGGGAGCTGTTGTTTAATCTTCTCATTTAGGTTAAAAAGATTTCATTCGAACTTAAACTTTATGGAAAGACTAATAATTACTTAAATACTTATACTTGGAATTGTTTTAATATTTCCATGGCAAAGATTTATAAGTTTTATTCAGAAATAGGGAACCTTTTTAATATTTTCATAATAATATAATAATAACAGCTGCAAAGTGCACGTTGTGTAAGGCAGAAAATAAGACATGTTTAAATTTTTTTGCAGAAATAGTGAAACATTTATTAAAATTAGCTTTAATAGAGCTCTTTAGGTATAACTTTGAAGTTGTCTCTTGCGTATGTGCATTAAACAGTAGGGGTGGCAAAAGGCGTAAACGTCGCATTGTTTACCTTATATAGGTATGAATATTATAAAACATATTTGTGTCGTAAGTGACCTTGTGCTCGTTTGCATTCTTTGGAGTCCTGTCTATTTTGAAGTCAGAACTAAGATATGCTTTTTTTCCGGCATTTGTCAGTCTACATTTCTGCACACATATGAATTAAAAGTACACTGTCTGTAGTAACCTGAGTAACATAATCTTTTGCATAAACAATATTGTGCCATTGTGCCCGTATAACATATAATAGCTTTCTTCTGTTAGATTGAACAAATCTTCTTTGAATGCCCATATTTCAATGTATTTTGGTAAAATATACTTATTTTATTATTTGAGTGACATTCGTGCAATAAAAGATAAATCAATTATCATTCAGAAGAACAATAATAAGATTATCAATTTGATAAGGAGGTCAGCAGGTCAAATAATGAAATATTGACTACGTATAAAAGCATGTGTAGACAAGTAGAATATTTAGTTTTTAAAAAAATATTAAATATTCTTCAGACAACTTTAACACGTAATACTGAGTTTTTATATTTATTTATTTGTTCAATTTCATAATGATATCGATTTTTAAAGAATCCTTTTAAAAAGATGTTTATATTGTACAAGTTTATACAAGTTCTGTAGCAAATGATTAGACACCAACTTCGTTCAAGTTTAGTACAACAGTAAGAAAATTATATCAAAATGTTTACCTTTGCAATGCGCTTAGTAGAATGTTCAGGTAGGGTTCTTTAGCGTGTTGCGCCTACCATGACACGGGGTATCTGTTTCAAGGACCCCGCGACTTAATTTTTTAATGTTTCGTGTATTCAAGTCTTGGTCAGACGCGACGGGATTTTTACCCCGACCTCTTACATACGAAGCGACCACTCGTCTTATTGAGCTACCGTAGTGAGCTAAGTTTTCGTTAGAAATTTTAATCAAACACCAGCAAATAACGTCAGAAGTGTATCTTTCATCACATTCGTAAAACACTGCAACAGGCAAGTTACAAACGGTTAAAAAGGCGGACATTTGCTGATACCTGATCATCACAACAAAAGGTTATATATCTCCGTACACTGCATCTTATTGGCCTGATTAGGAATAACACAATTTACATAAACATAAAAAGTCGTTTAATGTTTTATTAACACAACTTCATACTTAACTGCTGGAAACAAAGAAAAGATAAGAACAAAAACATAAATACATGTATATGTTACCTTTGACTGCAAAAATGCAGTCCGTATACGTCATGAAAGGCAATGTATAAACGGGCACGAATGATAAACAAACTGTTTTAATTTTGGTGTGCCATATGTTTATGTCTTCAATAGTATCATCTTAGACAAGCAACAATATGTACAGTGAACTTAGATACATGATGTTATAGGGGAGTTAATATTTACCGATAGGTGAAAATATGTACAGTCAGTGCGTTGAGTTGAGTTAACGTCCCAGTCAAGAATATTTCATTTTTATCGGGACGTCGCCAGCTATAGGCGAAAGTGCAGAAATTTTACCTGTGCGTTGCGCTGATGGCATTATACAGCAGTGTTCTTTATCGTGCTACGACTGCCGTAACACAGGACCTTGTTTATTTTAAGCTCCCATCAGAAAGAACCGTGGTTTTCATTCCGTTATACCGAGTGCTTGGCGAAGGACCAGTCACTACCCACTTATAAGTCTTGGGTCACCCCGAACCCAAGACCTTCCACTTACGGAGCGAGCACTCTACCAACTGAACTACAGTGGTAGTGTGTACAGTCAGTGAAGGTACATAGTGACGCCGGTATATTTAACAATTGAACTGTTTTAAAATAATGTTTATTGTCAATATGAATGCAAAAACTTTGTAAGCAAACTGAATAACGCGCGATTATTCACATTATAATTATTATTTTATATTTAATATTCTCAAAAATACATAATGTTAACAAACCGTTCTTGTAAAATTTCGTAAATGCGTTTTTTAGCCGTGACCGTCGTTTTTGCTTGCCTATGGTATTGTAGTTCCGAAGTGCAATTTTCGAGAACCGGTTTCTTGTGGGATCAATGAATTTGGCCGGTTTCCAGAAGCGTCGGTATTAAGAAGGCCTTATGATATATATAAGAATAAGAAATCTTGCATATCTGACATATTTCGCAGTCACACAGAGCAATGATAATTATGTCCTAACATTTGGGTTATTTTGTACGAAAAAAATTAAATGCGATTTTCTAGTTGCTGACATTGAGACTGAGACATGGACATATGTCCGTCGAAAGCAATTCGTTAAATCGGCCAATTACACAAGAAAGTAGTAAAAAAGAAAATTGTTTGTGGAAAACTTTACATTTAACGCAAACCCTACGACTGCACCACCTGATTATTAAATGTTTATACAGTATAATTTAAGGATATTGTGGTTGCATTTTTTTCTGTGCCAAATTTATCGGGAAAGAGGGTGTCCGTGATCGGGAATCCGACATTTTTATCAATTTTTGAGATATTTAAAATTGGTAGGTTTCTTTTAACAAGAAAATTATTTGAAAAATCTTGCACTTAAATGACCGTAAAAAAATTCTTTAAGTTCATTTAAAACAATTTCTGGTGAATGAACAGCTGCATGCGTATCATTATAATTTATTTATTTTGTTTAAAAATAACTTTATTTAATCATGACGTTTTCTGTTCACGTTAACTATTTTTCAAAATGTTTTTAAAACATACGACAATTATATAAAAACTATCAGAAAAAAAAAAAAAAAAAAAAAAACAAAAAAAAAAATATATATATATATGTATATATATATATATATATATATATATATATATATATATATATATATATATATATACTGTATATCAGGAAATTAATGCGTCATGAAATTAATGCGAATTGCGATTTTGAAGTAAATGCGATTTTTTAAATTCCAATTTTTTAAAATTTTAAAGTTTTCACATCAGAATGATTGCCTCACATTTGTCAGTTACATTAGTAACATTTAAATGTATTATGCACAGATTCGTAAAAATAAATGAGTAAAGCGTGCATCATCCTGCACTAATCAGACGTATTAAATTCCGTCACTACAGAGAAAAGTTTTCATTGACAACCAAAATGGCGGCTGTTGCTATTTATAAGGTTTGTCTTCGATGATAAAAAGAATTTCAAATGATTAACAGAGCGGAAAGATAGATCTTTAACAAGGTAAAACACAAAATCCCTCTTTTCAATTTACTAATAATACTTAAAGATTATTTATAAATCGAACAGCATTTAGATGTAAAAGAGGTTTACAGGTCAAGGGTATACACATTTTCTGAAAATGTCTGATAACAGCGTTCTTTGGATCAATATCAAAAGTTTATCGATATGTAAAGGAGGTCAGCAGTTCAAGTGTATGCACATTTTCTGAAAATGTCTATTACACATATAGCAGTTTAACTGTTCGACCTATCGTGAAATAATGAAATATTGAGCAGGCATTAAATCCTACATGTATAAACAAGTAAGTTATATATAATCTAAAAAATACACTTCAGAGAACCTTAACACGTAATACTCAGTTTTTATATTTATTTATTTATTTGTTCAATTAAATAATGATTTCGATTTTTCAACACTCTAAAAGCTGGTTATATTGTAATGATTTTACACAATTACAAGTTTTGTAGCCAATGGCTAACTAAGCTACCGTTGTAAGTTAAGTTTTATGTAGATTGAATCGCTTGTTTTTTTTTTCTTTGGCTCGTCTTTGTAGTCTTCTGATTTGGCGGTATTAGCAGAATTGTTGGTAAGAACCTTGAAATAAGAAGGAATAGATAATTACTAAAAAGTTTTCTGTCTTTATTCTGCTGGTCAAATTAGTTGTGAGTCAACCATGAACCATTCTCCGATCAATCTAATCATCACCAGGGAATGATCATGTTTAGCCAATCAATTATTCGGTGATTATTCAATGTCACATGATAATCAATTAACATAATCAGTATTTTATTGTATCCAATATGGTTATGGATCAATGTGATCAATCAATCCGTTTTATATAAATTACTTAATACGGTGTTATGCAAATGCCTGTTAATGTTTTTCAATAATTAACCTTTAAATGACAACCACTAAACTGTTTCAACTGTATAACATTAATGATCGACCTATAATACTGAATAAAAATAAAGATAAAAGGTTATATAATAAACAATAATTCAGTCATTAATTCTTTCTTTGAACTAAAAATTAATTTTGAACATAAATGAAACATACAATTCTGGTATTTTAAGCGTGATATACAAAATAAATAAAATACTTGCTGAAAGCTACGAGAATTGACATTATTTATGTTAAATTCTATATTATTAATTATGAAGGTTGTTGATTAAAACTATAGTACGAAGGAAGATATTTGAAATTACATTTGAAAATTTAATAAGATAAAATAAGGAATTAATGCTCAATTAAGTATGCTTTAACATGATTTAAGTACGAAAAATATCAAAAATATATAAGAAAAAAATATTTGCAACTTGATGTAAATAGATCTTCAACCCAGTTTAGCAAACTAAATTAAAGATTTACATGTTTAAAAAATAAAAGTATGCATAAACCAAAACAGAATGCCCAAAATGCTTTATGATTAAGCATAGTAATTACAATGATAATTTACTGAAGCCATGCTGTATTTACAACATATATTCTATCTATCTGGGCCAAGCTCCTAAAAATGATGTCTCCCTAAATTCAATTGAACTGCCGAAACAATACTCAGGCGTAATTGATCGTTGAAACTGATTTTGAATGAATTTTAACATATAAACTAAGAGAACCCTTGGAATTTAACCTGCTTTGACCCAAATATGCACAAATTAAATTACACTTACCATGGTTTCAGCCGTATTTTCTCCTCTGAACGAAAGAAGACGCTGTTAAGACTAAATTTACTTTTCGAACACAGAAAAGTTCCAAAACAGGGAGCTGTTGTTTAATCTTCTCATTTAGGTTAAAAAGATTTCATTCGAACTTGAACTTTATGGAAAGACTAATAATTACTTAAATACTTATACTTGGAATTGTTTTAATATTTCCATGGCAAAGATTTATAAGTTTTATTCAGAAATAGGGAACCTTTTTAATATTTTCATAATAATATAATAATAACAGCTGCAAAGTGCACGTTGTGTAAGGCAGAAAATAAGACATGTTTAGATTTTTTTTGCAGAAATAGTGAAACATTTATTAAAATTAGCTTTAATAGAGCTCTTTAGGTATAACTTTGAAGTTGTCTCTTGCGTATGTGCATTAAACAGTAGGGGTGGCAAAAGGCGTAAACGTCGCATTGTTTACCTTATATAGGTATGAATATTATAAAACATATTTGTGTCGTAAGTGACCTTGTGTTCGTTTGCATTCTTTGGAGTCCTGTCTATTTTTAAGTCAGAACTAAGATATGCTTTTTTTCCGGCATTTTTCAGTCTACATTTCTGCACACATATGAATTAAAAGTACACTGTCTGTAGTAGCCTGAGTAACAAAATCTTTTGCATAAACAATAGTGTGCCATTGTGCCCGTATAACATATAATAGCTTTCTTCTGTTAGATTTAACAAATCTTCTTTGAATGCCCATATTTCAATGTATTTTGGTAAAATATACTTATTTTATTATTTGAGTGACATTCGTGCAATAAAAGATAAATCGATTATCATTCAGAAGAACAATAATAAGATTATCAATTTGATAAGGAGTTCAGCAGGTCAAATAATGAAATATTGACTATGTATCAAAGCATGTGTAGACAAGTAGAATATTTAATTTTTAAAAAAATATTAAATATTCTTCAGACAACTTTAACACGTAATACTGAGTTTTTATATTTATTTATTTGTTCAGTTACATAATGATATCGATTTTTAAAGAATCCTTTTAAAAAGATGTTGATATTGTACAAGTTTATACAAGTTCTGTAGCAAATGATTAGACACCACCTTCGTTCAAGTTTAGTACAACAGTAATATCAAAATGTTTACCTTTGCAATGCGCTTAGTAGAATGTTTAGGTAGGGTTCTTTAGCGTGTTGCGCCTACCATGACACGGGGTATCTGTTTCAAGGACCCCGCGACTTAATTTTTTAATGCTCCGTGTATTCAAGTCTTGGTCAGACGCGACGGGAGTTTTTACCCCGACCTCTTACATACGAAGCGACCACTCGTTTTATTGAGCTACCGTAGTGAGCTAAGTTTTCGTTAGAAATTTGAATCAAACACCAGCAAATAACGTCAGAAGTGTATCTTTCATAACATTCGTAAAACACTGCAACAGGCAAGTTACAAACGGTTAAAATGCGGACATTTGCTGATACCTGATCATCACAACAAAAGGTTATATATCCCCGTACACTGCATCTTATTGGCCTGATGAAGAATAACACAATTTTAATAAACTTAAAAAGTCGTTTAATGTTTTATTAACACAACTTCATACTTAACTGCTGGAAACACAGAAAAGATAAGAACAAAAACATAAATACATGTATATGTTACCTTTGACTGCAAAAATGCAGTCCGTATACGTCATGAAAGGCAATATATAAACGGGCACGAATGATAAACAAACTGTTTTAATTTTGGTGTGCCATATGTTTAAATTTAGGAAAATTATTAATCATCAGTGACAAAAGAGGTCGAAAAGTTTGAGAGATAAAAACAAAAATCCAAACATTTGAAAGTAATTAATCCATAGTTTCAAAATCAAATGAATCTAAATTAAACTAAAAATAAAAAAAATAATTTAATAATGCATTCTTTTATTTAAAAAATAAAAATACGATTGTAGAATTTAAGGAAATTGTGCTGAAAATCCAGCACTTTTAGAGGACGGTATATGGCTAAGAAATAACATGGGAATATTATTTCTGTATTCTTAACACCTACAGGATTAAAGGCAATGGATGACGGAACGTTTTTTCATTTTTTGTTATCTTAAACCTATCCTTTTAATGAATTGCCTAGTTTGAAATCATTGAAGTGTCCAATTTAAACTCTATTGTAGTCAAAAGATCTTAACTACTATCCTCGTGTGTCAACCTGAAGTATTCTAACTATTCTTAACCATATTTCCTAACGCATAAAACGTCTCCGTAGTGTATCATTCAACTTATTTTTTGTCTTGATAAACAAGATTTATATAATTTTACATATGGAATGACGGTTTACTAAATCATTAGCAGAGATGATCTGTACAATATAAGTCAATATTTCAGTATGGTTAATCAATAGTTAATATTATAATAACTGAACTAATGGTCAGATAATAATATAATATAATATAATATAATATAATATAATATAATATAATATAATATAATATAATATAATATAATATAATATAATATAATATAATATAATATAATATAATATAATATAATATAATATAATATAATATAATATAATATAATATAATATAATATAATATAATATAATATAATATAATATAATATAATATAATATAATATAATATAATATAATAAAATATAATATAATATAATATAATATAATATAATATAATATAATATAATATAATATAATATAATATAATATAATAAATATAATATAATATAATATAATATAATATAATATAATATAATATAATATAATATAATATAATAAATATAATATAATATAATATAATATAATATAATATAATATAATATAATATAATATAATATAATATAATATAATATAATATAATATAATATAATATCGTGACACGATAAAGAAGCCTGCTGTATAATACCATCAGCGCAACGCACAAGCAAAATTCCTGCATTTTCGCCTTTAGCTGGCGACGTCTCGATATAAGTTAAACATTCTTGACTGGGGCGTTAAACACCATTACTCAACTCAACTCAACTCAACTCTTATTGTGAGATGTAAATCAATACCGTAATCTACAGGAAACACTTTAAACTAATAAACCACATCAATACATATGGTGAGGAATAGGTCAGTGGAATCCAATATCAAGACAAGAATTTATAATTTATAACACGACAGGTCGCGATACTTATATTGACCACTCATGATAATTATCTTGATAACACGACTTATTTTTTGTGACTTATGGAACACAAGTTTCGCGGCATATTGTGTTATATAACTCAGCTTTTTATTTTAGTATTACAACTTTTCATGATATTATCTCCACTTGTAAAGATAAGAAGTCGACATAATGAGATAATTTTATGTCGACTAAAATTATGTCGATGTCAGAAATAAGCCACCATAGAATATAGACATTTTGAGACGTTGCATAATAAAAAACATTCTGAAAGACATTTATTCCATTTAAAACCATTATTATTCTGTATAGCTAGAACTTACAAGGCAAAATGCAACTATCTGAACATTTCTAGCTATCTGCAGTATAGCAAAATGTCTCTTTTTTGATTAAAATAAAGTAGTCACCAGCTGGCATTCTTGCCATATAGATGACATACACATGTATATATCTTCGTAAACAGTCTAAAACAAAATAAAATAAAGCATTTAATTTTTTTTCAACAAGCCTTCGTTTGACAAAAATTGGTTTGTCCTCAATAGTATCATATTAGACAAGCAACAATATGTACAGTGAACTTAGATACATGATGTAATAGGGGAGCTAATATTTACCGATAGGTGAAAATATGTACAGTCAGTGACTTGAGTTGAGTTAACGTCCCAGTCAAGAATATTTCACTTATATCGAGACGTCGCCAGCTATAGGCGAAAGTGCAGAAATTTTACCTGTGCGTTGCGCTGATGGCATTATACAGCAGGGTTCTTTATCGTGCTACGCCTGCCGTGACACAGGACCTTGTTTATTTTAAGCTCCCATCAGAAAGAACCATGGCTTTCATTCCGTTATACCGATTGCTTGGCGAAGGACCAGTCACTACCCACTTATAAGTCTTGAGTCACCCCGAACCCACGACCTTCCACTTACGGAGCGAGCACTCTACCAACTGAACTACAGTAGTAGTGTGTACAGTCAGTGAAGGTACATAGTGACGCCGGTATATTTAACAATTGAACTGTTTTAAAATAATGTTTATTGTCAATATGAATGCAAAAACTTTGTAAGCAAACTGAATAACGCGCGATTATTCACATTATAATTATTATTTTATATTTAATATTCTCAAAAATACATTATGTTAACAAACCGTTCTTGTAAAATTTCGTAAATGCGTTTTTTAGCCGTAACCGTCGTTTTTGCTTACCTATGGTATTGTAGTTCCGAAGTGCAATTTTCGAGAACCGGTTTCTTGTGGGATCAATGAATTTGGCCGGTTTCCAGAAGCGTCGGTATTAAGAAGGCCTTATGATATATATAAGAATAAGAAATCTTGCATATCTGACATATTTCGCAGTCACACAGAGCAATGATAATTATGTACTAACATTTGGGTTATTTTGTACGAAAAAAATTAAATGCGATTTTCTAGTTGGTGACATTGAGACTGAGACATGGACATATATCCGTCGAAAGCAATTCGTTAAATCGGCCAATTACACAAGAAAGTAGTAAAAAAAATTGTTTGTGGAAAACTTTACATTTAACGCAAACCCTACGACTGCACCACCTGATTATTAAATGTTTATACACTATAATTTAAGGACATTGTGGTTGCATTTTTTTCTGTGCCAAATTTATCGGGAAAGAGGGTGTCCGTGATCGGGAATCCGACATTTTTATCAATTTTTGAGATATTTAAAATTGGTAGGTTTCTTTTAACAAGAAAATTATTTGAAAAATCTTGCACTTAAATGACCGTAAAAAAATTCTTTAAGTTCATTTAAAACAATTTCTGGTGAATGAACAGCTGCATGCGTATCATTATAATTTATTTATTTTGTTAAAAAATACTTTTATTTAATCATGACGTTTTCTGTTCTCGTTAACTATTTTTCAAAATGTTTTTAAAACATACGACAATTATATAAAAACTATCAGAAAAAATACATACATACATATATATATATATATATATATATATATATATATATATATATATATATATATATAAATGCAGTATTGTATTCCCTCTAGTGTGTGACATGTTGTTTAATCGCTAGGCTTTTAAATCTACCATAATGATACTACTGAGCCCTGTGCGATTGGAGTGGAGTGGAGTGGAGTGGAGTAATGGTGTTTTACGTCCCAGTCAAGATTCTTTTACTTATTTCGAAGCGGTCAGTTTTGGGATGGTGGAGGAAACCGGAGTGCCCGGAGAAAACCACTGACCTTCGGCAAGCGAACCTTCAAACTTTCTCACACTAAGTTCTGTTCCGAGTGGGATTCGAATCCAGACGGTGAGAGGCGCTGTGATCCGTAAGCGCGCGCTTTAGACCACTCGGCCACCGAGGCCCCCCATGTGCGATTGGATACTTCCAGAAGTAGAAAACGACGTGTCTTACTCGCGTCTAATGCCTTCTGTATGTTTGGTTGGGCAACTAGCATTTCTGTTTCTTTCAAAAATCGGTCAGAATTTCAGAAGAGAAAAACGGTCACGTGCTTAGAAAATGGATGACTCAGTCGGATACTACGCATAAAATATTGGCCTATTTAAAAGCAATAAAATATGCGTGTTGTCATTGGAGAAAGGTCCATAAAATTTTCTTCAAAACTATTTAAAACCTTTATCAAAAGCAAAAACCCCATAACGAAAGTTGCCATTTTATTTTTTTAAATTTTTCTCTTTCAAATTTGAAGATTTTCTATTGGAAAAGGTGGAATTCAATTCTGAAACGAAATTTTTCTACTTTTAGAAGTCCCCAATCGCACCGGGGCTCTGGATAATAATCCTTATGACTGTCCAAATTCTAGCATTTTATAATCAATATCGCTTTAGAGATTATTCTGTTTCCAGTCTCCTATTGTTGATTGATTTCTATCATTGACTTGTTCACGTTTCTGCATTGGTTTAGCTGGTAAAATGTGCAAGTTTACGTTTTCATTTAAGTCATAAACAATCCCTATAAAATAATATGTTAACTTAATACACTTAGAAATATCCAATATTCTTGCAACTAAAATGCACTTGCCTAGATAAAACAAGAGGCCCAATAGGGCCTGTGATGCTCAACTGGCTGCATATGTAAGACGATATTTGTTTTTGTTTGTAATGCTGTTTAATGTTCAACTCAAGAATATTTCACTTATATCGAGACTGTCAGTATTAGAATGGTGGAGGACACTGGAGTATCGGAGAAAAACCACAACCAAGCAGCAAGTGAACTGACAAACTTTCGCCATGCCATAAACTCAGCTGGGTTTAGCCACAAAATTTCATTCCAATTGGCCCAGTGGTTTCAGAGGAGAAGATTTTCAAAGATTTCGCTAAATATTGCACCTAATTCGTAAAAATTGGGTCAACGAAAAATTTCTCACAAAAACCCGTTACATATGTTGAATCCCCTACTTTACACTTTCTACATTTCAAATTTGAGCTCACTTCGTGGAAAAATGAATCCACAATGGCCATTTTTTGTGTTTTTTCTATAAATAGTAACGGCGGCCATCTTTGATGTCGGGCGGGGTTGTCTGGTACAAACTTTAGTCAGGCTGAGGTAGGGATCAACCACACAAAATTTCGTTCCAATTGGCCCAGTGGTTTCAGAGGAAAAGATTTTCAAAAATTTCGGTAAATATTACACCTAATTTGAATAATTCGTAAAAATTGTGTCTACGAAAAATTTCTCACAAAAACCCGTTACATATGTTGAATCCCCCACTATATACATTCTACATTACAAATTTGAGCTTAATTGGTGGAAAATGAATCCACAATGGCCATTTTTGTTTTTTCTATTTATAGTAACGGCGGCCATCTTGGATGTCGGGCGGGGTCGTCTGGTACAAACTTTGTTCAGGCCGAGGTAGGGACCTTCCAGACCAAATTTGGTTCCAATTGGCCTGGTGGTTTCAGAGGAGAAGACCAAAGTATACGCACGCACGCACGCACGCACGCACGTACGCTTCGCCATGACATAAGCTTAGCTGGCTTTAGCCAGTTGAGCTAATAAAAACAAAAGACCAAACAAAAGCTTCGCTTGATCCTTTTCCACACACACACACACACACACACACACACACACACACACACACACACATTCCGTTTTTCCGTATTATCAAAAGTAAAATAGAATGTCATGACACGTATTTCAGGTTTTCAAAAGTAACTTTTTTCGTTTTCTCACTTTATTTTATATCCTGGTGTTCTATCAAAATCTTTTCTTAAACATCATCCAAAGGGAAATGCCATCAGTTAGAAAATATTTAACAAATATTTCATGGTGTTGCGGGCTACATCTCAGGTTATTGACTGAAACACAAACTGCGCTAATTTTACTAAACTTTGTTAATTTTGAAAAAAAAATTACTCTTAATAAATTTCGTAAATCAAACTTAAGATACGAATAGTCTGTTTTACAAAAGCGTTCGTAAGTTTCGTTCGTAAACTTTTAAATTAAAATACAATTAGAAATATCCAATATTCCTGCAACTTAAAATGTACTTTCCTTGATCGTAGCTAGATAAAAAACAAGTAAAAATATAATAATAATAATAATAATAATAATAATAATAATAATAATAATAATAAATATTAATTAAAAATAAATAAATAAGTTAAAATTTAGGACCAAGTAGTACGATATGAATCTCTTATCGACTATTTAATTTCATAATTTTTCAAATTTAATTAAAATATAATAGACTATCAAAGAATGAAAGCAATCATTATTTTCATGTTTTTGGTATTAATAACATAATTGATTTGGATTCATATAATTTGGATCTTTAGATTCATTTATTTTCAAACTTTTGAATTATCTTTTTATCTATCAACTTTTTCGGCCCTTAGTGTCACTGATGAAGAATCAAATGTAAACAGACGTTTATATTAAGTAAATTTAAATTTACATTGTGAATTAAGAATTAAAATATAATGTGAATCATTTCAGCTTTTACCGCACCATCGCTTTGAACTAATCACACGTTTAAATTATCCTTGGGCGAATAAAATTTTGTAAAGTTCAAACTAAATAACCAACACTGAAATTACTTTGAGTTTTTTAATTATCTAACAAGTTAAACAACTGAACATAGACATTTTGCGTATGAATTGATCGTTAGAATAGGCTGATAATTAAAATGACGTCATCAACGGGACACGTCAACTTGCGGCAGATCAACAAACCAGACGTTTCCGAGTAAACATGTGCAACGAAATCTTGTTAGTATATTCCTGAATTTGAAGTACATGTAAACTGATACACACAACCATGAAAAGAAGAATTTGAAATTATTCCAGAGGAAAGCGAACTGTTAGAATTACATGTCACTGGGAAATTACTTGCACTAGCTTGTTGCAGACTTGTTACTTCACTGGTAGTTGTAGGGACAAGTGCATTGTTTACACCAGAAGAAACTGTAGATAGTGTTTGACTAATAGATTTTTTCTGTTGTGTTGAACATTGCCTGTTGTAGCTACGCACGGATCCTTCACTACGGTGTCCTGTCATATACATGATGTGACGCAGCTCGAAACCGGCATCATTCATAGCCTGAATTGCAGTCGCACGAATGCAGTGTGCAGTGTACCTATTTGAACAGCCAGCATTTTTGGAAATATCAGACATAAACTGTGGTAATTGATGGAATTTTACGGGTTCAGTTATGTACCAGTGTTGTTCATTTTGTGGGGATTCATCTGAGAATATTGTGCAATGATTAAACAGGGATTTAGAGTTTTTGTTTGTTTTTGATAAAAAATATTTAAGTGATGCAACAGGGCAGCGATTAGAATTTTCTGAAGCATACATTCTTTTTTCGGCAGGATTTTCATTGTCGTCTAATCCACCTTGCCAATTTTTTTTTCCATCGTTTCGTGTGACAGGTGTACATATTCAAGACCATTCTCATCGCGAGAAAATACAAATGATTGAGGATTTAACTGTTTATGGAATTCAAGACCTCGCGTAACAAAATTCATGGAGATGTCATACCAAACACGGTAACGTAAAATTACTGGATTACACTCTGAGTACAAGTAAGTGGATATCTTTATTAAATCTCCATTTGTGATTATTACTTAATGTTTTGTGCCCCTTGATAGACCATGTAGTAAATTGTATTTAAGTTTTCCGTCCAAAATATCATTCGACGACCTAAAAGCTCTGTCCCTGACAATGTCAATGTTTCTTCCAATATCTTTTAGATATCTGTTCAAGGCAGATCTGATGTTTTTCATTGTATTCTTGTGGTATTCGATGCCCTTTTGACTAAGTTTTGTCTCCATTTTTTCTGAATATTTTGTAGTAGGCCTAGCTTCAGCATAAAATTTTCCAAGAAGCACATTTAATTCTGTTTCTGTAATATTTTGGAAATCTGTTTCAGTTCCTACTGTCGCATTACTCCACTGTACAAATAATTTTTTTAAAATCCTTATTTTTTTTATTTACAGATAGTGATATCTGAGTTTCCAACCTAATATTAAATCCATACTTTGTAAAACCCCTTGTTTAGAAAAAATTATCGAATGTCATTTCTCAACCGATTTTTGAAAAAAATTCGACTTTTTTCATGATTCTTACATACTTTTTAAGTTGTCAGGTATTTTTTCCAAAATCATTTCAAGAAAAAACAAAGAAAAAAATTATTAAAATAAAACAAATACATATAGAATCTATTCCTGTATTATTTTTCTTTCTTTCTTTCTTTCTTTCTTTATTTATTTATTTATTTATTTATTTATCGGTGACACAACTTGCTAGATATCCAGATAGCTCAATGTAGAGCACTCATTTACAGATGAGAGGTTCCGGGTTCAAATCCCGGTCTGGGCTTGTATGCATAAGTTGTGACATCATCATCATTATTATCATCATCATCATCATCATTATCGTCATCATCACATTATTATTATTATTATTATTATTATTATTATTATTATTATTATTATTATTATTATTATTACCTTGAAACAATTTATATCCCCATTTTGTGTTTCTCTTTGTCGATTTTGACTGCCGACTGTCCTCGTACTCTTTAAGCATTTCTGCACTGATTGGTTTAAATCTTTTTGACGAGTGTAATGTAACAATTGGACGCGCATCGCCACGAAATGCCATTTCCATTTCTTTCCTGGTGTCTCCGACTCATGTAGATGCCCCTCCATTTTCTTACATAGAATTTAAAAGTTCTAAATCGGAAATATTGTCATCGGAAATGTTATCCAATTTCAGAATTTCACTGGGATCGCCAATTTCAAAGTTCCCGAAGTCGTTCTCCGTACTTCTCAAATTTTGGTGCATAAAGGAATGCACCCAGCAGCAGACAGATTTTCGTTATGTTAAAAATGTTTGTTAAAACAATTTACGAATAAAATTGCTTAAAAAACAACAAAAAATGCAAGTCTAAAATGAAAATAATTTTATTTTCTTTTTTGTTTTTTCCTCAACAAAAATCATATGTTACTATTTTGTATGTATCGCGTAACTTGAACATGCACATTCTGTTGTTTACAAACATTACGTCATTGTGACAGATGTAGCTAGGTCAAAAAATAGTTCCGGTTCCCTGGCTTGATGATGACGTCATTAGTTTCATTCAGAATTGAATCGAACGTAATTAACCAATGAAATTGCTAGATTTTCTCAAAATTTAATTATTCATATTTGAAAACGAATCTCTAAGATGATTTGCACCATCTTGTTCAATAAGTATTGTAAATTTAGAATATTTGGTCTTACATAATATTTTTTCTTTATATATTTTATTCTATTGATTTTAAAGAAGCTACTTTCATATAAAAATGAAATTCGTCATTCCTATCTACATTAACCCACCTAGACTTTCCAATTGGAAGCAAATGATTAGATGTATAAAATCTAGCAAATCTATGTTTCTTAAATAAAAATGTAAATTTTTCAAATATTTTTCTAAGCCAAAATCTACTTTATATATTCTATAAATCACAGCCTTGCTTGAGTTCTGAATTTGAGAGTACCATGTTTGTAAAAACTGGTCATTAAGTTTAAATTCAACAGCTTTACATAACCAATTTTTGTGTATGTTAAGTGCTTGACTATTCCAAATATTACAAAACCCAGTATTGTTTAACAAATTTTGATTTCTGTTATCCATGATATATTTTAACCATTATTTTTAATGAACAAAAGTGTTCTGTAGATAGAGTTTGACCATTTATCTTCACAAAGTAGTAGCTGATACCAAAATGACAACATTCTTTTTAAAATCTGTATATAAATTGGATATCTACCTAGCTCACCATTAACCATATATCTTGGCGTGTTGTTTTTCATATTCAGAATTCTTTTACAAATTTTAGATGAAGAGTTTCAAAAAACTTTATTTTCTTAGAAAAATCCCCAAACTTCACACCCATAGAACATAATGGGTAAAACTAAGTGATCAAATAATCCTAACTGACATTCTGACTTTGGGCCTCGGTGGCCGAGTGTTCTAAAGCGCGCGCGGGTCGGTGGTTTTCTCCGGGTACTCCGGTTTCCTCCACCATCCCAGAACTTACCGCCTCGAAATAAGTGAAAGAATCTTGACTGGGGCGTAAAACACCATTACTCCACCCCCTTCTAACCGACATTCTATCAATAACTGTTGATTGTTTTTTTTTTTTGTGAACTCCATAAAGTGCTTTATTTGCTTGATCCAGTAATCTTTTCCTAGCTTTAAAAAAATTATTGTTATAGTCAAATAAAATTCCCAGATAACAATTAACATCTGTATATTGTAATTAAACATTATCAAACGTTATTTTAGACAAGTCTTTTAGCTTTCCTCTGGAGAATACGATAACCTTAGTTTTGGAAATGTTAACCTCCAACTTCCAAATTCTACAATACTGAATCAAGGTACTGAAAGTACTGAAATTCGCAAAAGACGAAAGACAATGAATGTTTGATTGAATGTGAATTTTTCGCCCTGTTCAAGATAATGTCATGTAAAGTTGACAGCCTTTGTGGGTGTCGTGGTAGATATCTTCACTTTGCAGTGCAATGAAAGACAGCAGTGAGGCATGTTGTGTGCAGTGTCTATTGGCTATATTACTAATCTCCTCGCTAAATGACCAAATGCAAGTCTGCAGATCAAATAACATAACTATGTAAATAATCAGAAACCATGCATTTTGTGATCATATCATAAACAGTGTAGCATTATATGGCCATATCATAATTCATGTTACAATAAATAGTCATATCATAAACTTTATTACATTTGATAAACTAAGTGGCATAAATATACCATTTCATAAACTATTTGTTTAAAAAGACTATATCATAAACAATGTAGCATTCATTGACCAGAACATAAACCATTGGGTATTAATTGACCATATCATAAATCATGTGGCACTAAATGACCATTTTATAAACTATGTACACCGAATAACCGTATCATAAACCATGTGACACCTAATGGCCATATTATCATTAATCATATTAACCATGTGACTCAAAACCACCATATCATTATCAATGTAACTGTAATCATATCAAAAGCCAGGTGGCAACAAATGGCCATATCATAAACCATTTGACTATAACTGACCATATTATAAACCATGTGGCACAAAATGACCATATCATAAACCATGTGAAAAAAAATGATTATATCATATTTGTTATAGCACTATTTGACCATACCATAAATCGTGTACTCAATATGAAAGTCATTTGACTCAAAAATGGCATAGTTTTAACAATGTGACTCAATGTGATATAATTCACCATGTCACTCAAAATTACTAAAGCCATAAAATATTTAAACAATGTGACTAAAATAGTCATATCATCAACCATGTGGCAGTAAATGGCCATATCATAAACCGTGTGACTAAAAATTTCATATCATAAACAGTGTGACTAAAATTTCATATCATAAACCATGTTGCACTAAATGACTACATCATAAAGCATGTGACACTAAATGACCATATCATATCATAACCATTTACACTAAATTACCATGTCATAAACCAAATGACACTAAATGACAATAATATAAACCATGTTGCACTTAATGACCATATCATTAACCATATGACTCAAAATGGCCATATCATGAACCATGTCACACAAAATGACCATATTGTAAACCATGTAATTTAAAAATGTCAAATCATAAACATTGTTTCATTGAATGGCAATATCTTTAACGATGCTGCTTTAAATGGCTTTATAATAAACCATGTGTCATTAAATGAACATATTGTAAACCACATGACTCAAAAATGTCATATCATAAACCATGTGGCAAAAATGACCACACTATAAACCACATGACACTAAATGGCAATTATATAAAGCATGTTGCACTAAATAACCATATCATAAACCAAACGACACTGAATGACAATAATATAAACTATGTTGCACTTAATGACCATATTATAAACCATGTGACTCAAAAATCCATATGTTTCACTGAATGACCATATCATTAACCGTGCTGCTTTAAAGGACCATAAAACATGTGGTACTAAATGACCATATTGTAAACCACATGGCACTAAATGACAATAATATAAACCATATGACCCTGAATGACAATAATGGAAACAGTGTTGCACTAAATGACCATATCATAAACTGTGTGACTTAAAATGGCCATATCATAATCATGAGACTCTAAATGACAATTTAGCATAAACCATGTTTCATTGAAGGACCATATCATATACCATGTGGCACGGAATGACCGTATCATAAACCTTGTGACTCAAAAGTGTCATATCATAAACCATGTCACACAAAATGACCATATTGTAAACCATGTAACTTAAAAATGTCAAATCATAAACATTGTTTCATTGAATGACAATATCTTTAACGATGCTGCTTTAAATGGCTTTATAATAAACCATGTGTCATTTAATGAACATATTGTAAACCGCATGACTCAAAAATGTCATATCATAAACCATGTGGCAAAAATGACCACACTATAAACCACATGACACTAAATGGCAATTATATAAAGCATGTTACACTAAATAACCATATCATAAACCAAACGACACTGAATGACAATAATATAAACTATGTTGCACTTAATGTCGATATTATAAACCATGTGACTCAAAAAATCCATATGTTTCACTGAATGACCATATCATTAACCGTGCTGCTTTAAATGACCATAAACCATGTGGTACTAAATGACCATATTGTCAACCACATGGCACTAAATGACAATAATAAACCATATGACCCTGAATGACAATAATGGAAACAGTGTTGCACTAAATGACCATATCATAAACTGTGTGACTTAAAATGGCCATATCATAATCATGAGACTCTAAATGACAATTTAGCACAAACCATGTTTCATTGAAGGACAATATCATAAACCATGTGGCACGAAATGACCGTATCATAAACCTTGTGACTCAAAAGTGTCATATCATAAACCATGTGGTACTAAATGACCATATTATAAACAACATGACACTAAATGACAATTATATAAACCATGTTGCACAAAATGGCAATGATATAAACCGTGTTAAATTGAATGACAATAAACTAAACAATGTAGCTCTAAATGACCACATCATAAACCAAATGACACAAAATTACAATAATATAAACCATTTTGCACTTAATGACCATATCATAAACTATGTGACATTAAATGACCATATCATAAACCTTGTAACAAAAATGTTATATCATAAACCATTTGACACTACATGGCCATATCGTAAACCACATGACACTGAATGGCAATATAAAGCATGTTACACTAAATGACAATAACCTAAACCATGTAGCACTAAATGACCACATCATTACCCATGTGACACTAAATGGTCATATCACAAAGTGTGCCAATCAAAATAGCCATATCATATAATAATGTGATTTAAAATGACAAACTGGGCACAAACCATGTTTCACTAATTAACCATATCATAAATCATGTGGCACTAAATGACTGTATCATAAATTATGTGACATTAAATGACCATATCATTAACTTTGTAACCAAAATGTTATATCATAAACCATTTGACACTACATGGCCATATCGTAAACCACGTGATACTAAATGACAATATAAAACGTTACACTAAATGACAATAACCTAAACCATGTAGCACTAAATGACCACATCATTACCTTTGTGACACTAAATGGTCAAATCACAAAGTGTGCCAGTCAAAATAGCCATATCATATAATAATGTGACTTAAAATGACAAACTGGGCACAAACCATGTTTCACTAATTAACCATATCATAAATCATGTGGCACTAAATGACTATATCATAATCCACGAAGCACTACATGACATTATCATAAACCAAATGACACTAAATTACCATATCATTAACCATACTGTACTTAATGGCTATACCATAAACTATGTGGCACTAAATGGCCATATCTTAAACTGTGTGACTCAAAATGATCATATACTAGTAGCAAAAACCATGTTTCACCGAATGATGATATCATAAACGGAGTGACTCAAAATGGCCATATCATCACATCTGACTCAAAATAACCATATAGCACAAACCATGTTTCACTGAATGATGATATCATAAACCATGGGAATGACCATATCATAAACCATGTTTCACTTAATGGCTATTATATCATAAACTATGCACTTCAAATAAACGTATCATAAATCCTATGCAACATAAATGAACATATAATTGAGCGCCACTTTTCAACCATCTCGAGTAAAAGTATTTACCGTTAATATTTAATTTTCTTAACTTTTACCATTATTCATTTCTCCATACTTTATCGAAAGCTTTTTTGAAATCTATATAAACACAGAAAAGTTTCTTTCTAGAAGCAAATACAGTTTTTATTATACCATATAAAAAAAAATTGTTACCAACAGTGGAATAAGACTGGCGAAAATCCGCTTGTGCCCTGGTTAGTACATTTTCATTTTCTACATAATATTTAAGGCGATTAATAACAATAGAAGTAAACAGTTTTCCGAAACACTTTAAAATAGTTATGCCTCAATAATTATCTTGGCTTTTTTATCTCATCTGTTCTTGAAATTAGGCAATTGGAGCCTATAACCCATTCATCAGGAATTATAACAACATCTTATTAAGAGTAGACTTAATATATTCGTTAAACACACCGTCAGTATAAGATGATTTACCATTTTTTAACTTTATAACATTTTCAATAATTTCTTTTTCAATTATTTCACAATTAATAGTAACATAATCTACATCGTCAAATTCATTAAAATCAATATTGTCATTTTGCTTGGTAATAACATATCTATTTAAAGCCTTCCAGTAATCGTTTGGATTAGTGGTACGTGTACTTTTAAATTTAAGTTCTAAATAAAAAAAAGAAAGTCACAGAAAGTCCTTTTTATACCACAAGCAGCTCAGTTCCGCAGTTTCAATCTTGGCACATTTTCCGTTCATAATTTAAAATATATCAGACAAAAGAAGAAATGGCTATGCCTTACGATTCTTTCTTCGCAGACCTCAACAAAAGCGATAAGTTCAGAGAAGAGTTCCAAAAAAAGAAGGCGGCGCTTTATACCACATATTAATTAAAAGAGGAGATTGCCAGAAAGAAAGATAAATAAATTGATTTAATGAGGTTTTATGTCCCAGTCAAGAATATTTCACTAATATCAAGACGTCACGAGCTATAGGTGAAGTGGAAGGAATTTTGACTTTTGCAGTGCCCTTTGGGCAACATCATTAAGTTTTAAGGTCTCATCCGAAGGACCCTCTAGGAAGATAGAGAAAGTAGAACAAGCTCAATAAAAAGAATAAAGAACTAGTTTAACCACTTCCAAAAACAATTAGACAATGCGCCAGTTCTAAATTAAAAGATGAGATAGTTAAGCAAGTATACTAAAAAGACCCTTTACAATGTAAGAGTATCAGAAGGAAAAGGCATCTCTCAATTCGTCGAGAGTCCCAGTGACAATGGAGTGATGCCGCAACTGCTAAAATATGTGTCAATTGATGACATCATACTAAGCTTCATCATCAATGCCTACGAAGGAGGGTAACAACCAGAGCATTGGAACATACTTAACATCATACCAGTTCCAAAATCAGATGATCTCACAAAAACTGACTATTATAGGGGATTTAGTCTGAGCTATATCCTTGCCAATGCTTTTAACAGAATAATCCTGGATCGCATTCGACCAGTACTTGGCACACTGTTGAGGAGTTCACAACAAGGGTTTCATCAGAACAGAACCATTATTCGCCAGAAAGGTGCACTGAGACTAATCCTAGAGGGAGTCAGAAATAAAAAGCTACCACTGTTCATAACTTTCATAGACTTATACACTTTATATCTTTTAAAGAAAGCGTTCTACTCCCTTTATAGAAGAAAATATTTAACAAAAATAATAATTAATTTAATGTCCACTTTTAGGAAATTCATTTTTATCAGAAACACCGAAAAACCGATAAGCATTTCACGAGCGTATGGGGTGTCTAAGAAGCTGTTCTCAGCCATCAGTAGGAGCTACGCGTATACCCGAGCCAGAGTCTACACACTTAAGCTTGATGATGATAACGAACTATGTGATATCCTAGCAGGTGTGCTGCAGGATGACACACTTGCACACTTCAAATTCATCATAGCTTTGGACCATGCAATGATGCAATTCAGGAAGAAGACCTTGGCTTCACCCTGGTTCCATGCAAAAGCCAGCGTTAACCAGCAGTGACGATAATATATGTAGATTTTGCAGATGACATCTTTTATCTCAAACGCAGCAGAGCAAGCCTGCTCGCTGCTGCAATCTGTTGAAGTTAATGAAAGAAAGTTATATACGCCTAAATGCCTAAAAGACAGAAATCATGACAAAGAATGTAGAGAAACACAATAGAAGGCACCACTTTGAAAATATCCCAAACTTCAAATGCCTAGCAGCATTGATGACATCTACTGAAAGAGATATACCTTTAAGAAAGTCCAGGCTTTTTACAGTGTAAAAAGATCTAAAGGTCGAGTATGATTGACACCCTCAAACTTTTCAGTCAGTAATCCTTAAAGAATCCGAAGCCTGGACCATGACTTCTATCCAGGAATGCACCCTTGACGGCTGTTATACACGTATGCTACGGATGACTTTTAACGTGTCATGGAAAAAGCACATGACAAATGCCGACCTGTAAAATAATTAACGGAAATGGCTGATAAGATCCGCGATAGAGAAGCCTAAAACTGGCAAGGAACTGCGTGAGGCATCCGGAGCCAGCGGCATCCCAACCCACACCCGAGAAAAAGTCCCAAGTAGAGGACGAAGAATTTGTTTGTGGAAACATTGAAGAGGACACTGGTTACGCAAGTGTAGATGAGATGAATACTGGAATGCTGGACAGGTAAGTGTGGTGAGGAGTTGTTCGTTAGGTCCGAAATGTTGACGTGACAATCTCAAAGTGTTGATGATGACTAGATATATTAAAAACAATTAAAAGTAGATAATTTTTTTCGATCAATTTATTCGAAGTTTCACAACATAGGGTTATAAATATGAAGATTAGAAAAATCACGATAAAATTGAATTTTAGAATAAATACTCAAAATTAACTCAAAATTATGAAGAAAACTAAATAAAATAGAATAGTAACATTATAAATAAGTCACAAAAATCAACAAAAAATCACAAAAATGACTAAAAAAATCACAGAAAATCTAACTATTCTTTTAAAAAATAAAATCACAGCAAATATCATTACGATTACGATTATGACGAATAATATATATATAAACAGCTAACGTTATAATTATTTAGCATAATAGCATATAGAGCTTATAAATAAATATAGGAATCTAAAAGATACAAAAATGTTGTGCAAATCGTACCATAGAAATGTTTATAAGTTCTAAATCAAAATTAATTACAGCATATCAATAGGAGAAAGGAACTTCTCAATAATTTAGAAAACTAAAAAATTAAACCATTTTTCTTCAAATATATTGACGACGATGGATATTGACATTTAGATCATCCATCCAAATTGAACAGATGATAAATATCGTCACCTGTCATAATGCTATCATTATCACCCTTCCCGCGCCAATAAGACGGCAAAGAATCAATACAAGAAGTGCTATTCACCTGGAGATAGCAAAATGTAAATAAGTCAAAAAAAATATTGAATTCAGAATTACGAAACTGTTCCTTCAACTATGGTTTTATAAATCTATCTATCTATCTATCTTTGGAAAGATGGAAATTAAAAATAATAAGATATCAAAGAAAATCAAATCTTTCATTTTTTAAAATTTTCTAAAAATTTAAATCACAATTATAAGGAAAAATAACTTTATAAGAATAAATAAAAATAACTTTATTAAAATTCATTCATTATGTTATCATTAAATAATGAAAGGTCCCAAATCATAAAAATATCACATAATTTACCGGTTAATTAAACCATTGAGTAAATATAAAATTCGCAGTAAATGAAATCATTATTATGGTTATAAATAACATTCGTATAATTTATTTTTGTTTTAATGACAAATAGTTATAAAAATGAAGATAAACAGATTAGAATCACGTTATATTACAGAAAAGTTTAACTACTGAGTTGTTAAAAAATTGATATTACAAAATATTTGTAACTTGAAAAATCCAAAGTTACCTATTGATAGAAATAGTCTATGCATTGCCAATTAATCTAAGTCATAATTAAACGGATTTTTGACGTTCTTTCAATTTAAAGTACTTTGCAATTTTGTCATGTTGAACGCTTCTGAAATTTGCAAAAATTAACCCGATAGGTTGACCATCTCACTATATTTCCGATGAAACCACTTGAGCCACATAATGCAATTCCTATGCAACAAAAACGTTTTGCATGTAAATGTTGCTTTCTTTTTTTTTAACAAAGAACAAATTTGTCATTTTATATTTGTTCACCATCTGATTTTTATGAATTTGACATTAGAAGGAAACAAATTACAAGTTTCTGCGTAGTTGCCATGGTAATAAAATGTTAAGTAAAATTTTATAGAATTTTTCATTTGGGTCATTATATGCAATGTAAATATAATATTTTGATTTCTCGAATTTAAACAAGATATCAACATAGCTTAAATATAAATATAAGAACAAAATTAAAAAACCGTAAAACTTATTAGGCAATTTCATCAAAGTTTAAAAAATACACGTCCACACCCACAAACACCATTTAATTGTAAAAAATAAATTTTACAGGCAGTTCAAGCACAACAATGGTTATAAGTAAAAATAAAATATAATTTAATTTAGGCAAGAAAAATTATAAGAAATTTAAGAAAAATTAAATGTTAAAAACACAAACACTACAAACAATTATGTTAAAAAAAATATACAATCTATCTATCTACAATGGAAAGATGAAAATTAAAAATAATAAAACATTAACGAAAATCAATTCATTGAATTCTAAAATAATCTATAAAATTAAATCACAATTATAAGAAAAATTAAATAAATATAACTTTATTAAAATGGGTAAATATGTTATCGGTATTATAAATAATGTAAAAAGTCAAAAAGCATCACAAAAGATAACAAAATATAAATCAAACCATTGAGTAAATATAAAATTTTCTATCACAGTAAATAAATCATTAAATAAAAAAAAAAAAAAACACCAAACATCACAAAAATTATTCAAACATCTAAAAGAAAATACCAACAAATTAAGGAACAATGAGCGCATGATTGAGTATATAGAGATCAATTAAATTAGAAAAAAATATAAATAAATAAATAAAATAGTTATTTACTGTTAACATAAGAGTCGGGCACTAAACACCTTTCTGAATTTTTAACATGTACTAACATAGCATAAAATCAATTAAATTAAATAACATTAGATAAAAGGAATATCAGTAAATAAATAAATAAAATCTTAGTTTGCTGTTGACAAAAAAGTCGGAGACTTAACACCTTTCTGATGTTGGGACTTAACACTTATCTGAATTTTAAACATGTTCTATCACAGCATAGGAAATCAATAAAATTTAAATAAAATTAGATCTAATGATTATAAATAAATAAATAAATAAGTAAATAAATAAATAAAATCGTAGTTTACTGTTGACAAAAAGTCGGAGACTAAACACTTTACTGAATTTGAACATGTTCTATCACAGCATAAGAAATCAATCAAATTTAAATAAAATTAGATAAAATGATTATAATTAAATAAATAAATAAATAAAATCTAGTTTACTGTTAACAAAAACGTCACAGTCTAAACACTTATCATAATTTTTTAACATATATTAATACCCCATGGGAAACCAATTAGGTAATAACTAATTATAATACAAATTTTCAAAAAAAGGGATTTCAGTTGATCCGGGTATCCTGATAATGTTTTTGGCTGTCATATTTCGCTTCAAACTATTGGATGTGATGATACAAAATTTTGCGTTTTATCATGATAATGTATTTGTATAAAGTACAAATTGAATCAACATTAATTCACTTCAATTCACAATGTCAATTTTAAACACATCATGATTTAATAAAGATTTTGAAGTTTTTTTTTGTCTTGTTTATCGTTCAGTTTGCCACCTTGTGCATAGAAAAAAACTGAGCTCTTTACCGAAAAAAAAGTTCTGCAGAAGAAATAAGTGACGTCGTTAAAAAGGGCCAGTAGTCCTAGAGTCCATGTCTACGATGACGTTTTCCTTTTCGCTTACATTCTGAAGAACTGAAAATAAAGACAACATATTTAAATTCAAATATACTTGTTATTTTTCCAAATTCCAATAATAATTTTGCTAGATAATATCACATTAATAAAAACATTGATGAATACGTTACCATTTAAATGAACCATTTAGCAAAATTTTCAGTCGTCTCAAATTTGAAATTCATTTAAAACTTAGCCGCATTTGGATTTATATTATTTTGGAACTTTAGATTCATTATTTTGAACTGTTTGCCTTATGTTTTTTTTCTATCAAACTTTTCGGGCTTAGTTTCACTGATGACGAATGAATTTCCGAAATGTGCACATCTGGCACATCAAAATTTTACTGGTATTTGTATTATATATTTGCTAGATAATATCACCTTAAAAAAACATTGATGAATACGTTACCACAACCAAGCGAATATTTTCAGCTGTGGAGTGAAGATCGGGTTCTCCCCTTTGCCTCGTTGTAAATTGATTGATTTTCATTTATCTTTATGTTATGTTCCCTTATACCATGTTGCAAGTAATATAAATGAATAATTTGACTTTTTTATGCATTTCAGATTGCACCTAAAACAAGATTTTGCATCTTTTTTTTTCTAAACCTAGTCAGATTTTTATTACATAAAAGCTTTATTAAATGAACTCTAAACCCATTTTAGAGAATTTAATAGCAAAAGTAAATGAATTTCGAGGTTTTCATAATTAACTTTTTTTACAATATGCAAGGAAAAATAATTTGAACTCTTTTAATTTATACGCTTTGACTGTCTTAAAGATACTAAAGCCTGGAAAAAAGAAGAGGTCCACAAAAATGGAACATTTGTTTCTATTTATTTTCATTAAAGTTTTCTTTTTAGAGAAAAATCATCTTTAACAAACATATGATATAAAAAACTATTAATAGCCTTTTTGTTTTTGTTATTTTAAAATCAAACTAAAAAATTAACAACTGACAACTTTTTAAATTTACAAGAATGCAGAATGCATCAATATTGAGATCTCCCAAAACATCATCAGTTTTATTGAATCATTAATTAAAAAAACAATAATATGTAGGTCGAGAAGACCTATTCAGAGCCAAGAGATATGTGTGACTGTGAGAGTTAAACATTTTGCATGAATTTTCGTGCAAATTTTCTCGGACTTAACACATTAAATCTCGAAGAAATTCGGTTAATTTAAAACAAGTTTTATGAATCGATGAAATTCATTGTTCACTAAATGTCTGGGCTGGATTTTATTGCAATGTGAAAATTTTTTTCCGTTATTGAAAATGAAACCAATAGTATTTTCTACCTTGTCTTTCATCAAGGATATAAGTTTACTAACAGAGATTGATTTGGTTGGTTTGTAAACTACCGACTACAGGATTTTAAAAAGAATTGTTTTGCTTACGTAAACCGGTCATTTAGGAAACAGGAAATTACAATGCCTTTTTATAATAACTGTACATGGCTTTTTTTTAGTTTCGTCGGTGTAATGTTTCTGACTCGACGCAATACGTCATCTTACTTGGGAAACATTCAATGCAGCTTTTGAAAAAGAAATGTAAAAATGCTGAAGAAATTTTTCTTATCTTTGCTACGTATTATAAAACATTATTGCACTATATAGAAAAAATATACAGTAAATAGGATTTTACATACTTCATCCAAATATGATTTTATTTGGGTTTCCAACTGAACACCATCACAGTCTTTTCTGCTTAGTGTACAAAATACACGTAATGTAACTTCCTCAAATTTACTTGGAACCATTGGCGATTTTTCAGGTTCTGTGTAATCAATCACGGAATCCCCCTACAAATGTAAAATACTCTTTGGCAATAAAATGCATGAGTGTTTTAAAATTTTGGTTAATTATTAATATACTTTTGCCATACTTCAACGCTAACTAACAATATTGCTTAAACTAGTAAGATGATCTTAATGTAAATGTAAAATACTCTTTGGCAACAAAATGCATGAGTGTTTAAAAATTTTGGTTAATTAGAAATATACTTTTGCCAAACTCCAACGCTTAATAATGTTACAGTTAATCCAAAAACCAAGCCATCTATTTCTTTAATTCTTTAATAGGTCAAAATAAAGCTAGTTGTGAATTATTGTCAGAGTTATATCGAGACTTATATATAGGCCTATAGAGCTTTAGGCGAAAACGCAGAAATTTGCCTGTGCGTTGCGCTAAAGGCATTATACAGCAGGGTTCTTTATGGTGCCTCGCCTACCGTGACACGGGAATTCGTTTATTTTAAGTTCCCATCCGAAAGAACCGTGACTTTCATTTCGTATTGCCGAGTGCTTGGTGAAAGAACAGTCACAACCCACTTTCAAGTCTTGGGTCAGACGCTATCGGGGTTCGAACCCACGACCTCCCACTTAAGGAGCGAGCATGCTACCAACTGAGCTACCGCAGTGGTTTAGGATTATTGTTAGAACACTAAGATATAATTTCCTGCTTTGTTAAGATTTTACATTTTGAGTTAAATAAAACGATTTAATTTATATGGCATAATATTTTGAAAAATCACTTACATACTCAAAACTTATTGATCTATTATTAACATTATAGACAAAAAAGACACTCTGACCTGACACAGCTGTATTAGATATTCATTAAAAATTAAATTCGAATGAGAGGTTTTAGAATGTTATAATTTGAAAAAAGTGCCGATTTAAAACAAATTGAAAAAGTACTTAAATATATCTAAGTCTAAAACACGGCGAGCACTCACTACCGTACCGGCAGATTTCGAATTTGAATAAATAATGCAAATCATATAACTTTCTATCTCTATATTTATTGGAGATGTTTATTTTGTCGTTAATCTTCAATATATTTTAATTGCTTTTAAAAGCAGGCGACTAGGTGTCTTTAAGGTGGGTGGTATAGAAAACAGGAGGGCCATGAGGACCTGGGCTCACCTGAGAATATTTTGAATTTTGAGCAATTTTTCAATAATGAAAAGTACAGAGGGCTAACAGAGTTCTTCAATAGTTTAACAAAATGAACAGCTTATTGGCTAGTTAACACAAAAATGATGATTTTGTGCAAGACCAAACATGACCTATGTATGAATCTGACTTGGCTTTTGTCACGAAATAGAATTTTTTTCTTGTCTTGTGTTGCAAGGAACAAGTAAAAAGTGAAGAACAATGGACTGAAAGCATTTGCCTAAATTGTTACAAAGGTTGTTCTATGATTAAACCTATTAATCTTAAGTTACTGTTCAATTCCACATATTAATATGTGCATTGAAGTCACTTTTCAAAAGACTTTACTTCATAATACCTGAAAAGTTTGAGGATAAGGTTAAGTGTGCATTATTTAGAATTATTTAGGGTGTTCAAGTGGCGCAGTGGTTAGCGCTTCCGCCTATGACCAATGCGACCGGGGTTTGATTCCCAGCGTCGTATGTGAAAAGGTATGAGGTCACCTGCTTGAGCACGTGGGTTTTTCTCCGGGTTCTCCGGTTTTCCTCCCACAATAAGAACTCACGCGCGCTACAATTCGGGCCAACGAGCTAGATTAATATAAGTTGCACAGTTTGTTTCTAAATCGTTGTTAAAGAAATAAAGTTTATATATATTTAAGATTGTGTGGAAGATTTGACCTACTGATCAATACAGAATTGGAAACTGTAATGTGAAGATTTAACTGCAAAGTGTACAAACAAAAACAAAATTTAAATATATAACAAATCCCCCTTTTTTAACTTGAATTTATCATATTAACTTTGCAGCATTTCAACACACAGAGCCATTTATTATTAACAGATGATTTCTTAATGAAACAAACTTTGAATCAAATAGAAATGTAACAATACAATGACTCTTTTTTTAAAACAATCTATGAACATTGAAAGTATATGGTACATCCCACAATGTAATCTCAATAACCAAGAGCAGAATACATGCATGATTACTGCTCTTCGTAATGGTTGTGTAAGAGGGGATATGACCGAAATGAAATTAATAAAACAGTTCAATAAAAAAAAAAATCATACAAGGTGGATTTGTTAGAACGTTTTTAGATAGTTCAATTTTCATTTGTTATAAGCACTTTGATTGGTCAGACCTTTTATTATTATTTTTTGCATAATAATAATTATTCTGACGTCATATTGACATGAGCTAACAATGGCTTGACATCATGTTGTAAGGATGCAAACATTTGTATTCCTACATGAAAGCAATGTCATTTTTCACCTATCAATGTGGTTATAGCATTAAATGTGCTAAATTGTTAATTGAAAAAAAGTTATAAATTGAATTATAAGAAATGAAATCAATTTTTATTTCTGTTTTTGAAAAATGAAAAAAATTAGACATATGACACACAAAACATAATAAGCATTATACAATGCATTTCCAACTTTTATTTTTCCATAAAAAAAATCCCTTTACATTTTTATAATGAACAACTGTCTCATTATCACTAGTTAGCAATAGAACAATAATGATTCACTTACAAGTGTCGGTAGTGTCCTTTAAACTTAGAACCTGGCTTCATTTTCTATTTTAAAATGACTGCTGTTACATGATGGAATCATAGGTCAAGACTTACTTTGGTACATTTTCACATTTCGAAGATGAAAATTTGATTTCAAGTCAAATTTTTTTGCAAAATATTGTGGCTTCTATAGTGTTAACAAGGTTTTCCTATGATTTGACCAATTGACCTGGTTATTGACCCAACATGACTCATATGGGAATTGACCTAGCTTTAGTCAAGATTTTCAACCTGAACCAGTTAAAATATTTGGTTAAAAATGCGTCCTTTAGATCTATATCGTTACCAAGGTGTTTAAATGATTTGACCTGGTGACCTACTAGTTACCCAACATGACCAATAATCCAACTTGAGTAAGCTTTTGTCAAGATGTTCAATGTCGGCAAGATTAAAGAAGATTTATCAAAAACTGTGTGTTTTGGAGTGCTAACAATGTTTTTGTATGATTTGACCTAGTGACCCACTTTTTAACCCAACATGACCTATATTTAAACTTGACTTAGTTTTGGTCAAGATATTTAATGTGAACAAGTTTGAAGACAATTTATCAAAAACTGTGGCTTCTAGAGTGTTAACAAGGTTTTTCTATGATTTGACCTAGTGATCTACTTAATGATCCAACATGACCCATATTCGAACTTGACTTAGCTTTGGTCAGGTTTTTCATTCTGAGCAAGTTTGAAGAAGATTCATCAAAAACTGTGGCTTCTAGAGTGTTTACAAGGTTTTTCTTTGATTTGACCTAGTGACCTATTTATTAATCCAACATGACCCATGTTCGAACTTGACTTGGCTTTCGTCAAGAGAATCCCTGTTGAGGCCAAGGTTGATGTAAATTGGATTAAAACTGTGGCCCCTAAAGTGTTAACAAGCAAAAGTTGACGCACGACGCACGACGGACGACGGACGAAGACTGATCACAATAGCTCACTTGAGCACTTTGTGCTCAGGTGAGCTAAAAAGAAGGAAAAAATATATATACAATCTGAAAGCTTTTCTGAACACCTCTTAATGAAACACTGAAGCGAAACAGAATCGTTTCTAGTGTTACCTTATTGGGTGAGTGCATTTTGACGTTCAAAAATTTAAATATAAAATAAGTTTTGTAGTGTGTTCAAAGATTTTAAAGATTTTTAAAATTCCGAAATTGGATTTTATCTACAAAATGAAAATAAAGATCATACAAACCCCTTTATCATAAAAGTATACATTTGGAATTGGATTTTTATCTTCATTTCCATAGTTGACTTTCATGATCTGTAAGTAATTGAAACCAAAGCAAACGTGTAAAATATCGGAACATAGGATAAAATTATTTAAAAAAAAACAGGAATAATAAGAATCGCAAACGATTAACAATACAGACGTTTTGAAAGAACAGCGCTATTATTTATATATTAGAATGTTTTTTTTTAGAATTTTTTTCGGATTGCTTGTGTCACAACTGTCTAACGAGTTTCCTTTTTGACTCTTTGCAAATATGAAAAATTAACACATGCAGGATACTGACTCATACTTATATTGCTCACACACACACACACACACACACGAAAGTATAACATTCTTTAGTGTAACTGTATTCTAATGTATACCAGAATATCGTCAATGTGTTTATGTCAAGGAATATTATCCTGACCAATCGTAACATATAACAAGAAGAAAATTTGAAATTTTAATTACCACATCAAATGCTTATTACATTTGCAACTGACGCTATAAAGATCTTCTTGGCTATGAAATACTGCATAATAAATGCACTTTCATATGTGGGTGTTTTTTTCAAATGGTTGAAAAAGTTGTGTATGTTTTAAGAGAAACCTAATTGAAAATCCAAAATAATATAAAATATTACGCTAATCCGAAAAGGTCCACCGATGTTAAGGTCATCTCTCTCTTGTATAAGTTTCTCAATTTCCTTCCCTATTTCCTAAAAAAGAACAAGTCTTAAGTTTGGACGTGACAGAATTGTATAAAATATGACAATCCATACAACAAACCTCATGGATCGATGGATGCAGAAAAGGGGTGAGTTGAAAAACAATGACTGATTCTACATTTTACAACGATCGAATGAGTTGAATATAAGTTACTATTAAGGTGTTTTTTGACTGTCTTGAACAAGATTGTAAATGACCATTTTCAGTTGACGTTTGACAGAAATCAGCTCTTGATATCAAATAGCTACAGAACCGACTGTTTTCAATCTAAAATATTTAGCGTGTAGGTATAGTATCATCATCTAAAAGATATTTAATTTGTTTATCCACCTTTAGAGCTTTTGTTGAATACTTCAACACTAACTTTTTAAACTCTGCCTCATGAACTTTTCAACTGACATAAACCAGATTTTTATTGTATTGGTTGGTCATGGACTCTGTATGACTTGAAAAGCACTCATAATTTGCACAAAAGATCAAAATCATTTCGTTACATGTTTATAGCTTTAGCTAGTTTATATAAGCATATTTATTATAAATTAATCATGGACCGTTATTGTTGCAGAAGTTTTAAGCAGTTCAGCGGGTACAAAGATAGCTGCTCCTACTATCACTAAAAAAGAGTATATAATGTGAAACAAGATTTTTGTTTACAAGCCAATTTATAAACAATATATACTGTCAAAACAGCATTTAAAAGTAAAATAATCCACGTTATAATTATATTCACAAACTTTGAAGATTCATTAACAGATATAATTTTTTTCTTTAAAACGCCATTAAAAAAAAAACTAAAGTCATAAATTTAAAGCTGCATTAAGGTTATCAATTTTCTGAATTTTTTTTGATTTTCTAAAAATATATTTTTTAAAAAATAGATATCTTCTAACCACGGTCCGTGACATTCATTTTCTAAAATTTCATTTCTTTTAGCTGTAAATAAACGGAATCCTCTGACCGGTTGGTCAGAGTTTTACGATGGTAATTATGAGCTTGGAGCATGCGCACGGATCATGTCTGATGTACGGAAAAACCCTAGAACCGAAAGTGAAACATAACAGATTACATTAATTGTCCTTCATTTATATCCGGATGTATTTGAAATGGTGTTTTGTATCCCTTACTAAGTCACAAATGACAAATTCAACGAAGTTCTGTGTTTAATTTATCGTATTTCACCGTTTTGAAAGTTGTGTTTAAATTACCCGGGTTTTTGATGACGTAACCATGTTCTAATATTAGATCCTAAATGCTGCATCTCGCTGGGTAAATATTGTGATTTCTGCATTTATTCGAGCTTTTATCGTTGAACCAAATGTAACATTGTTCATTAGGAAAATCATTAGTTAGATTAGTGCCGTTTTAATTTTTTCTTTGGAAAACTTAATGCAGCTTTAAGAGAACTTTCTTGCACTAGAAACTGCTGTTTCTTTTTTATTCCTGTACAAATGTAGCGCTGTCGCATTTTATCAACGTTTTGCAGTTATGACTCTTGATGGAAACTATTTCATCACTTCCTTCTACACAGATATGAATGAAAAAATTGACGCACATGACTGAAATGTATTAAAAAAATTCTGCTTCTTTTCTTTTGTTTTCAAACCAATAGAGCACTTCACTGTAATTGTAGTAACTCGTGATAATACTAAAGCATTGTAATTACTTTTTAAATAGTAACTTAAAGCTACATTGAGTTTTCATATACATAATATATTAGCGGCGCTTTTTATTTTAAATATGCCTTTCACGAAAATTGTAATACTTGGTTCATAATAAAACATTGACTTAAGTTAAATTCACGGAGACACCTAATGCTTATTTAATCTATCAAAGATCTTTTTTAAGAACATTCATCACCTTATTTTTTATCGAAAACGAGATGTCAACAACATAAACACATTTTGCTTACAAAACTAACCAGATTGAAAGAATGGGTCAATTCGCCTGCTTTATAGTGAACTTAGGTTTCAGAGTGCATGACTTGATGAACATATCCACTATATATAACAAATACCTGCTAAATTTTGATTTAAAAATTAAGACGGCTAAAAATTTTGCTAAATGGTATATTTTCTGACAGCAGAAAGTACTGCCTACTGAATTATGGTTATAAATAAGACAGTGTAAGATATTGGTTTTCATTTTTGAAATTTATTTAAAACTAAGGTTTGTAACCTCATGCAAAGCATTCCTTAGCTGGATTTAGATTCTTAAAATTTTGGATTTTAAGATTCATTATTTTTTAACTGTTTGGCTTATTCGATACCTAGTGTCACTGATGAGGAATGATTTTCCAGAATGTGCACATATGGCACATCAAAATGTAACAGGTATTTTTGTTATAAATTTCATTAAGATTTGGTTCTGGGCCGCCACATTTATCATTTTTTAGAATTAAATATTTATTAATGATGCATATTTCATAATTACCTCATTTTGAGGATTCTTTTGTAAGTGTTTGACGATTCCATCTGCTATTTCTTTTTCTTTTATCTTTTTTTCTTTTTGAATCATCTTCCCCTATAACAAAAAACTTACGTTTTTATGGCAGGAAACAAATAGTGCGAAATGTTAAAGCCAGAGTTATATATGCACACACACACACACACACACACACACACACACACACACACACACACATATTGTGATTTATAATGTAATATGTTAATGACCATATGGAAATGTTTACCCATTTAACATTAAGAGGACATAATATGATTTCAAAATTTACAACAAGAGGAGACATTTACTTATAATAAAAGGATGCAGTTTCGTCACCATTTTTTCATTGTATATAGTTGCTGTGAAGTTGTCAATTAACACACTAAATTCAATATTGGCCAAATTTACTGACCAGAAAAAAAAACAGAGCTGGTAACAATTGATTTCTAAGCCAAGAACTAAAATTTTTTTCTAATTTGGCTTAAAAAGATGTAAATAATCATATAAGAATTTTGCGTGAAATACCAGACACTTCTTTAATATAAATAAAAAGCAAAACCTTTTCAGAACTTTCCAATGGCGATTTGTAAATGCGTTGATAAAAATCCCTTTGGTGAATTCTATCCATAATCCTTTTTGCGTGTTGGAGGTATTTCTTTGTGCCTATGTCTTCTGCATGATAAATTAGATACAGCAATCTGTCATCCATCAAGCAATAGTTCTCTAAAGCTTCGTTTCCTCTGCACTCTTTTGTGCTGACAGAATCTTCAATTAAAATTGTTTGATTTGGTTTGCTTTAAAAAAGACAAATAGAATTAAAAACAAATCTTATCCTAACCTTCTTCATATTACCAATTTTCTAATTTGTGTATAAAAACACCTGAGGTTAAAAACTGGGATGCATTTTAGCCCTGCAATAGTACTGAAACGTAGCATAAACTTTGAAAAAAGTCCTTAAAATTCAATTTCAGCTCTGTTGCCTTCAGCAGAAGCAGGTGGTTAGGACTTGCTTTTTGTGGTAAACAAATGATTGCTGTGCACTTTTTACAGATTGTATCATAATTGGTTGGAAAACAAATAACAAAACAAAAAACTTCAGCCTTTGGCTAAGATGACCTAAAATTGTCTTACCTTTGCAGTATTTTGCTATTGTCAGCCAGTTTTAAAACATCAGCTATCCTACAAAACAAAACAATTTGCTTTATTTGGTAGCAAATTGATATCATGTTTGTTAGACCGGAAGCATCAAAAGGAATCTTAAACAGCAGGTGAATATGTAATGGAGGTTAAAAATACTGATGCACATACATTTACATGGCAGATTAAAGTTCACTGTTTAGTTAATTGACTATATTTGAATGCATGTATTCACAGCCAACATGTTATTTAATTAGAGGAATTTTGACAGGCTAAAAAATAACCACATTACCTAGATATCATTTAGGCGTTTTTTCCAAAGTTCGAATAAAATTTTCATCCTTGGTCTAAATATATATTTAGTTTGTTCTAATATACAGTGTCCGTTCAAAGTCAGAAGTTGTATAACATATAAGTTTAATATATGTTAAGGTTTTTGTTAGATTCAGTGTTCTGGATTTTTATAAATATTGTCAATCCAAACTCTCTCTTGGACATATAACTCGCTGTCAAATCCATTGATTTTTATGTTAGCACCACTACGGTAGTTCAGTTTTTAGAGAGTCGTTTCGTATGTGAAACGTCGGCGTTCGAACCATAACCGGGTCTTACCTAGACTTCAAAATTGGTAGTGACCGTTCTTTCGAAAATCACGGGGTCCTTCGAAGGAGACCTTAAAAAACCGATGCCCCCTCTCACGGCAGACGTGGCACGTGAAAGAACCCTCCTTGCACTTTAAAGGTAAAAATTTCTGGCACTCTACTAATAGCTGGTTACATCTCGATAAAAGTGAAATATATCTGACTGGAACGTTATTAAAGTGTTACTAAAATAAGATTTTTAAGACCAATAGATGTAAAACCATAAGAGTAAGAAGAGTTGTGACTGAATTTAATCTCAACTCAATTTTCTAAACTAACAAAATAAAAAGGGGATATAATGATCAAGAAAATTCTGAAAAATGCTCAAAAATAAATAAATAAATAAATGAAAAAATATGAAATCTAACATTTTCGACATAAATCACGTCAGGATAATAATAATAATAATAATAATAATAATAATAATAATAATAATAATAATAATGGGTTAATAATAATAATAATAATAATAATAATAATAATAATAATAATAATGATGATGATGATAATAATAATAATAATAATAAAGCATTAATAATAATAAAGGATTAATAATTAAATAAATTAATAAAACGATAAAATACTTACATTTCTTCGACACATTTGACAACAAGATGTTGATAAACTTTACTATGCAATGTATACCTCAAGTTAAACATATTATACAGGTTGATTTGATCCTAAAATAATAAATTTTTGATATATGTAAAATAGTTACAGCAAAAGCGGTTGAACGAGTCATTAGTGTTTTTCGTTAGTGGGAGAGCGGGCAAAGGTACTTCCGGTATTTAAAGCTTGTTGTCAAGAAATGCGGACGAATTAAATTGCCAAGAAACGAATGTACAGAAAAATTAGTCAGAACAGTTATTTAATGACCAGAATCAAACGAGATGCATCTTCCTTCTTTAGCGAAGTGTAACATGAGTACAAGAAGATATAAACCTATGTTTCTTAAATGGAAACTATTTATAAATCCATATGTTAGTTTAATCCGACCTTTTCTATAATTCTATGTTTGTTTTATCGAAACATTTTATACAAAAAACCCAAATTTGTTATATCAGACCTATATGGGGCTATTTTATATAACCATGTGTTTGTTATATTGAACCTTTTTTTATAACCCAATGGTTGTTATATCGAATCATTTTTATATAAACATACCTTAGTTATATCGGGCTTGTTTATATAATCTTGTGTTTGTTATATCCGGTCACTTTATAAAACCCTATGTTTGTTGTTTTTGACGTATATTGTCCCCTATGATAGTGCTATTAGAATGTTATTATGCCAAAAATTACCAATTGTTTTTTTTTTAAATAAGACATCTACACCAGCCTAAAGTTGTTGACTCTATTTACGTGACTTTAAGGTAACTTCTATTTTTTTAATTATGGACCTTTTTTTAGGGTACTGTTCTCCTATCGTGTTGTTTGAACAGGTATATGACCGAACCGAGCAGATATTCGAGATTTACGTTCGTTAATCTTTCTTGTCGGAGGCACGTTGTATCAGATTACTACAAAAAGCGCCACCTGAATGGAGGGGAATAACTTGATTTGGTTTGCGGGTGCTGGGGGTTGGGGTGAGGTAGAGGAGATAATGTATTGAACTAAACTTTGATATTTTAACCTAATTAAGTTCTGTTGCTGTGCATTGTCAAGTGCAGTGCAGATAGTTTTAGGATAAAAAGTATTCATATAGTTATCAATTGATTATTCAACCAATTATCATGTGGTGTACTAGATCTATATATAGTTGTTATATCAGACTTCTATATCACCTTTCAGCCCAACTCGTTTTATTGCACTATGTTTGTTATTTCATACTAGTATATAGTTAAGTTTATAAATGTTTTTTAACGTCCCAGTCAAGAATATTTCACTTATATTGAGACGTTTCCAGTTACAGGCGAAAGTGTAGAAATTTTACCTGTGTGTTTCGCTGATGGTATTATACAACAGGGTCTTTATCGTGCCAGCCCTACCGTGACGCGGGACCTTGTTCATTTTAAGTTCCCTTCCGAAAGAACCGTGACTTTCATTTCTTATTGCAGAATGCTTGGCGAAAGAACAGACACTACCCACTTTCAAGTCTTGGGTCAGATCCGGTCGGGGTTCAAACCCACGATCTACCAACTGAGCTACCGCAGTGGTTAATACTAGTATATCACCTAAATGATCGAAAAATTACCTTCAATGGAAACGACAAAACACTGGCCTCTTCTTGGGTTCCTTTTTTGTACTGACGTACTCTGAGAACACTCAGATCCCTCTCTTTATCGAAATTGTTCGGAAAACCACAGGCGTGCGAGTCTCGGATGAAATAGTCCCACTTGTCCACGTCTACTCCGTTATTTTTGTTGTTAACGATCTAAAGTTTAATATATTTTTATTAATTCATAATCACAAAAATACTTTTTAGATGAATTTACGGGAGGCACCTAAGAAAAGTAAAAGATATATAATAAAATAACAGATAGAAAACAGCTGTTGATAAAACTTCCGTCATTGTCACGGTGAATCCAAAATAAAATTGCGTATAAAACTCATGAAATGTCAATTTTTAATTCTTTCGAATTTAAATAAGTATCAAAATCACTGAAAGTATATAGAAATATAAACACGCGAGCATAAATAAAAAAGTAAAAAAAGACAATTTTATCAATAATAATAATAATAATAATAATAATAATAATAAAAATAATAACTCTTATCACTGCCAAGTATAACAATGTGTATAGAACTCGTAATTGTCACAAAAAAAGAAATATAAAATTCACGTCATTGTGACATGTTAAGTGTTATCGAAGTCACGTCTAAAACTGCATATAAACAATCATTGTCTCGAATAATAGTTACATCATTGCCTCGAAATTCTTTTGCCATTGTCATGTTTAAAACTTTTAACGACTTTCGTTATTGTCTGTTTAAAACTCAAACGATCCCGTTAGTATCAGTTTATAATACCCGGGTCGATTTCACGTGTTTACTCCAATCAGTGTCAATGATAAAACGTATTAAACCTCCATTGATGTCACGTATAAATTTTAATCAATGTCACGTTTAAAACCTAAATCAATGTCACGGACAAAATCTCAATCAATGTCACGTATAAATCCTCTATCAATGTCACGTTTAAAACCTCCATCAATGTCACATATAAATCCTCTATCAATGCCAAGTATAAACATAAATCAATGTCAAGTATGAAACCTCCATCAATGTCACGAATGAAACCACCATCAATGTCACGTATGAAACCTCAATCAATGTCACGTTTGAAATCTCCGTCAATGTCATGTATGAAATCTACATCAATGTCACGAATGAAACCGCCATTAATGTCACGTGTCAATCCTACATCAATCAATGTCACGTATAAATCTTTATCAATACCAAATATAAACCTCAATCAATGTCACGTATAAAGCCTCCATCAATGTCATTTATAAAGCCTCCATCAAGGTCACGTATAAAACCTCTATCAATGTCACGGATAAAACCTCCATCAAAGTCACGTATAAGACCTCCATCAATGTCAGGTATAAAACCTCTTTCAATGTCATGTATAAAACCTCTATTAATGTCACGTATAAAATCATCATTAATGTAACGTATTAAACCTCTATTAATGTCAGGTATAAAACTTCAATCAATATCCTACATAAAACGTCTTTAAATAGCACGTATAAAACCTCAATCAATGTCAAGTATAAAACCACCATTTATGTCATGTATAAAACCTCCATCAATGTCACTTATAAAACCTCAGTCAATATCCCACATAAAACCTCTTTAAATGTCACGTATAAAACCTCCATTAGTGTCACGTATAAAACCTCTATCAATCAATGTCACGTATAAAACCTCCATCAATGTCACGGGTAAACTCCCATTAATGTCACGTTTAAACCCTCATTCAATATCACGTATAAAACCTTATCAATGTCAGGTATAAAACCTCTATCAATGTCATGTATAAAACCACCATCAAAGTCACGTTAAAACCTCCATCAATGTCACGGATAAAACCTCCATCAATCTCACGTATAAAACCTCAATCAATGTCACGTATAAGACTACCATCAATGTCATGTATAAAACCTCAATCAATGTCACGTATAAAACCTCAATCAATGTCACGTATAAAACTACCATCAATGTCATGTATAAAACCTCCATTAATGTCACGTGTAAAACCTTATCAATGTCACATATTACACCTCCATCAATGTCACGGATAAAACCTCCATCAATGTCATGGAAAAAAAAACTCCATCAATGTCAATTGTAAAACCTCTATCAATGTCACGTATAAAACCATTAATGTCACGTATAAAACCACCTTCAATGTCAATTATAAAACCACCATCAATGTCACGTATAAAACCTCAATCAATGTCACGTATAAAACCTCCATCAATGTGACGTATAAAACCTCAATCAATATCAAGTATAAAACCTCCATCAATATCAGGTATAAAACCTCCATAAATGTTACGTATAAAACCTCCATCTATGTCAATTATAAAACCTCTATCAATGTCACGTATAAAACCATTAATGTCACGTATAAAACCACCATCAATGTCATGTAAAAAACCTCTATCAATGTCACGGATAAAACCTCCATCAATGTCACATATAAAACCACAATCAATGTCACGTATAAAACCTCCATCAATATCACGGATAAAACTTCCATCAATGTCATGTATAAAACCTCCATGAATGTCACATGTAAAACCTTATCAATGTCACATATTACACCTCCATCAATGTAACGGATAAAACCTCCATAAATGTCATGGAAAAAATCTCCATCTATGTCAATTATAAAAGCTCTATCAATGTCACGTATAAAACCATCAATGTCACGTATAAAACCACCATCAATGTCATGTATAAAACCTCTATCAATGTCACGGATAAAACCTCCATCAATGTCACGTATAAAACCTCAATCAATATCAGGTATAAAACCTCCACCAATGTCACGTTAAAAACCTCCATTAATGTCACTTATAAGACCTCTATTAATGTCTCGTATAAAACCTTCTTCAATGTCACGTATAAAACCTCTATCAATGTCACGAATAAAGCCTCCATCAATGTCACGTATAAAACCTCTATCAATGTCACGTATAAGACCTCCATCAATGTCAAGTATAAAACCACCATCAATGTCATGTATAAAACCTCCATTAATGTCACGTGTAAAATCTCCATCAATGTCACGTATAAACCTCCATCAATATCACGGGTAAAACACCCATCAAGGTCACGTATATAACCTTAAAAAATTTTAGGGATAAAACTTTAATTAATGTCACGAATAAAAACTCCGTCAGTTTCATCTATAAAACCTCAATCGATTTCATGGATAAAACCTCCATAAATATCACGTATAAATCTCAATCAATGTCAGGTATAAACTTCCATCAATAAAACGTATAGAACCTAAATCAATGTCAGGTATAAAACCCCAATCAATGTCACAGGTAAAATCTCCTTCAACGTCACGCATAAAACCTTCATCAAGGTCACGGAGAAAAGCTTAATCAATGTCAGGTATAAAACATCGATCAATGTCACGTATAAACTTCCATCAATGTAACGTATAGAACCTCCATCAATGTCACAGAAAAAACCTTAAATAATGTCACGTATAAAACCTCTTTAAATGTCACGTATAAAACCTCAATCAATGTCACGTATAAAACCTCAATCAATCTCACGTATAAAACCTCAATCAATGTCACATGTAAAACCTTATCAATGTCACATATAAAACCACAATCAATGTCACATGTAAAACCTTATCAATGTCACATATTACACCTCCATCAATGTCACATGTAAAACCTTATCAATGTCACATATAAAACCACAATCAATGTCACATGTAAAACCTTATCAATGTCACATATTACACCTCCATCAATATAACGGATAAAACCTCCATAAATGTCATGGAAAAAATCTCCATCTATGTCAATTATAAAAGCTCTATCAATGTCACGTATAAAACCATCAATGTCACGTATAAAACCACCATCAATGTCATGTATAAAACCTCTATCAATGTCACGGATAAAACCTCCATCAATGTCACGTATAAAACCTCAATCAATATCAGGTATAAAACCTCCACCAATGTCACGTAAAAAACCTCCATTAATGTCACTTATAAGACCTCTATTAATGTCTCGTATAAAACCTTCTTCAATGTCACGTATAAAACCTCTATCAATGTCACGAATAAAGCCTCCATCAATGTCACGTATAAAACCTCTATCAATGTCACGTATAAGACCTCCATCAATGTCAAGTATAAAACCACCATCAATGTCATGTATAAAACCTCCATTAATGTCACGTGTATAACCTTATCAATGTCACATATTACACCTCCATCAATGTCACGGATAAAACCTCCATCAATGTCAATTATAAAACCAAGATAGATGTCACGTATAAAACCTCAATCAATGTCACGGATAAAACCTCCATCAATGTGACGTATAAAACCTCAATCAATGTCATGTATAAAACCTCCACCAATGTCAAGTATAAAACCTCTATCAATGTCACGTATAAAACCATTAATGTCACGTATAAAACCACCATCAATGTCATGAATAAAACCTCTATCAATGTCACGGATAAAACCTCCATCAATGTCACGTATAAAACCTCAATCAATATCAGGTATAAAACCTCCACCAATGTCACGTATAAAACCTCCATTAATGTCACGTATAAGACCTCTATAAATGTCACGTATAAAACCTCCATCAATGTCACGTAAAAAACCTCCATCAAAGTCAGGTATAAAACCTGTATCAATGACACGGATAAAACCTCTATCAATGTCTCGTATAAAACCTTCTTCAATGTCACGTATAAAGCCTCTATCAAGGTCACGAATAAAGCCTCCATCAATGTCACGTATAAAACCTCTATCAATGTCACGTATAAAACCTCTATAAATGTCACGTATAATACCTCCATTAACGTCACGTATAAGACATCAATCAATGTCACGTATAAGACCTCTATTAATGTCACGGATAAAAGCTCTATCAATGTCACGTATAAAACCTCCATCAATGTCACGTATAAAACCGTTATCAAAGTCCCGTATAAAATTTCCATCAATGTCACGTATAAAACCTCCATCAATGTTACGTATAAAACCTCCATGAATGTCACGGATAAAACCTCTATCAATGTCACGTATAAAACCTCTTTTAATGTCACGTATAAAACCTCTATCAGTGTCATGTTTAAAACCTCCATCAAAGTGATGTATAAAATCTCCATTAATGTCACGTGTAAAACCTTATCAATGTCACATATTACACCTCCATCAATGTCACGGATAAAACCTCCATCAATGTCAATTATAAAACAACGATAGATGTCACGTATAAAACCTTAATCAATGTCACGGATAAAACCTCCATCAATGTCACGTATAAAACCTCAATCAATATCAGGTATAAAACCTCCACCAATGTCACGTAAAAAACCTCCATTAATGTCACTTATAAGACCTCTATTAATGTCTCGTATAAAACCTTCTTCAATGTCACGTATAAAACCTCTATCAATGTCACGAATAAAGCCTCCATCAATGTCACGTATAAAACCTCTATCAATGTCACGTATAAGACCTCCATCAATGTCAAGTATAAAACCACCATCAATGTCATGTATAAAACCTCCATTAATGTCACGTGTAAAACCTTATCAATGCCACATATTACACCTCCATCAATGTCACGGATAAAACCTCCATCAATGTCACATATTACACCTCCATCAATGTCACGGATAAAACCTCCATCAATGTCAATTATAAAACCACGATAGATGTCACGTATAAAACCTCAATCAATGTCACGGATAAAACCTCCATCAGTGTGACGTATAAAACCTCAATCAATGTCATGTATAAAACCTCCACCAATGTCAAGTATAAAACCTCTATCAATGTCACGAATAAAGCCTCCATCAATGTCACGTATAAAACCTCTATCAATGTCACGTATAAAACCTCTATAAATGTCACGTATAATACCTCCATTAACGTCACGTATAAGACATCAATCAATGTCACGTATAAGACCTCTATTAATGTCACGGATAAAAGCTCTATCAATGTCACGTATAAAACCTCCATCAATGTCACGTATAAAACCGTTATCAAAGTCCCGTATAAAATTTCCATCAATGTCACGTATAAAACCTCCATCAATGTTACGTATAAAACCTCCATGAATGTCACGGATAAAACCTCTATCAATGTCACGTATAAAACCTCTTTTAATGTCACGTATAAAACCTCTATCAGTGTCATGTTTAAAACCTCCATCAAAGTCATGTATAAAATCTCCATCAATGTCACGTATAAAACCACCATCAATGTCAATTATAAAACCACCATCAATGTCACGTATAAAACCTCAATCAATGTCACGGATAAAACCTCCATCAATGTGACGTATAAAACCTCCATCAATGTGACGTATAAAACCTCAATCAATATCAAGTATAAAACCTCCATCAATATCAGGTATAAAACTTTTATAAATGTTACGTATAAAACCTCCATCTATGTCAATTATAAAACCTCTATCAATGTCACGTATAAAACCATTAATGTCACGTATAAAACCACCATCAATGTCATGTAAAAAATCTCTATCAATGTCACGGATAAAACCTCCATCAATGTCACATATAAAACCACAATCAATGTCACGTATAAAACCTCCATCAATGTCACGGATAAAACTTCCATGAATGTCATGTATAAAACCTCCATGAATGTCACATGTAAAACCTTATCAATGTCACATATTACACCTCCATCAATGTAACGGATAAAACCTCCATAAATGTCATGGAAAAAATCTCCATCTATGTCAATTATAAAAGCTCTATCAATGTCACGTTTAAAACCATCAATGTCACGTATAAAACCACCATCAATGTCATGTATAAAACCTCTATCAATGTCACGGATAAAACCTCCATCAATGTCACGTATAAAACCTCAATCAATATCAGGTATAAAACCTCCACCAATGTCACGTAAAAAACCTCCATTAATGTCACTTATAAGACCTCTATTAATGTCTCGTATAAAACCTTCTTCAATGTCACGTATAAAACCTCTATCAATGTCACGAATAAAGCCTCCATCAATGTCACGTATAAAACCTCTATCAATGTCACGTATAAGACCTCCATCAATGTCAAGTATAAAACCACCATCAATGTCATGTATAAAACCTCCATTAATGTCACGTGTATAACCTTATCAATGTCACATATTACACCTCCATCAATGTCACGGATAAAACCTCCATCAATGTCAATTATAAAACCAAGATAGATGTCACGTATAAAACCTCAATCAATGTCACGGATAAAACCTCCATCAATGTGACGTATAAAACCTCAATCAATGTCATGTATAAAACCTCCACCAATGTCAAGTATAAAACCTCTATCAATGTCACGTATAAAACCATTAATGTCACGTATAAAACCACCATCAATGTCATGAATAAAACCTCTATCAATGTCACGGATAAAACCTCCATCAATGTCACGTATAAAACCTCAATCAATATCAGGTATAAAACCTCCACCAATGTCACGTATAAAACCTCCATTAATGTCACGTATAAGACCTCTATAAATGTCACGTATAAAACCTCCATCAATGTCACGTAAAAAACCTCCATCAAAGTCAGGTATAAAACCTGTATCAATGACACGGATAAAACCTCTATCAATGTCTCGTATAAAACCTCCATCTATGTCAATTGTAAAACCTCTATCAATGTCACGTATAAAACCATTAATGTCACGTATAAAACCACCATCAATGTCATGTAAAAAACCTCTATCAATGTCACGGATAAAACCTCCATCAATGTCACATATAAAACCACAATCAATGTCACGTATAAAACCTCCATCAATGTCACGGATAAAACTTCCATCAATGTCATGTATAAAACCTCCATGAATATCACATGTAAAACCTTATCAATGTCACATATTACACCTCCATCAATGTAACGGATAAAACCTCCATAAATGTCATGGAAAAAATCTCCATCTATGTCAATTATAAAAGCTCTATCAATGTCACGTATAAAACCATCAATGACACGTATAAAACCACCATCAATGTCATGTATAAAACCTCTATCAATGTCACGGATAAAACCTCCATCAATGTCACGTATAAAACCTCAATCAATATCAGGTATAAAACCTCCACCAATGTCACGTAAAAAACCTCCATTAATGTCACTTATAAGACCTCTATTAATGTCTCGTATAAAACCTTCTTCAATGTCACGTATAAAACCTCTATCAATGTCACGAATAAAGCCTCCATCAATGTCACGTATAAAACCTCTATCAATGTCACGTATAAGACCTCCATCAATGTCAAGTATAAAACCACCATCAATGTCATGTATAAAACCTCCATTAATGTCACGTGTATAACCTTATCAATGTCACATATTACACCTCCATCAATGTCACGGATAAAACCTCCATCAATGTCAATTATAAAACCAAGATAGATGTCACGTATAAAACCTCAATCAATGTCACGGATAAAACCTCCATCAATGTGACGTATAAAACCTCAATCAATGTCATGTATAAAACCTCCACCAATGTCAAGTATAAAACCTCTATAAATGTCACGTATAAAACCATTAATGTCACGTATAAAACCACCATCAATGTCATGAATAAAACCTCTATCAATGTCACGGATAAAACCTCCGTCAATGTCACGTATAAAACCTCAATCAATATCAGGTATAAAACCTCCACCAATGTCACGTATAAAACCTCCATTAATGTCACGTATAAGACCTCTATAAATGTCACGTATAAAACCTCCATCAATGTCACGTAAAAAACCTCCATCAAAGTCAGGTATAAAACCTGTATCAATGACACGGATAAAACCTCTATCAATGTCTCGTATAAAACCTTCTTCAATGTCACGTATAAAACCTCTATCAATGTCACGAATAAAGCCTCCATCAATGTCACGTATAAAACCTCTATCAATGTCACGTATAAAACCTCTATAAATGTCACGTATAATACCTCCATTAACGTCACGTATAAGACATCAATCAATGTCACGTATAAGACCTCTATTAATGTCACGGATAAAAGCTCTATCAATGTCACGTATAAAACCTCCATCAATGTCACGTATAAAACCGTTATCAAAGTCCCGTATAAAATTTCCATCAATGTCACGTATAAAACCTCCATCAATGTTACGTATAAAACCTCCATGAATGTCACGGATAAAACCTCTATCAATGTCACGTATAAAACCTCTTTTAATGTCACGTATAAAACCTCTATCAGTGTCATGTTTAAAACCTCCATCAAAGTCATGTATAAAATCTCCATCAATGTCACGTATAAAACCTTATCAATGTCACGTATAAAACCTCAATCAATGTCACGAAAAAAACCTCCATCAATGTCAGGTATAAAACCTTCATCAATGTCACGTATAAAACCTCCATCAATGTTACGTATAAAACCTCTATCAATGTCACGTATGAAACCTCCATCAATGTCACGTATAAAACCTTATCAATGTCACGTATAAAACCTCAATCAATGTCACGAAAAAAACCTCCATCAATGTCAGGTATAAAACCTCCATCAATGTCACGTATAAAACCTCCATCAATGTTACGTATAAAACCTCTATCAATGTCACGTATAAAACCTCTATCAATGTCACGTATAAAACCTCAATCAATGTTACGTATAAAACCTCTATCAATGTCACGTATAAAACCTCAATCAATGTCACGTATAAAACCTTATCAATGTCACGTATAAAACCTCAATCAATGTCACGAAAAAACCTCCATCAATGTCACGTATAAAACCTTCATCAATGTCACGTATAAAACCTCCATCAATGTTACGTATAAAACCTCTATCAATGTCACGTATAAAACCTCTATCAATGTCACGTATAAAACCTCAATCAATGTCACGGATAAAAGCTCCATCAATGTTACGTATAAAACCTCCATCAATGTCACGTATAAAACCTCCATCAATGTCACGTATAAAACCTCAATCAATGTCACGGATAAAAGCTCTATCAATGTCACGTATAAAACCTCAATCAAAGTCAGGTATAAAACCTCCATCAATGTCACGTATAAAACCTCAATCAATGTCACGTATAAATCCTCCATCAATGTTACGTATAAAACCTCCATCAATGTCACAGATAAACCTCTATCAATGTCACGTATAAAACCTCAATGAATGTCACGAAAAAAACCTCCATCAATGTCACGTATAAAACCTTCATCAATGTCACGTATAAAACCTCCATCAATGTTACGTATAAAACCTCTATCAATGTCACGTATAAAACCACCATCAATGTCATGTATAAAACCTCTATCAATGTCACGGATAAACCTCCATCAATGTTACGTATAAAACCTCCATCAATGTCACGTATAAAACCTCCATCAATGTCACGTATAAAACCTCAATCAATGTCACGGATAAAAGCTCCATCAATGTCACGTATAAAACCTCAATCAATGTCACGTATAAATCCTCCATCAATGTCACGTATAAAACCTCCATCAATGTCACGGATAAAACCTCTATCAATGTCACGTATAAAACCTTACTCAATGTTATGAATAAAACCTTCATGAACGTCACGGATAAATCCTCCATCAATGTCACGTATTTGAGACCTCCATCAATGTCACTTATAAAACCTCCATCAATGTCAGGTATAAAACCTCTATCAAAGTCACGTATAAAACCTTATCAATGTCACGTATAAAACCTCAATCATTGTCACGTATAAAATCCCCATTAATGTTACGTATAAACTTCTATCAACGTCAGGTGTAAAAACTTCATCAATGTCACATGTAAACTTGTGACTGTCAATGCCATATATTAAGCACTCGTAAATGAATTAATCTCCAAATTATCTGTTACAGGCGCCTAGTCGTAAACCTTTATCTTGGAAGGTTTAAAACTGTCGTTATTTTATCACGAAAAAACATTCCGTTATTATCGCGTATCAGATATATAAAAAATACTTGCTAAATCAGAAAAATTCGTCAGTGTCACATATTATTATCTCAACAGGATAAATTCAGTCTAAATATTATCTTCATTAAAATAATGTTATTTTTGGCAATTAAGTTTTAAACAATAAACTATGGTTTTGTTCAATCAAAGTTACTGTACGTTTTTGTCATAGCTTGTTACCTGATATAAAAATGCTATCTTTCTCTCCCCTTGTGTCATCTCTTCCACTTTTTTACCCTGGAAATTAAGAATACAGTTTGCTTGAATTTCGTAACAAAAGTTATGCAGGTTTCTGTCATGTCTCACCCAAGAATATAACGTTGTTTGATTATAAACGTTATAGGATATCGCGTCGTTTGATTATAAACATTATAGGATTTCATGTTGTTTGATTATAAACGTTATAGGATATCACGTTGTTTGATTATAAACATTATAGGATTTCATGTTGTTTGATTATATACGTTATAAGATATCATGTTGTTTGATTATAAACGTTATAGGATATCATATCGTTTGATTATAAACGTTAAAGGATATCGCGTCGTTTGATTATAAACGTTATAGGATATCATGTTGTTTGATTATAAACGTTAAAGGTTATCGCGTCGTTTGATTATAAACGTTATAGGATATCATGCTGTTTGATTATAAACGTTATAGGATATCACGTTGTTTGATTATAAACGTTATAGGATATCATGTTGTTTGATTATAAACGTTATAAGATATCATGTTGTTTGATTATAAACGTTATAGGATATCACGTTGTTTGATTATAAACGTTATAGGTTGTCATGTTGTTTTATTATAAACGTTATAGGATATCATGTTGTTTGATTATAAACGTTATAGGATATCGCGTCGTTTGATTATAAACGTTATAGGATATCATGTTGTTTGATTATAAACGTTATAAGATATCATGTTGTTTGAATATAAACGTTATAGGATATCATGTTGTTTGATTATAAACTTTAAAGTATATCGCGTCGTTTGATTATAAACGTTATAGGATATCATGTTGTTTTATTATAAACGTTATAAGATATCATGTTGTTTGATTATAAACGTTATAAGATATCATGTTGTTTGATTATAAACGTTATATGATATCATGTTGTTTGATTATAAACGTTAAAGGATATCATGTCGTTTGTTTATAAATGTTATAGGATATCATGTTGTTTGATTATAAACGTTATAGGATATCATGTTGTTTGATTATAAACGTTATAAGATATCTTGTTGTTTGATTATGAACGTTATAGGATATCATGTTGTTTGATTATAAACGTTATAGGATATCATGTTGTTTGATTATAAACGTTGAAAGATATAATGTTGTTTGATTATAAACGTTATAGGATATCATGTTGTTTGAATATAAACGTTATAGGATATCATATTGTGTGATTATAAACGTTATAGGATATCATGTTGTTTGAATATAAACGTTATAGGATATCATGTATTTTGAATATAAATGTTATGGGATATCATGCTGTTTGATTATAAACTTTATATGATATCTTGTTGTTTGAGTATAAACGTTATAGGATATAATGTTGTTTGATTATAAACATGAACGTTACAGGATGTCATGTTGTTTGATTATAAACGTTATAGGATATCATGTTTTTTTTATCATAAACGTTAAAGGATATCATGTTTTTTTATCATTAACGTTATAGGATATCATGCTGTTTGAACAGAAACGTTATATGTAGCATGTTGTTTGATTATAAACGTTATAGGATAGAATGTTGTTTGATTACAAACGATATAGGATATCAGGTTTTTTCATTTAAACGTTATAGGTTGTCATGTTGTTTTATTATAAACGTTATAGGATATCATGTTTTTTTTATCATAAACGTTAAAGGATATCATGTCGTTTGTTTATAAACGTTATAGGATATCATGCTGTTTGATTATAAACGTTATATGATATCATGTTGTTTGATTATAAACGTTATAGAATATAATGTTGATTGATTATAAACGTTATAGGATATCATGTTTTTTCATTTAAACGTTATAGGATATCATGTTGTTTGATCTTTTCTAGGACATAATTAACGGAAATATTATAAAATTGTTTGTAAACATAGTGTATGCTCACCTCAATCATATCGCGAATGATATCTTTTGGGTTTGCCCTCTCGTCCTCGTCTTCAAAAAGTTGCAGGTCATCGATAATCTTTTCTGTTATCTTCATACCTCGGGTTTCGTGCTGTAACATACATATATTTTCATTTGATGTGTGAAATTCCCATTTCTCGAAGCTTAAGAGTATTGAGTTCATATAGGTTATGAACAATAAAAACCTTGTCACTCCGTGTATGAATACATATAAATGCAAAACACAATCGGGAACAACGGTATCATAAGTAAACAAACACGGCTGAACGGATAAAAGCGCATTCACTTGGTTTTCACAATAACGTATTTTTTTAACATAAAGTCTTTTTGAGAAATAAGATATAAGATAATAATACTAAAGCACTGGATTTTGGAAAAAACGCCTCTCAAATCAACTGACAGTTCTCTTGTTCAAGGTAATTTGTTTTCAAAAGACACTATATTAGAACTGACCGCCTTTTGGGTCAAACATCAAACAAAATATTCCAATTTTTCACCTTTGCGGTGCATGATGGCACTCAGCTTAAGAGAGGTTTAAAGCATTCGCTTACAATCAACAGAACCGTTCAAGTTCGAATCTCTTTAAAATTGGAAAATTTGCTCGTCTAGTATTTGATACCAACGCGCCATTGAAATGTAAGAAGGCTATAGGGGAATACTAAGGGCCTGAAAACTCACCTGTCACATTTTATCGATTTGTAGTCGCACATATATATTCTCCCATTTTGGTTTTTTTAAGTTATTTCGAACAAATTCGGCACATGTTTGCGCATGCGCTTGATTCAAAACAAAGATCAGTTTGATTAATTCCGCAAACCCTAATAGTTGCTTAGTTAAAAAGTACCATGTGGTAAATTCATTTTTTATGACAACATAAATATGAAACCGTTGTAACACTTTACACAACGACCTCGTGTGATGATATACAAGAAATATCTACGGCCGCACATAAGTCACATGATAAATATTTTTATACAATTTACAAACGCGAACATTATTGCGTAAAAGCTTTTCCGTGTTCATAGGAAAGATACTGCGTGCTTACGCAAAAGTTATCGCCTGCACAAGCGAAAATCATAATTTGCTCACATGAAAGTCATCGAAAGATGAGGCAAAAAGTTTTGCGTGCTCAAGAAAAAAAATTCGCATGAACACACGATATGAAAATAATTTTTTGTCACCTCTGTGCCGTCGTAGACTTCTTTTTGAATAAATAAAAACCCATATTTAGCTTTTGGTACTTTTGATAAACTTTCTTCTAATAAATTGTGTATTACCTCGCAGGGATTTTCGTCAATTTCCTTACTCAACTTCTCGTATAGATGGAAAAGGGTCCATGACCTATTTAAATATATAAATATAATTAGCATCAAAATATCCGTTTTGAAAAATATACATGTGTATATGCAAGTAATTCAAAAGTAGGTAATGAAAAAAAGTATAAATGTCCAGAATTATAGCTAATAATGTTTACTGAATATTAACAGCTTATAACAAAACTAGTGTCATGTGCTACTTTTTATTGTATTATTTCATAAAAATTCAAAAGTAACACATAACACTAGTACAAGTAGCTTATTATAAAGATTAACTATACGTTACTTATAACAAGTAGCTTTTTTGTGAACTTTTTATTATTTAAACTTTATTTCTTTTACAACGATTTAGAAACAAGTTGTGCAACTTATATTAATCTAGCTCGTTGGCCCGAATTGTAGCGCGCGTGAGGTCTTGTTGTGGGAGGAAAACCGGAGAACCCGGAGAAAAACCCACGTGCTCAAGCAGGTGACCTCATACCTTATCACATACGACGCAGGGAATCGAACCCCGGTCGCATTGGTGATAGGCGGAAGCGCTAACCACTGCGCCACTTGAACACTTTTTATTAGTAACTATTAACTAGTAGCTTATTATTGAAACCAAGTACAAGTTACTATTAACAGGTAGCTTTTAAAGTTAACTTTTTAATAGTTACTATTAACTAGTGGCTAATTATGTGACCTTAATACTTTATAATAATGGTATCTATCTATCTATCTATCTATCAGTGTCTTTAGATTTTAATCGATCGGTAAATGCACAAGAGTGAAGCAAGGGATTTCAGGCCACGGCTTCAATTTCACAATCATTTACTTAAATGAGTGAACATTAACTCAAAAATGTTCACTTTTCCTTCATTCTACCTTTCTTTTTAAAAAAATGGAAATTTTATGAAACAATGTTTTGTTTTTAATTAGATATTCAATTTTAACTGTATAATGTCTTAAAAATTTAAATATTCCCTAATTCCAGCCGAGTATACAATCAACTGTATGAATGATTGTGGGCCGGTCAAGATTTTTTTTCACTTAAATTTAGGCCGGGGTCTGCACTCCGATGTAGATAAACAGATACCGGGAGAAAAGCACCGGCAATGGCAAGGAAATCGACAGACTTCCTCACGCGAAGATCTTCCAGTGTGGTATTCGGCAAAAGTACCATCCATATGCTTATTTAAGACCTCTTGGCCTTATCACTCAACAAAAACAAAACCTTAGCTAGAAGTTTTCTACATATGATACGAAAAATAATTAAATAATAATAATAATAATAATAATAATAATAATAATAATAATAATAATAATAATAAATCCAGTTAAGGTCTATATTTCGAAAAAGCTGTTCTTAATACAATAAGGGTACATGGCGGTAATGTAACCCTGGGATTTAGTGATTTAAGTCCAATACCCAGTCGTGTCTGACCTAATGTGACCACTTATTGACATTTAAAAAAAATCGTAATTTTATGTAAATACATACCAATATCATGACATAGAGCTGCGATAGTGACACATTTTTTGTCAAAGTCAGATATATCATGTCTAGATTTTTCTGTTTCAAATGTCCTTTTCAAATTGTCCAGTACTTTTCCTGCTAGAAAACACACTCTGAAATAAATAACGGAACAAACTGATCATGATAAAACTTATTCATGTATATTTTCACTCTTAGAGAAACGGCCACTGCGGTAGCTCAGTTGGTAGAGTGCTCGCTCCGTAAGTGGAAGGTCGTGGGTTCGAGCCCCGACCGGGTCTGACCCAAGACTTGAAAGTGGGTAGTAACTTTTCTTTTGCAAAGCACTCGGCATTACGAAATGAAAGTCACGGTTCTTTCGGATGGGAACTTAAAAAAACGATGTTCCGTGTCATGGCAGGCATGGCACGATATAGAACACTGCTGTGTAATGCCATCAGCGCAACGCATGGGCAAATTTCTGCACTTTCGCCTATAGCTGGCGACGTCTCGATATAAGTGAAATATTCTTGACAGGGACGTAAAACACCATTGCTCAACTCAACTCTTAGATAACCGATTGACATTTATACACAGGGAACGAGATGATAGCGATAGACATTTTTTTCGAATTGAATCTTGGTATAATTATGCCAGACATATAATTTGACGAAACTGTTTTAATAAATAGTAATAATAAAATATTTTTTACTCAGCTCCAGAATATAAAGAGCCTAGTTGATAAATGAATTGTGTTTTATCTCTTGTGTTCACTTTACAGACATCATAATACTTTGAGCTCCGTAAGTGGGAGGTCGTGGGTTCAAACCCTGGCCGGGTCTGACCCAAGACTTGAAAGTGGGAAGTGACTGTTATTTCGCCAAGCAGTCGGCTATACGAATTGAAAGTCATGGATCTTTCGGATGGGAACTTGAAATAAACGATGTCCCGTGTCACGGATAAAGACTACTGCTGTATATTGCCCTCAGCGCAACGCACAGACAAAATTTCTGCACTTTCGCCTATAGCGGACGACGTCTCGATATAATTGAAATATTTTTGACTGGGACGTGAAACACTATTACTCAACTCAACTTAACTCATTATTCTTGGATCAAAAATCAAAGATTAAGAAGGTAAACCATTTTGTACTAATAAAGCATTACCCTAAACTGTGACTAAATCGTGTATGGACGCCGCCAGGATACACGTGTTCTACTCCCTGTAGTTGTTTTATATGTCTGAGTCTTTGAAAATATGGATGGTTTATGATTTTCACTAAGTAGGGCTCAAATATCATCATTCCATGGATTGGATCGGCAATTATCTATAATAAAAAGAAATAAAAATAATAATAAAGATAATAATAACTAGATCAATGTCGAGGAAGGGCTCCGCATAATATCTTCTGCTTATGAATAAGTACCGAGTATTACAAGCAACTTTCATCAACATCCGATCAATCATTTAGAAGATAACTTGAAGAAAACAAAATGGACAAACGAACGAACGGACGGATGGATGGACAGACAGACAAGGGATTACTACATATACCGAGTGAGACCCATAAGGTAAGGACTATCACAAGCAAGTTTCATCAAAATCCCATCATTCCTTCAGAAGATAACATGCTTAAAACATTCAGCAAATCATAACATATGCAGGCTCATTATATATGCATGGAATTTGTTCAACATCAAACTTAAGTGAGGGACTTATATAACAAGAAACACAAGCAAGTTTCATCAAAATCCAAGCATCCCTACTAAAGATATCACGCGGAAAGCATTCAGCCAATCAGATTGCAGCAGCCTCATTAAATATGCACGGAATTTGTCAAACTTCGAACTTGAGCAAAGGATTTATGTACTAAGTATCACGTGCAAGTTTCATAAAAATCCCACCATTCCCTCTCAAGATATCAAGCGGAAAACATTAGAATATCAAATTACAGCAGCCTCATTAAATATGCACGGAATTTGTAGAACATCGAACTTGTGCGAAGGATTTATGTACTAAATATCACAAGCAAGTTTCATCAAAATCCAATCATTCCTTCTCAAGATATCCTGCAGAAAACTTTCAGCTAATCAGATTGTAGCAGCCTCATTAAATATACACGGAATTTGTCGAACATCGAACTTGAGCGAAGGATTTATGTACCAAGAAACACAAGCAAGTTTCATGAAATTCCCACCATTCTTTCTATAGATATCATGCGGAAAACATTCAGCCAATCAGATTGCAGCAGCCTCATTAAATATGTACGGAATTTGTCGAACATCGAAGTTGAGCGAAGGATTTATGTACAAGCAAGTTTCATCGAAATTGCATCATTCCTTTAGAAGATATCATGCGGAAAACATTCAGGCGTCAGATTGCAGCAGCCTCTTTAAATATGCACGGAATTTGTCGAACATCGAACTTGAGCGAGGGACTTATGTACCAATTATAACAAACAAGTTTCATAAAAACTCCACAATTCCATCTCAAGATATCGTGCGGAAAGCGAAACGGACAGAGACGGACAGACGGACGGACAAGGTGATTACTAAAGGGCACCCGCATCACGATGCGGGTCCCTACTTAAAAAAATAATGATGATGATAACATTATATGCAATAAAGAATTTTGTGCATACGCTTAACGCTTTATGGTATGTAACCAAACCAGGACTCTCGATCAAAGCGCTAAGTACACAAAAGTGTACTTATAAAGCAAAACATCGTGCCCCTTTGACCTTTGACGGAAACGCCCTCAATGCAGCTACTGGAAAGTTCTCTTTACACCACGTTCAGTTAAAGCAACATTTTTTGTTTGTAAATTCCCATATAATCAAACATATAAGCAACTCCAATTAAACTTTTTACTTTTTAAACTTTGTTATTATGTTCAGGTCAAGTTTCAAAATTTTAGCATTTCTAAAGTAAAAATAACCATTGCAGAAGCTCAGTTGGTAAAGTGCTCGCTCCGTAAGTGGGCGGTCGTAGGTTCGAAACCCGGTCTGACCGGGTCTGACCCAAGACTTGAAAGTGGGTAGTAACTGTTGGTCAAGCGCTCGGCATAACAAATTGAAAGCCGCGGTTATTTGGGAATTGAAATAAACGTCCCGTGTCACGGTAGGCGAGGCACCATAAAGAATCCTGCTGTATAATGCCACAAGCGCAACGCACATGCTAAATTTCTACACTTTGGCCTACAGCTGGCGACATCTCGATATAAGTGAAATATTCTTGACTGGGACGTTAAACACCATTACCCAACTTACTCAACTCCGAAGTAAAAATAAAATCAGCGGTTTATTTGATCTTTTTCAAATGCTTAAAAGAACGTAATTTCAAGGCCAAGTCTGTCAAAATGCACGGAGTATTCTTGCAGCAATGTTTAGGATTTTTATAGTGACATTTACCTTTGATATAAATGTTACATTTTTCCAGTGTTTATCACAGAAGGCGTCGGTGGCCAAATGATCTAAAGCACGCGCTTACGGATCACAGCAACTCTCACCGCTTGGGTCAAAATACCAGATAGGTACATGTACATCACTTGTCGCGGAAGCACGACTAGAAGCGATACTAGATTATAAAATGAGGACGTCACAAAAAGTAGACCAAAAAAGTACACGTGTACTTAAGCGCCAATATTGTATCACTACACTGCAGTATCATCCATGTCAGATAAAAATATGTTTTGTCAAATCAAGTAGAAAAAGTGATTCAATATTAGATAAAAGGCTCTTTTACTGGAACCGCCTTGGTTCTAATCCCACCCGGTACAAAACTTAGTGTGAGAAAGTTTGTCAGTTAGCTTGCCGAAGGTCTGTGGTTTTCTCCGGGCACTCCGGTTTCCTTCACCATCCAAGAACTTACCGCCTCGAAATAAGTAAAAAAAAAACGAAAAACCAATGTGTACGTGAACGAGATAACGATGGGAGATTGGTCTCGATCTGATAGAAATATTTTCGGCATACTTAACAGCATTGTTCGATAAGAAGTAAAATGAAAAATCATACTGATACGGGACCCTACGGAAGCGTATTGCTGCCCACTAAAAAAATTCCTTAGAAATCCGAACAACTGCTCATTCGGATGTTGTATTTTGTGAAGTTAATGAAAATATTCATCTCTCTCTCTCTCTCTCTCTCTCTCTCTCTCTCTCTCTCTCTCTCTCTCTCTCTCTCTCTCTCTCTCTCGGATTTCTAAGGAATAAGAACACGGGTACTTGCTCTCACGTACAGGACATTATGTCGTATCGTACGTACGACTTATTATGTCGTACATACGAGATACTATGTCGTACGTACGACTTAATATTTTTTTAAGTTGGCAGCAATACCCTTCCGTAGAACCACATTAAGCAAAAAAAAAAAAAAAAAAAAAAAAAAAAAAAAAACAATCAATGGCAGTTTTGGATTATAAATGCTATAGCTTTGCCAGACAAACGGAATCATGTGACTCGCGTTATGATTGGGTTTGCTTGGCTTGGGGATTTATTATCCAATAACTGTCATTGCTATGCTGTTCAATGGTTATATTTATGTTTTATTTTTTATTTATTTGAACCATATTTTATTGTTCAAAATATGCAAGACAATTTTTCTTTTGAAAGTATAGAAAGAAAAAAATCATTATCATTATAAATGTTATTATTTTACATCCATTTCAATTTTTTCCGCTTTCAACGACAATTGGAGCACAGCGTTAAATTATGTAAGTTTAGTACAACATGAAATAAACACATGACTCTACAAAAATTACGAAATAGTTCATTAACCGTGTGTTTGCGCATGTTATCTAACACATCAATTTAGTCACTTTCGATATCGCTTTGAAATCAAAAAAAGGCGGATGACGAGGAGTAAATAGTCTCTAATATTTAAACGAAAATGATGTCTTACACTTTCAGTTTTAGAAAATTGAAGTGCAATGGAATTTGCGGAGAAGCCAGGAGTGAATTTATTGGATGGCTTTGAGTTAATAAACTCATAGTTCAGTTATTTGATAGCTGTATGAAAAAATCATCTTTTATCAAATGAGTTTATCAGTAAGGATATTTTGATGGAAGACGCCATACATGTAAACGACTGCAGGTAAAATAAATCAAAAGTATATGAATTTGACTTTATATCATGATGGTTTAATATTTAATGGAGATACATTGAAATACAAATAACCAGAATTCTGTTCTGGGACAATAACACTAATATAACTTCAATCAAAAATATGTTCCTGGCCAATATCATCTATGTTATCACAAACCTGCTGACCTAAAAACTGACAAAGATAAAATCATTTTCCGAAAAATGCCAATTCTAACATGTTTACTGAAGTGCACTACAGCTATTTATTGATTTTTTTTTTTATAAATTTATATGTTGTTGCACGTACCATTACCTATATACAATATTATCAACAAAGGTTTAAAATTTTATTAACATGTTGTTTCATGTAATTAATATTATGCTGTTTGCTGTTGATCACACGACCCACTTGAAATGCCCCTACCCAAAAAAAATTGTATTGCTTTCTACTACAATTTTTTTTTTACTTCTGGTACAACATAAGAAACAGTATTAAATGACAATATCCCTGGATAGGATGTCCTGTGAGCAGGTTTATATGGTAGTAAGGAAATTCAGCTGTGTTTCTCCATGGGAGAAAACACAAGGAGGAACAAAGAAGACTAGTTAGCAAAAAATTGTAAATGTGTTTTAAAAGAGAAATATGAAAGCAATTTCAACTTTTTAAAAGTTTTAAAAGATTAAGTTTTCAAAAAATTAAATTAAGATGTTTTCCTACCTACCTACCCATATGTGGATGGCATGGGTCGGAAAACAGCAAACAAAGAAATTTCTAAGTTAGGCCTCACGTTTACAGTAATTTTTTGTCATACATCTTACCTTTGGTTCTTCCATACTGAATGGGAACAAACTAAATTCTGTATTTGATTTTGCAGTATTTAAACAAACCAAATCGCTCAAACATGAATATCGACTGTATGATAGTGATAGATATCTAAGGTCAAAGCGGCTAAAAAATTGACATAAATTACATCACGGAAAAAGTCAAATACCTATATCCAAAGTTTAAAATGAATTAAGTTTATTTAACGTGTTGTTGCACGTACTTTTTAAGTTTAAGCACAGCCTTTAATTTTTGTTAGGTCTATTGAGAAATAACTTGAATGAGGACTGTGCACTATGCATAAATTCCGCGTAGCAAAAAGTACATAGTCTTCATTCAAGTTATTAAAGACATTGTTTATGATTAAATTATATTTATAATTTAATTACATAAATAAAAAGATCAAAAGGCGTATGGAAAAATTTAATGTTTATCAAAAAAAAAAAAAAAAAAAAAAAAAAAAAAAAAAAAAAAAAAAAAAAAAAAAAAATTACTTCAGAAAATGTGTAACAAAGCTCGTTGTCCATGGTCACTGTCGACACTCCTGCTGAATACAGTAGCCATATTGGCAGTGTCCGTTTTGACATGCAGTTAGTTCTAATGAGCGACAGAGTTAAAGGTAGGACAGGATCGACAAGAAGATTCAAAATTGCTAACCGGGACAAGTGCGTTACTATTGGTTGTTACATTCCAAGATAAGGTTGACAGAGTGCTATTTTTGGGGGGTGGGGGGTGGGGGGTGGGTGGGTGTGTGTGTGTGTGTTGAGCAGTCTCGATTTTAACTGCAGACGGAACTTTCGCAGTTATGACCGGTCAAATACATTATGTGGTATATTACAAACCCGGCATCATTCATTCCTTGTTTGCCTGTAGACCTCAGACAATGTGCTGTATAGGACTTGTCGCATTTTGTATGCCTGAATATCTCGGACATAAATCGTGTGAACTGAAAATGCTTTGCGCTTTTGTTTATATACTACAGACTTTCAGAATCAGGCCAAGTTAGAGCGCTTTAAACACAGTGGTTAGACAGACACTTTTTGATCAGTTTTGGCCATTTACAACTTCAATGAAGCAACAATCCATATAAACATCTATGTCCTTAAGATGACGGTTTATTGCTACCCTTATGCTTTTGATAGAGGTCTTGTGATATTCAGTGGTTTGTTCTTTATTTGATTGCTTCTTTCTGTTTTCGGTTGCCTTTGGAGTAGCCGCTGTATGAACATTTTCAAGTCCAAATACCTGTAAACTCTAGTCTAAAATTAAACATTGGTTCTGAAAGAAGTGCTATATATATTTTAACCAATAATAAGCAAAATTTATATTAACCTTGAAAAGTTCTAAGTCCACATTTAAGTTTTTTAAGTTGACTTGGACTGGGGACTTTCCTGTAAGGATTTTAGCTGAGCCTCGCGGATTAATTTGAATTTTTTGGGCCCACATTTACATTTATGTTAAATGAGGTTGGATTTTAATCTAGAGCTCTTTCTTTCTCCCTTGCAGCAAATTCTGGTAAAGTAAAACCCCTCTACAAAAAAAAAAAAAAAAAAAAAAAAAAAAAAAAAAAAAAAAAAAAACCATCGGTTTCATAGTCGTTATTAAACAAAAAACCCCAAATCTTCCCAGTCTGTCATATCCAAGTCATTTAGTGGTCCTGTATTGCTTTCTGTTTCTTCTAAATGTACAAAAATATCGTCCGTATTCCTAAAAAAATCGGTTACTCGTCTTCCATTCCTTATTCTTGCAAAAAAAAAAAAAAAAAAAAAAAAAAAAAAGAAGGAAAGCAGAAGATAAAACGTTATATTTCTAGTTATAACGAAAAGACGAAAATTGTTTTTTTTATTTTAATTGAACGAAGAAAATGAAATTGCTGCAAGTTTAATTGTGATCTTAACTGCAATAATATTACTGAACAAATATGTTCTATTTCTACTCTCATTCTTATTTTCCGCCATTGTTTACAAAAAGTGGTCGGGTCTTTGTAAAAGTTTTTTAAGGAAACAACTGTTAACTTATATGCCAATTAGAAAGTGTGAAAATGGTAAAATTTAATTATTATGTTGTTATGTATGTTGTATGTACTGTATCGTAGTTAAGTTTGTAGGAGTTAAGTCCCTTTATTTTCTCTAACCTCTAAAAATCCAAATTGTATTCTTTAGAAAAAAAAAGAAAATGTTTTCAAAAAGGGACGCAACATTTGATATAGCAATATCTAACAGATATATACTCATGCTAAATAGTTTAAAAGAATGACAGGTATAAATATAAACACACACGCGCGCGCTCCTTACTTATACTTAACAAACGGAAAATAAAAAAAATGTTATCTGAACTGGAACTTGATAAATCGAACATAGCAGTCTGTGTTCAAATCACTATCCCCAAAAACATAGCAGTCTGTGTTCAAATCACTATCCCAAAAAACAAAATACGAAAACTGGCTGAATACGTTAAACACGCTAACTTCCACCAGGGAAATTATAAATAAATAAATAAATAAATAAATAAATAAATAAATAAATTTATATATATATATATATATATATATATATATATATATATATATTAGAATGTATATACATTTGTATATATATATCTCAGGAAATTAATACGTCATGAAATTAATGCGAATTGCCGAATTTGAAGTAAATGCGAATTTTTAAATTCCATTTTTTTAAAAAATTTTGCCAATTTTTTATCTAACAATAATTGAGTGTACGCTTTTATGCGCCGATGACAGGTTGTTTTAAATTAACCAGGGTGGAAAGGGATTGTCAGAACAAAGAAACGCGTAGTCCTAGAAAAAACATACACAAATATAACGTTTGTAGATTTTATAAAAATAATGCATTCAAAATAAGGATGTCCATGTCGACATGTTTACAACTGATCTTCGTCTTCGACTCACGAGTTTAGAATGTTGATACAATGTACTTATAATCACTGTGCTGTTAATTTGACGTCCAAAATGATGTAACAGTCATGATTCTACTCGTAGCGAAATTCCCAGTAGGCAGTAGGAAATAAACAGCAAAAAATAACTGCTAAATGAGAAGATGCTCCAAATAATCAGTTACGATAACATCTTCCTGTTAAGGGAGAAAACTCAATTTACAATAAACATACATAAATCGGAAAATAAATGCATTTATTTCGCATTAATTTTTTGCTCGCATTACAGTATACACACACGCACGCACACACACACACACAAACACACACACACACACACACACACACACACACACACACACACACACACATATATATCATGGTGGTTTAATATTTAATGGAGATACATTGAAATACAAATAACCAGAATTCTGTTCTGGGGCAATAATACTAATATAACTTCAATCAAAAATATGTTCCTGGCCAATATCATCAAGACAGCTATGTTTTCACAAACTCGCTGATACCAGTATGTATATGTTTATTAACTGTAAATCAGGGGAAGTAGGTTTATTATTGGAAGGTATCCTGGCGCCAGTTTCACAATCATTCACTCAATTGAATGTACATTCAACTCAAATGAGAGAATATTTAAATGTCAATTTTTAAGACATTACACAGTAAAGCTGAATATCTAATGTTATATTTCATGTAAGCTTGTTGAACAAAACAAAGCATTATCATAGAAATAAAAAATTTTAAAATATTATTGAGAGAAAAATGAGAATATTTGAGTTGAGTGTACACTCAGTTGAGTGAACGGTTGTGAACCTGGGGGCTGGTCGTCTATCATCTCATATTTTATTTGTCTTATTACATCGAAGGTCTACAAACTGCTAGCTTAGTCTTGTTACCAAATATATATCATTTTATAATATGCAATCCAAATACTCAATTTTTTTTAACATTATGCTATTTTAGACATATGTCAAAGAAACGAATCGTAAGTTAAGACACTAAAAGCAAAATATCCAAGGTAAGATATCAAATTTTTAACGCCCAGGCCCTTAGTTTCACAATCGTTCACTCAACTGAGTTTACACTCAACTCAAATATTGCCTTTTTTGCTCATAAATATTTTGAAATATTAAGTTTTATGAAACAATATTTTGTTTTGTTCAAGAAAATTACACTAAATAATTAAGATATAACATAAGATATGCATTATAACTGTGTAATGTCTTAAAAATTGACATTGAAATATTCCCGAATTTGAGTTGAGTGTACACCCAATTGAGTGAAAGATTGTGTAACTGGGGTTGGGGCCAGTTAAACAAACGTTTATCTTTCCGCTCTGTTAATCATTTGAAATTTAAATAGCAACAGCCGCCATTTTGGTTGTCAATGAAAACTTTTCTCTGTAGTAACGGAATTTAATACGCCTGTTTAGTGCAGGATGATGCACGCTTTACTCATTAATTTTTACGAATCTGTGCATAATACATTTAAATGTTACTAATGTAACTGACGAATGTGAAGCGATCATTCTGATGTGATATAAGTTTTAAGAACTAGGTTTAATGCAATCAGATTACAGGAAATTAACACATAAATAAAACTAAATGAAGAAAAAAAAGTAATAAAGTTAAATTAAACTAAACGTGTGATTTATAAATAAAACTATAGATACATTTATATAAGCATACACATATAAACACAAATAAAAAATGAGAAAAAGCATGGCGACTTTACATACAAAATGTCTGTTATTATTGAAAAATATGCAAAAAAAAAAAAAAAAAAAAGAAAAGAAAATACCTATGGCACCCAGGAAAATGCATAGATAAGAAAATTAAAATATTAGGAATACTGAACCCGAACTGAACCCTTTTCAGGTTTTAACAGCGGGTTTCATTTCATCATTAAACACTTAAGCTGAGTGGTCACAGCGCATCTAACCTTCTTGTACGAATCTCCTTTAATATGTTATAAAACAAAAAAAAATAAAAAGTTTCTTAAAAACCAGCAAAACTTGAAACAAACATAATGATACAAATTTTCGTTACTCCCTGTTTATTTTTTATTTGGAGATAATTGACGAACGTCTTCAATTAGGGAGGAAAAGATCTTCGCATCAAAAGGTTAGATGTCAACTTTCATTGCAGTTTCATTGACTTGATGAAGGATAAAGAAAAAAATTTAAAAAATAAGGTCTTTAAATGTCTTCTTAACACTACCTCATGCTTAATAGCCAGAGACACAGAAACGAGAAGAAGAATAAGAACATAATTACATTTACATGTTGCTTTTTATTGCCAAAAATGTGTCCTGTATATGTCACGAAAGCGGTCGTGTATTTCAAAGATAAATAATACAGTTGTGGAATTTAGGGGTACACTGTATAATAATTTCAGCATTTTAAAAGACGGGCATTTTGGTTAAGTAACAATATAGTAATATTTTTATTAGTCTTCTTACGGCATACAGGATTAGAGGTAATGGTTAAAAGAACCAATTTTCAATTTTTCAAGATAAAAATATTTATATTTTATACATCGAATGATGATTGACATTTGCAGAGAAATATATTCGTTATATAGAAGGAAATATTACATCATTGACTTATATAATTTTCGAACTTTGGATTAATTAATTTTTAATTTTGTACTATCTTTTTTAATTTATCAACTTTTTCGGTCCCTTGTGTCCCTAATGAGAATGAATTATCGAATGTGCAGATTAAATATAAACAGGCATTTTTACAGTGTAAACTAAGAATTAAATCAAATCATCTTGCAGTCAATGATCTTTAATCTTTTCTAATATTTTTGTTCACTTCGCGGGAAGTCTTCAACGGTTGGTTATGTAAAGAAACGTACAGTCGTTATTTAAACAGTAACTTTGAGTGCTTGATTTTTTAAATGAATTCTTTGTTGTTAAAAATTAGACAATTTTGCAAGAAGTTTTCAAAGTACATATAGATAAAAATAATGCCAAGAACCGTCGTCTCAATGGTGTAGAAATAAATTTCAGTAGGCAGTATTTTGTGCTGTCAGAAAAAATACCGTTTAGCAAAATGTTCAGCCGTCTTAATTTTTGAAATTAATTTTAAACTAAGGTCTGTTCTTTCATTGCAAAGCATTTCTTATTTGGATTCATATAATTTTGGAACTTTAGATTAATTAGTTTTCAACTGTTTGGCTTATGTTTTTATCAATCAAACGTTTCGGCCTCTAGTGTCACTGATGAGGAATGATTTTCCGAATTGTGCACATATGGCACATCAAAATTTAGCAGGTATTTGTTATATATTTCATGACATATAATTAAATTGAAGCAATGTTCTTTAGAACAATTGTTTTAGTCCATAAAAGAATATCACTGTATTTTTAGAAGAGTTACTAGATATTTACCCAAACTCAATTGTTTCCATGTTAAACAATTAAGAGAAATAGTTATATAAAAGGTTTGCTAAACGCATTGCATAACCAATCAAGATTATAATGGAAAAAGTGGGTATTTATGATATGATGTGATTAAAATAAAATAAATAAAATAAAATAAAATAAAATATATAAAACAAAATAAAATAAAATAAAATATATATAATAATATAATATAATATAATATAATATAATATAATATAATATAATATAATATTATAATATAATATAATATAATATAATATAATATAATATAATATAATATAATATTATAATATAATATAATATAATATAATATAATATAATATAATATAATATAATATAATATAATATAATATAATATAATATAATATAAAAAAGAAAACAATACAGTGCAATACAATACAGAATAATATATATTTATATTCTAATTATTTTAATTTAACTATGATAGACATTTCATATCTATAAAGTGTGTAAAATGCTAGTACAAAAGGAGGAAGATCTTTAACAAGGTTAAACACAAAATCCCTCTTTTCAATTTACATTTAACAAAGTCGCTTACTTATAATACTTAAAGATTATTTATAAATCGAATAGCATTTATATGTAAAAGAGGTCAAGGGTATACACATTTTCTGAAAATGTCTGATAAAAGCGTTCTTTAGATCAATATCAAAAATTTATCGATATGTAAAGGAGGTCAGCAGTTCAAGGGTATGCACATTTTCTGAAAATGTCTATTACACATATAACAGTTTAACAGTTCGACCTATCGTGAAATAATGAAATATTGAGTAGGTATTAAATCATACATGTATAAACAAGTGAATTATGTATAATTAAAAAAAATACACTTCAGACAACCTTAACACGTAATACTCAGTTTTTATATATATTTATTTATTTGTTCAATTACATGATATCAATTTTTAAACACTCTAAAAGCTGTTTATATTCTAATGATTTTACACAATTACAAGTTCTGTAGCGATTGACTAACTGACCTACTGTTTTAAGCTAAGTTTTATGTAGATTAAATCGCTTGTTTTGTTTTTTCTTTGGCTTGTCTTTGTAGTCTTCTGATTTGGCGGTATTAGCAGAATTGTTGTTAAGAACCTTGAAATAAGAAGGAATAGATAATTACTTAAACGTTTTTTGTCTTTATTCTGCTGGTCAAATTAGTTGTGAGTCAACCATGAACCATTCGCCGATCAATCTAATCATCATCAGGGAATGATCATGTTTAGTCAATCAATTATTCGGTGATAATTCAATGTCACATGATAATCAATTAACATAATCAGTATTTAATTGTATCCAATATAGTTATAGATCAATGTGATTAATCAATCCGTTTTACATAAATTACTTAAAACGGTGTTGTGCAAACGCCTATTATGTGTAAACAATAATTAACCTTTAAATGACAACCAATAAAACTGTTTCAACTGTATGTCATTAATAATCGACCAATAATACTGATTAAAAATAATGACTAAAGGTTATATAATAAGCAATGATTCAGTCATTATTTCTGTCTTTGAACTAAAAATTAATTTTTAACATAAATGAAACGTACAATTCTGGTATTTCAAGCGTGGAATACAAAATAAATAAAATACTTTGACTGAAAGCTACGAGAATTAACATTATTTATCTTAAAATCTATATTATTAATTATGAATGTTGTTTATTAAAAATTTACTAAGAAGGAAGATATGTGAAATTGCATTTGAAAATTTGATAAGATAAAATAAGGAATTAATTCTCAATCAAGTATGCTTTAACATGATTTGAGTAAGAAACATATGAAAATAAAATTGCAACTAGATGAAAATAGATCTGACTAAAGGTTATATAATAAGCAATGATTCAGTCATTATTTCTGTCTTTGAACTAAAAATTAATTTTTAACATAAATGAAACGTACAATTCTGGTATTTCAAGCGTGGAATACAAAATAAATAAAATACTTTGACTGAAAGCTACGAGAATTAACATTATTTATCTTAAATCTATATTATTAATTATGAATGTTGTTTATTAAAATTTACTAAGAAGGAAGATATGTGAAATTGCATTTGAAAATTTGATAAGATAAAATAAGGAATTAATTCTCAATCAAGTATGCTTTAACATGATTTGAGTAAGAAACATATGAAAATAAAATTGCAACTAGATGAAAATAGATCTGCAACCCAGTTTAGCAAACTAAATTATAAGATTTACATGTCTAAAAAATAAAAGTATGCATAAACCAGAACAGAATGCTCAAAATGCTTTACGATTAAGCATAGGAAATACAATGATAATTTACCGAAGCCATGCTGTATGTACAACATATATTCTATGTATCTGGGCCCAGCTCCTAAAAATGATGTCTCCCTAAATTGCATTGAACTGCCGAAACAATACTCAGGCGTAATTGATCGTTGAAAATGATTTTGAATGAATTTTCACATATAAACTAAGAGAGCCCTTGGAATTTAACCTGCTTTGACCCAAATATGCACAAATTAAATTACACTTACCATGGTTTCAGCCGTATTTTCTCCTCTGAACGAAAGAAGACACTGTTAAGACTAAATCAACTTTTCGAACACAGAAGAGTTCCAAACCAGGGGAGCTGTTGTTTAATCTTCTCATTTAAGTTATGATTTCATTCGAACTTGAATTTTATGGAAAGACTAATAATGACTTAAATACTTATACTTATGGAATTGTTTTAATATTTCCATGGGAAAGATTTAAAACTTTTATTCAGAAATAGGGAACCTTTCGAATATTAACATGATAATATAAAACTAACAGCTACAAAGTGCACATTGCGTAAGGCAGAAACTAAGACATGTTTAATTTTTTTTTCAGAAATAGTGAAACCTTTCGAATATTAACTTTTATTAAAATTAGCTTTAATAGAGCTCTTTAGATATAACTGTAGTCTCTCTTGCATGTGCATTAAACAGTAGGGGTGGCGAAAGCCGTAAACGTCGCATTGTTTACCTTATATAGGTATGAAGATTATAAACCTTATATGTGTCGTAAGTGACCTTGTGTCGGAACTCTACCCATTTTCTCAGCTCGTTTGCATTCTTTGGAGTCTTGTCTATTTTGAAGTCAGAACTAAGATATGCTATTTTTCAGGCATTTTTCAGTCTACATTTCTGCACACATATGAATTAAAAGTACACTGTCTGTAGTAACCTCAGTAACATAAATCTTTTGCATAAACAATATTGTGACATTGTGCCCGTATAACATATAAAAGCTTTCTTCTGTTAGATTTAACAAATCTTCTTTGAATACCCATATTTCAATATATTTTTGCTAAAAGTTTAGTATAACAGTAAGCAAATATTATCCAAATGTACTTTTGCAATGCGCTTAGTTAAATGTTCAGGTAGGGTTCTTTAGCGTGTTGCGCCTACCATGACACGGGGTTTTCTGTTTCAAGGACCTCGCGTGTATTCAAGTCTTTGTAAGACGCGACCGGAGTTTTTATCTCGACCTCTTACATACGAAGCGACCACTCGTCTAACTGAGCTACCGTAGTGAGCTAAGTTTTCGGTAGAAATTTGAATCAAACACCAGCTAACAACGTCAGAAGTGTATCTTTCATCACATTCGTAAAAAAAACTGCAACAGGCAAGTTACAAACGGTTAAAAAGGCGGACTTTTGCTGATTCCTGATCGTCACAACAATAGGTTATATATCCCCGTACACTGCATCTTATTGGCCTGATGAAGAATAACACAATTTAAATAAACTTAAAAAGTCTTTTAATGTTTTATTAACACAAATTCATGCTTAACTGCTGCAAACACAGAAAGGATAAGAACAAAACATAATTACATGTATATGTTATCTTTAATTGCAAAAATGCAGTCCTTGAAAGGCAATACGAATGATAAACAAAAATATCTGTTTTAATTTTGGTGTGCCATATGTGCAAATTTCGGAAAATTATTAATCATCAGTGACAATAGAGGCCGAAAAGTTTGAGAGATAAAGACAAAAATCCAAACATTTGAAAAGTAATTAATCCATAGTTTCAAAATCAAATGAATCTAAATCAAACTAAAAATACAAAAATAATTTAAAAATGCATTCTTTTATTTGAAAGATAAAAATAAGATTGTAGAATTGAAGAGATTGTTCTGAAAATCCAGCACTTTTAGAAGACGGTATTATGGCTAAGAAAAAACATGGGGATATTATTTCTGTATTCTTAATACCTACAGGATTTGAGGCAAATGAATGAGGGAACATTTTTTTCATTTTTGTTATCTTTAACCTATCCTTTTAATGAATTGCCTAGTTTGAAATCATTGAAGTGTCCAATTTAAACTCTATTGTAGTCAAAAGATCTTAACTACTATCCTCGTGTGTCAACCTGAAGTATTCTAACTATTCTTAACCATCTTTCCTAACGCATAAAACGTCTCCGTAGTGTATCATTCAACTTATTTTTTGTCTTGATAAACAAGATTTATATAATTTTACATATGGAATGACGGTTTACTAAATCATTAGCAGAGATGATCTGTACAATATAGGTCAATATTTCAGTATGGTTAATCAATAGTTAATATTATAATAACTGAACTAATGGTCAGATAATAATATAATATAATATAATATAATATAATATAATATAATATAATAATATAATATAATATAATATAATATAATATAATATATATAATATAATATAATATAATATAATATAATATAATATAATAATATATAATATAATATAATATAATATAATATAATATAATATAATATAATATAATATAATATAATATAATATAATATAATATAATATAATACAAAACAATATAATACAAAACAATACAATACCATACAATACAATTATACTTATAGATTATTATAATTCGAATATCATTCAGATGAACATTGATAAGATTATCAACATATTAAGGAGGTTTATAGGTCAAGGTATTGCACATTTTCTGAAAATGTTTATGACATATATAACAGTTTAACAGTTCGTCAAATCGTGAAATAATGAAATACTGAGAAGGTTTAAAAGCATGTGTAAACAAGTATTATATTTGATTTTTTAAAAAAAATTAAATACTCTTCATACAACTTTAACTAGTAATGCTGAGTTTTTATATTTATTTATTTGTTCAATTACATGTCACAATTTTCATTTCAAACGGTTTAATATAATACAAAAGTCAATGCATTGATAATAAATTTTCAGAAAATCTAAGTTAGTAATCTATAAAAAAATTAATGTATGTACTAACAGGTTTTTAATATTTCTTGTCGATAAATGCAACAGAAAATCAGTCAATTGTCTTGTTTAATAATCAAACATTACTATTTAATGTATGAACCTATACTACTTAATCTTACCAGGTGAAACGTAAAGGAAGAATTTTGTTTATTATTATTATTATTATTTTAGTTTTGAAAACCTCTATTTTGGATTGTGTTTATAAGACAAATAAGTCGGATAGGGGCCTGCCCATGATCAAGAATCTGACATTTTCATTGATAATTGACATTGAACATTGGTTCGTTTCTTGTATAAAAAATTATTTATCAAATTTAAAACTAAAATAACCAAAAGAAAAAAAAAACAAAACTGATTTCAATTCATATAATACAATATAATATGAAATGATATAATATGATATGATATGATGTGATGTGATGTGATGTGATGTGATGTGATGTAATGTAATGTAATGTAATATAATATAATATAATATAATATAATATAATATAATATAATATAATATAATATAATATAATATAATGACATGTAATGTAATGTAATGCAATGCAATGCAATGCAAAGCAATGCAATGCAATGCAATGCAATGCAATACAATACAATAAAATACAATACAATACAATACAATACAATACAATACAATACAATACAATACAATACAATGCAAAACAATACAATGTTATCTCACGGGAGGGTAATATTATCGCACGTGAGGGATACTCGATTTCTTGTCATCTGATCACATGTTTTGAAAAAACCTATCACTATACGTATTTTTCAACGATTTACAAGTGAGGTATAATGTTGAATAATATAACATAAAAAAAAGTGCAGCGCAAAACAATTTTATACAGAATAATATACACTTATATTTTAATTAAAATATAATAGACACATAGATAATGGTTATCTGATTAAAGTAAATTGTAACTGAAAATGTATTGGTGAAAATTGGAGTACTAACTGTGTTATTTGGAAAGAAATGTATAGAAGTGGAATTGAAATTGATTTGTGATTATATTTTGTTAAATTGAATTTTGAATAGATGTGATGATGAACTACGACATTGAACGTTGTTGATTTGACAATGTGAGAAAATTGTGAATTAGATTGTATTCTCAAATGTATTTGTAACAAGAATCGGTTGGAAATTGCTTATAATTATTGACATTTTTTGAATTTTTGTGTTGAGTTTTTTTTAACAAATTGTTGCCAATTTATTGAGCCATTGGTAACAATGAATAAACAAAAACTCAAACATTTTATTAATGTTATCTCTAGTTTATTTTATTTGCAGTCTGTATGGTGTTTTACAAACTAACAAAATTCCTAGATATTTATTTATTTAACTAGATATTTATATCTTGATTTACCGGGTTTTTTTTTTAAAGAATAACAAGTGAATGGTTTGTTTTAGACGTTCTTTCAATTTAGAGAGGGATAGTGGTGTATAGGGTAGAAAATCAAAAGTTTTTATACTTTATAACGAGGATAGAGTATTAGAAGCCAGGTAGTCAACTAGTTTTTTTTAGAATTTTCGAGAATCCACATTTTATTGATGCCAGGCGTAGAATAGACTTTATTTGAATATGTCTGAAGGCCATCTTTGACGACTGTCAAAATTTTTGTTAAAATTACTGGGTCCCTGAGCACTAAAGAAAGTTTAGTACCCGTGGACCCTTTAAGTTGGTCAATCCTTCACTTTATAAAATTTCTAATAGCCTTTATCTATTCGGATAAGGTATCAAGCTCTACGTCTTCTAATTTAGCCAAACCTCTCGTATACTCTTCAACAGAATCCATAATAATTTTGCAATTCTGTCCCCAAGAAAAAAGATTGAGCCTCTCTGTATTTTGGGCCTTTTGAAAAAAGACATCTTAATTTAGTGTTCTCAGTTATATTGAGATCACCTGTTACTACATGCCCAACTGGTTTAGAAAAAATGGGGATGCTGAGTAAGAGCAGGTAGGTGGAGTTAAGTAATGAAAGTTTAGGTACTACAAAGTTTGTTTATAGTTGAAAATTTTGGATGCAATCGGTTTATTGTTTATGAATCAGTCAAACAGATAAATTGATGGTATAACAATGAAGATAAAGTTTTAAGCATCGAAGGAATTTATTCACTTTTCGCAAATAGAAATTCAGTGACATAAAAATCGTAGTCATTTTATTGGTACAGAAAGATATATGTGTTATAAATATTAGTGAAATTCGAAAGACAGGTACTTAGGTATCGAGAAGTAAACTTTACTCTTAAATACAGTGATATAAAACAGTTCTAACAACCACCTGTATTAATCGTAAAAAGCCAACTTCACTGATGTGTCAAAATTTTTTTCAGCTCACTGTTGCGTTGTTAAGAATGGAAAAGATTAAAGATAATTAAGCTTAATTAAGCTAAGTTTTAGAAATGCTGAATTATTCACAAAGCCAAGCAGGTAAATTTATCGGTTACTAAGTCCACAAAAATCTGAGATAAATGTAGATGCATTTAAAACATTCTGCAAGAAATTTTAATGCGAAAAGACTAGTTCCTTTGATGTCTGCATATACAAAACCTTAGTTAATACTTGCTGTTTGTTTTCCTGATTGGGCAGCTTAAAATATTGCAATGGATCTTAATTGTTTTCGTAGGATAACTGACGGAGATGAGAGATGTTTTGAAGGAAATGAATATATACCAAATAATAGTTTTTTCTTAATCGTATTAAGATTGTGCATCAAAATACAATTTTATTCAACACATTGTTAAAAAAGCCTGCTGCCCAGGATCTGAAGATATGATAATATACAAATCAATTAAATTAACAACACTGAAATACAGGTCTTAGAAAAACAAATATTTCAAATGATTGCAAAATTTAAATAGTTTGTTTTGACAACAATTAAAATAATATAAATTTTGTGAGAACAGAAGAGTTTTTTATCAGTGCAATATATTGTCAAGTTGTCATTATTATTATCTATTGAAGTAATCATAATGTTTTATCAGAATTTAAAGCCAATGAAACTAACTTCTCGATTAAAGAAATCAAATAGCTGCAAAAGCATACAATGAGCTCTTTCTGGTTATTTAAAACAACTAAGTCAATTATGTTATATATTTATATAAATGATTTTTACCCGATTTCCCATTACTATGTATTAGATTTAAGTTTATTTAATCACAGAAAGATGATACATTACCTCCAAGATTTTCGTCAATCTCATTTATTAAACTTTCATACAGATGAGAAAAGGGACCGTGACCTATTGAAAGATAAGATATATTTTTAACATCAGGCCAAAGTTTCACAATGATTTCTCAACTGAAATTGTCATCCACTCAAATTCCAAAATTTTGAAATATTTATAAATTTATCAATTGTCAGAGTATACAGATATTTAATGAGTCATTGTGTAGATCACTATAAGCTTATAACATCTGTATTAAGTTCTATCAAAAATCAATTTTTATAGTTCAAATAATCTGTGACTGCCATCGCCATTTTTATTTGAGGTAGCAAGTAGGCATAAGTAACATCTTTAATTGATTGCATTGCATTACATAACAGGCAGCTTTACGTCATAAGCTTGATAAGTAGTATGATAAACTGTAAAACATTATTGCAACTGTAATCAAATGCTCCTATAGACGAGAATGCATAATTCAGTTGGTAAAAGATGTAAAAAATGTTTAAATAAAACATACTATTTTATATGGTAAACGTGTCGATCGCACATAACACTGATAGACATAAAAACGGTTCATAATAGCAAGAGCAAAATAACAAATTTTATTTTTTAATTTAGAAAAGTATATCTTTATAGTACAATAGTAGATATGTCACTTTTGATTTAGAATGCGAGGTATTATCTACTGTTTTGACTAAAACAACTATTTAACCTTCAAAATTTAGCTATTTCAATTTGAATTTAAAACATACCATTATCATGACAAAGCGCTGAGATTTCGACACATTTTCTCTCAAAGTTAGATATTTTGTATTTAGTTTTTTCAGTTTCAATTAACTTTTCCAAATGGTCAAGCACTTTTCCTGCCAGAAAACACACTCTAAAAATAATAAATAATAAATTCCACTTTATGATATTTTAATACATGTATATTTTCAATCGTCGCCAAATTAACATTTAAAAGACAGCTTTTAGGGATATTTGTCTTTCTGTTGGTCTATTGGAAGCATATTACTCTTATGGCAAGTAAGTAAAGTAAGAAAATACAAACTAAAATTACAGCATAAACAGTTATTAGACAAAAACCATTTCAGAAAAATATTTACAATAACTATACTTGGAAGAGATGATTTCCTAAACATTTTTTCAGTTGTATTGATTTAACGAATAATGTAATATTTTTTACACGAAGCATTTTTATTCATTACATTTGAGATCTGATATGTGTTAAACAAAAATTTTGCTGGACATTTCACTCAACTGTTTGATGTCACAAAAATACAAATTTTTCAGTAAGAGAAGGAGAACTATTGATTATATTTCAAAGTTTATGTGTAAGAAAACATTAGAATTTAAAATAAATCCTATTGTATTGCTGAAAAAAGTTTCATTTTATTCTTACTTTCGAGATCGAAGATCAAGGATAAAATGGTCATAGAAAGAATAACGCTTTGTCTTACAAAACCTTACCCTAAACTGTGACTAAACCGTGAATAAAAAGCCACCAGGATACACGTGTTCGACTCCCTGTAGTTGTTTTATATGCCTAAGTCTTTGAAAATATGGATGATTTATGATTTTCACTAGGTAGGGCTCAAATATCATCATTCCATGGATTGGATCAGCAATTATCTATAATAATAATAATAATAATAATAATAATAATAATAATGATTCTATCACTAATTATCACCAATTTCTTTTTGCTTACATGACTGCTCAATTTAAATTGAAAGTGATTGTCTAGTTGCTTATTAAAGGTGACCTTTATTGAAGTAGATACCCCATATTTTTACTAGACGAAAATTTCCATTCAAATTAGGGATTATTACTGATAAATTTCAGTTCATAATTTTTTTTATTTAAAATTAATATCACCCTGGAATGCCAATTAGGCAATACATAAAATGCTTTGAAATAAGTATTTATTTGACATATGATGAAATTATAAGCATTTTTTCTTTTTTTAATTTACGTTAAATATCATAATCAGTGTAGTTAAGTTTCAACTGAAAAACAGGAATGAAACATGCAAACACGCAAACACAAACGCTGAGATTCGAAAGCAAAGGACAAACAAACAAACAAACAAAATGCAAATTTGAATATTTAAATATAAATCAAATCACTTTAGACGAAAATTGAAATAAATTACAACGTCTGCGTTACTATATTTTTAAATATCAACGGACCAGTATTGTGCTAACTAATTAAAATTGAGATGAATTAAATGAAAAAAGCAAATCAAGAGAATAAAATTGTGTCATTATCGATCAATTCTAACTTGAATGGTAGTGTTGTCTATAACTTTGCTTACATATTTAAACACCAACTATTCAAATTTGTAGAATCTTTAAGAGTATTCGTGAAAGATTACTTGCCGAAGAAATAAGAAACGAGTACAGTATTTTATTTCGCAAAGTTCGTGAATTGTTCTAAACCGACATAGTTTAAAATTTCTAAAAATATCATATAAATTCGTTTCAATGTTACGAGACAAACTGGTCAAAACAGGGTCTATCTCAGTTTTTATAAATTTTCTTCAAAAAGCCAAAATTCTTTTTCTGCTCGCTCATTGTTTATTTAAAATTATTCTTATCTTAAATTGTAAACACTGTAACTTTAGAATACACTATGTAAATACTTATGTAATTATAATTATTTGGCTTCAAAAATGCGCCACTTTTAAGGCTGAGAATTTAGATGCTAATTTTCTCTTCTTGTGGGTAATTTACCTTGAGCAACTAAATATGTAACTTCAATAAACCATAAAATGTAACATTTATATATTTGGATCAGGTTTTCATGGTTATATGTACAACTCTTGAAATTGTATGATCAATACCAGTAAAAATTATAAAACAAGTATATTTATTTTCTTTTTAAACAATGTGGGACAAAAAAGAGTTCCATAACGACATAGTTCATATTCTTTATATAGGACGTATAATATCACTTTGTTACAATCCTACAAGTATAGTATATGAATGATTTAAAGTATAGTATTCTATTTTAATCTCAAATATTATTAGAGTCTTGATTTGATAAAACACATGTATAATTCTATCAGGCCCCAGTTTCACAATCATTCACTCAACTGAGTGTACACTCAACTCAAATATTCCCATTTTTCTCTCATCAATATTTTAAAAAAATTAAGTTTTATGAGACAATAGTTTGTTTTATTCAACAAAACTACACTAAACAATTTAGATATAACATTAGATACTCAATTTTAACTGTGTAATATCTTAAAAAATTGACATTGAAATATTCCCGAATTTGAGTTGAGTGTACACTCAATTGAGTGAATGGTTGTGAAACTGGGGCCTGAAGTTGTTAATGTAAAACAAATACTTTATAAATCTCCTACCTTTATATCCATATTGATATATGACAAATATGTACCTTTACTTTAAATCTTACTGCAAAAAAAAAACGTAAATTCTTTTGAAAGTTTTTGTTGCATGTACCTAATGTTTCTTATGTTTACAAACAAACCGTTATATAAATTTTTTAAATGCTCTGTATGATGGAACGAACCTTAGTTTTAAATATATTTCAAAAATTCAGACGGCCGAATATTTTCCACAGAGGACTTTTTCTGTAACCATAATGAAGAATTAAAATAATTTATATAAATGATGCAATTAAATTAGTTTTGATCACCACGTTCTATCTTAAAGAATAAATGATCAGCTAAAAGGAGAAGGAATAAATCTTTAATAATTGTACAACTTACGCATATAAACTTAAAATAACTGTAAAAACGAAAACCTGTCTTACTATTAATATTTTGCTTTCTTCAAGGAGTTATCACACTTTGTTTCAATAAACTGCACATTATTTAAAATTAAGTATGTCTTACCAAATGTTAGACAAAAACACCTCACAGTTTAAAAATAGTAAATTTCTTTAAAAGCGAATATTATTTTCCCTCTATTTGACAATTTTATTCTAACAATAAAATAGTAACATATAAACAAACCTTTCAAATACCCGCATGAGTTATACTAATGGATAAACTTCCGGTAAAACACAACAAAAAAATCAACAACCTTGATCACAAAATTTTCGTGTCTAAACCAATTCGTTATAATTGTAAAACCGTCATTCTTTTTACATATTGAAGCATAACGTGTTTTTTAAACGTTACTATATAGTTAAATTTAAACTTCAATAAATAAAGAATAGTCCCTCAATTGCATTTCTTTAACTTATACATACTAGGTCAGACCGGTGCATGCATTATCGTATTTTTCGATATAGAACGGGATCGACAGATTGTAATGACATAAAAAAGTCTCAGCCAATTAAGTTGTTTAAAAACTTCAATATTTTGATATATAGCGTATTTAAATCCATGCAGAATTTAAGGAGCAATGACAAAAATTTGATATTGTAATATTTTGTTGCCTATATCAAATAACTTTTTAACATTTTCCTGTTTGTTTCGACCTGCCCCTTTAAATATTTGTCAGTTTAACAACATAATTAAAGGATAATTACCAAGTATTGTTACATTGGCAATGACTATGTGGCTTACTTTGTACAGTAATAGGAAAAGTCACAGCTTCTTTATTTTTCCCATCTTTTTTATACTATCAATATTTATCATCTTCATAATGCTATTTTTTTGCTCTTAGTTAGAAATAAATCTAGAGTTAGTATTTTTTGTCACTTTTTCAAATATTCTGAAACTTGACTTAAGTTGAGAGTGAAATTCTAATGCTGCAAGGTATGTTACTAAAACTTGTAACAGGTGACCAGAACTTAGATACCAAAAAAAATGAATGATTGCGATACTATGCTAGTTTTCTAAATACTGCCAAAATTTTCTCTAATTTAAATCAACTTTATTTTGACTACCAGACAATACATTAATATTTTTATTTTATTTTTTATTTCTCAATATCTGTCATGTCAGTATAGGGGCCTTTCTGTCCTTTTGCCAAAATAACAACAACATTAATAGTGCTATGAGATCTGTTACTGCTAAATACGGTCACCTTGGCTCAAGATGACTATATCAGATAGCAAAATAATTTGCGTCAATAATACAGTTGTTTTTTTTGTTACAGTTACTCTAATACTCTTTTCAAATATTTGGAAAGTAATTTTTCTGCCATAAAACAAAAATTAAGGCATTATTTACAGCAATAACATAAACAGGTTACCCATTTAACACCACTAATTGTGTTAAATAGCCGATGATTGCCTTTATTATTCCTTACTTTGATATTTTTTTTTTTTTGTCGAAACTGGCATTGCCATGAGGCGATAATTGGATGTTATGGCGGCGGCGGAGACGGTGGTTTCGGCGGCGGTGTATAAAATTGTGAAAGTTTATGTTAAAGTAATATTTGAATATTGTAGGTATTGACATGACAATCATTTTGATTAATGGTACAATGTCATATGTTGAAAGGTCAAGGTCACAGCTGCAAAAGAAGACCTAAATTGCTATCTATTAACTTTTTGTATAGGCATGTATATTAGAATATTGTAGGTATTAACATGACGATTATTTTGATATATTGATCAAGGTCATATGTTGAAAGGTCTAGGTCACAGCTGCAGAAGATCAAAAACTAACCAGGCTAGACATTCTTGTTTTTTTTAACCAGATTATTCCCAGATTAAGAAACTATTTACCACTTATCAATATTTCAAACCAAATGAGTTTGCCTAACAGACACGTGCACAAAATCGCTATTCGAGCTATTGTGTTATATTATTTACTTATTTCACTTTTAAGGACCTTTGCTTTTTTAAGCTTGATTACAGTATAAAAATCTACTGACACTTAACTGCATATTATTGGCTATAACATAATTATTTAGTGGTTTGACGTACGTAGTTGCTAATTATAGCTACCCAAGACGAAGACTGACTGACGAATAACAGAGTAATTGCTTTTTCTTACCTTTTGTCTGAATGGCCCGGACTCATTGCCTTGATGGAAATTTTTGTTTATAACTAAATTGGCAAGTTTTTAACGTTTTTATTTTGTTTTGTTGGAATTGTGGCATGAACATGGACTGATATGTTTGTGTTTTACTTAAAAGGGTTCATATACTTTTTAAGGAAAAGGCACAAATGGGTATTTTTCCAGTTACTTTTCAATACACAGTAAAGATAAATATACTACCTTATAGGTCTAAAATTTTTTAACATATTTGGCTTAGGCGTAAAAATTGTTTCATATATTGTTAACAAGAAAAGTTTTAAGAGAGAAAATAGTTGAACATGAAGACTTACGTAATAAAAATATAACATATAAAAACATATTGTTCTGCAATGTTATATAATCAACCTTCTAGTGGATTATTTTTATTTTTTAATTCCTAATATTTTTCGGGAGGAAAAGACAAAAAAAAAATTCTATATTGAACAAACAAAAATTCCGATGAAAGACCATAAAATCTCGTTGGAGGACATTCAATCATAATCTAATCATAGTTTTGAAAAACTCTTTATACAATGACTTACATGTCATGAAGAACCTTTTGTCGTTTTCTTTAATAATGTAGTTGGAAGTTTTAAAATAGATTAGAATTGAACATTGGCATTTATTTTTAGGTTATGTGTGTTATGTAATATGTCAAACACTGTGACTCTATTTAAAAAGAAATATATAACAGTATATAAACAGTGTTCTTCGTAATGGAAATAACGAAGGTAAGATTTGCTTTCGAAATTTCCCAAACTTTAGTTGTTATTCATTATTTTATATTAATACTTTTTTTCATTATTTGTTATTTCAAGAAATATGTAAGTAGTTTGTTATGAAATTCTTATTTAAAAAGAAATGGTGTTTGACGCCCCAGTGAAGATTTTTTTTCACTTATCTCGAGGCGGTCAGTTCTCGGATGGTAGAGGAAACCGAAGGATCTAGAGAAAACTACCGATCTTCGGCAAGCGAACAGACAAATTTCTCACATTAGGATCTGTCACGACTGGGATTCAAACTTAGGCGGTAAGAGGCGTTGTGATCAGTAAACACGCGCTTTAAACCATTCGGCCATCTAGGCCCCATCTAATTTAAAAAGAAATCGAAGTGTTAAAAATGATAAAAATTGTAATTAAAATATAAATAACAAAAAACATTTTCAATTATTTTAACCGATAAAAATATTTAAAATTTTCCGTCATGGTACTAACGGAGTTATTGATTCCTTTGAGGATTTTTTCTCCACAAGCAGAGATACCCGATGAGGGGTTGCATATGTGTAACAAAAAAAACTGGCCAATTTTTATGTGCAATATTTTTTACATTTTGGTACATTTCTGTCATCAAGATAATACTGACGACTGAGTTATAAAAACCCTTGGGTTTTTTTTTCACCAGATCCTTAAGTGACGAAAAATCTTACAAAACACCCTTTTTGTGATGTGCCATATGTGTACATTTTGTAAAGTCATTTCTTATCAATGACACTAGGAGTCGAAAAAATTTATAGGTAATTTATGCTTATTTCGTTTGAAATCCCTTTTTTAAATATTAACATTTGTGATTAGCTTTCGAATCAAGCTTTTGTGTTGATCGAATTACAAACACTAAGTTTTAAATGTTTGTCATTTATCAATTTAGAATTTTAAAACAAAAAGTTATTTTTAGATTAGGGATTTACAGTCAGGTCTGTTTATTTTGATTATTGTTACTAAACAAATGACTTTCTTTCAGGTTATATAACTATTATATTTGATTTGCTGTTAGTATGTAAGAACCCAAAAATATATAGTTTTACGATCAGCAAATACACAATGGCAGAGGTTGAACAAAGTGTTTCTAAAAGGCTCAATGAGGAAAAGGTAAGCTTTTATGTTTTTAACTTTTGTTTTTGATTTGTCATTTAGTAGAAAAATATTTAAAAGATAGATAAATTGAAGAGAGCAATGGGCATGTTACACAATTACTCAGTTTGATAGTCCTTTCATCTACCATCTTAGAGCGTTCTTTTAAAGAGATTTTAGTGTATGCAACTGTTTCAACAAGTTAGGTTGTTTTATTTCAATTTCCCCAAATTTATGATAAAAATTAATTATTATTTGATTTTATTCAACGAACGAGTCTCTGTTACTTGGCGAAAAGATGGTTATTCGCTTTACCATGTAACAAAATTGTCTTAACTTTGTCAACAGTTTTTAAGTTAAGGTTTGTTTCCACTGCAAACCATTGCCTACCTCTAGTTCATATTCATTTAAGAACTTTGGATTTATTAGTATCAACTGTTGGCTTATGTTTTTATCTGTCAACCTTTTTGGGCTTTATTGTCAAGGATGAGAAATTATTTTCCGAAATGTGCACATATGGCACATCAAAATTAAACAGGTAGTTTTGTTAGATATGTACAATACAAACAACAAAGGTGAAAATGTTCTTTATTAACCAGTCAGGTAAGACCCGTAATTCAATTGGAAATATTTAATCTAATATTCTATGGTTTTGTTTTCGAAAATGTTTAAGAAACTTTTCCTACGCTACCACCCACGTGTGTGTAGTGATTACTTTTTTGAGAATGCTTAAGCATCAATCAAACTGTGCAATAAATTATACGAAATTCGAAAAAAGTAAAATGATGAAAGACACAAAAAGAAACTATTTCAAGTAAAGTTCAAAATATACACTAGGTTAAACCAAAAGATTAACGTTTTCCTCAAAAAAATTAATTATTAAACAATATTTGTTTAGATTTTTCTTCTTAAAATTAAAAAACAAAAAATAAATAAAGTGGAAAATATTGTAAAAATACAGAACAGAAAATCTTTGAGTTGATATTTAATGAGAATATAATTAACAAGAAGCCAATGGGCCTTAACGCTCACCCAAGGATATGTCCAAGATTCAAAATTGTTTGCAAAATGCAATTTACAATATATTATTCACAGAAACTTTCCAAGATTTCTCAAGTTTATAACTGCCTAATCAGAAATATCTAGTCAACTTGCATTTATTAGTAGCTACAATGCATTTAGTAACTATAGTACAATAAATAGTTTTCAAATCATTAATCATTCCATTTTACTATTTTCATACAGCTTTTTCTTTTACCTTTCAACCTATGACCTTGAACCATATCAAACTGATATACGCATCAATGTCTACAATATGCTTTATGTGTTCCTTTAGAAAATTAATAGTTTTCTGAATAATTAAAAATATGAATCTTCTTATGCAGCTATGGCTTGAACTTTGACCCATGCCGGTCAATAATATATCTAAATAATCTGTGTATCAATACCTAGAATATTCTAATATACATGCATATTCAAAAACCCATAGTATTAAGATAATCAACGATTTCATTCTTCTTTTGCAGCCATGTCCTTGACCGTTGAACTTGAATCATATATCAAAATGATTGTCATATCAATACCTATAATATTTTTATATTAAAAAAAAAAATTTAATAGATTTAAGGATATTTTGATATAAAATTTTTAGTACTTCACAACTAAGTCTCTTGCCATTCTGCCATTTTAAGCCCCATGGTTTCCATTTGGCCAAATCTGAGACTAAAAGAACTAATAATATTGTGAATGAAATAACTTAAGTTTGTCCCTTGTACATTCAGAAGAGAAAAGTTTTGAAATTTAATATTTCTGTCCAATTGCCTTTATGTTTCTTTGACAAGTATACATTCTTGAGATTAAAAAAATCAAAAACATATTTGATATGATACATGAAATTACATTTTAATGTCAAGGTATTAGTGATGAAATATTTTCTAAAAATTCCTATTACACATTTACAATTAAACTAATTGAATAACGTGAAATTTAACATGTGTGTTAAAGTTTTAAGCTAAAACATGCAGAAACAAGTACATCATATTTATGTTAACTTGATAAATTTAGTAGGTGCACAATTTCATGACAACCTTGAGTGATAACATATATTACTTTATTTGTTCAATAATGCAATTATATTGATTTTTCTAAAAATATGAAATGAATAAGAATTCTTGGAACATATAATGAAAGTATAAGTAAAATGTCTTACACTTAGGAAGCTTTAAGAAAATTTACATAGAAGAATTATAGTCTTGTTGAAAAAATTACTGGTATAATCTTTTATATAATATTGCGACCTTTTTTCAAAAGACTCTTTGCAGGGTTTTTCCTACCCAAATGTTTTAAAGGTCGTATAACATCGATATAACATCGTAAAAGTGTGGTTTTTTAAATCATGCCGATCTTGTCAAAATGCCCTCGCCGTATCTTTTAGTTTTTATTCTTCTTGCTTTTTATTTTTAAGTAAATATCCTAAAACATTCTTATTATTTTGATATTATTTCATTATTTTTGATGCGATTGTTGAAACATGTTTAGCTTTTTCTACAGATAATTGCAGATCCGATTCACGGAGTGATGGCTTTTGAACCTTACTTGCTCAAAATTATTAATCATCGGTATTTTCAAAGACTACGGAATATAAAGCAATGCAGGGTGTTGAACATGTGTATCCAGGTGGTGTTCATTCACGATTCAGCCATAGTTTGGGGTAAATTATTTCTCTTAAGAAATATCTAATTTTCTGTTATTTGTCAAGAAAAACTTTGAGAATTCAAAAATTACGTGCTTGTGCAATAAAATGTAAGAAGAACAGAGTAGTTGCTTGTACCAAATTGCTTTAGAGACAATTAAAGAAAATCCTCATTTATCTTTATCATTAATTCTAATTGCGTTAAAACTAAATGCGCTTGGATAATTAATTAACAATTTTCAAATTTTACAGGTAATCCGTTTTGTTTTCCGTTGTTCATCACATTCCTTTTACGATTATTTTTAAATATCGATATTTTTATAAGCAATTAATTTCCACCAATTATGAAATTATTTGCAAAAGCACTTGACTGATGCTATTAATCATCTATGACGTTATGACGTTCAATTAACTGTCTTAAGTGCAATATTATGATATCATGTCAGACATTTAAAAGTTTAAAGTCCGAAAAAGTTTGTTACTTATAAATTGTAAAGAAATACTTAACAAAAATTATAAAAATATATATCTTTTTTTAGAAAACAGGAAATTCAATTATTGTAACTAAAAAGCACATTGCATTACTAATGTTAAAAATGCCGATCTATAGCATATAAAATTGAATATACATATAATAATAATCTTATTATTACAATTCCGACTTTGAAAGAGCCCTGTTTTGGATTTTTTTCATTCACTTTTCCATATCATAGTTTTCTTTGATCCACTGTTTGTTTTCTAAATGAATTAATGTAGTTTATTTAAGACCTTTACGATACTTTAGGATATTTACATTTTTATCAACGAGTGAGTTACAAGCCAATGTTTTTTTCAGAGTTTGTTATTTAGCTGGCAAAGTACTTGATACTTTGGAAAAATATGAAACCAAATAGAAGAAGATGACAAAATGTGTGTCAAAATTGCTGCTTTATGCCATGATATCGGTAAGAACTAAAGATCTGATAATGGTAAATGGTTATCTTGAACTACTAAATTTAATTGGAGTTTTTACTGGGTTCATATGAAAAAACTTTCTACACAGGCTCAACGTATGAATAATTGCTTTTTAAACATAATCTCTTTAAAATTAAACAATTAATTTGTTTACATAGAGGACCCAATTGAAAACCGAACAACCTGAACTTCTAACAAAGCAAACAAGTATTAAGCAGTTAGGATAACATATTTTTATTATTTTTTTACGACAGGTTTATAAACGCATACATATATGTGTCCTTCAAACTCTTTACTTTTTACATTTTAATTTAAATGCACGTTTTTCCTGTTTTTGCAGACGTCATTTAGTCAATAGACTATCAAACAGGAGATGTTTAAAATGATAATAGATTTTAATTGTTAGACTTTACCTACCACTGATATCTAGAACATGTATTCAAGTAATAATTATATCTTTAAATGACATACTATTGAATTTTATACAATTCAAATGTAAAGAAAATATTATGACAAGACCAATATTAGTTGACACTCCAAGATCTAGTCTAAGGTTTTACAAAAACTATATAAAAGAAAAGCATGTTACTAAGGTAATATTAATAAATATTTAACTACAATAATGACTTTAATTTTCAAAGTTCAATTTTAAT